>JAHREE010000490.1:716891-786233 GCA_033628505.1 Tringa tobata
CCCTCTGGAAGCATTTCTCTTTCTCAATTGGACATAAAGGGAGATTAGTATGCACCTAATTTATATGCTTAAGTTAGGTGACTTGATTCTGAGCCATAGTTGTAAAGGCATCACCAGCTCAGAACATGAAATTCCCCCACTCCCCTTACTATTGCCAGTGAAGTCAAACGTGGACGGGGTGATGTTGATCATAGAATCATAGAATCATTTAGGTTGGAAAAGACCCTTGGGATCATCGAGTCGAACCATCTACCCTACTCTGCAAAGTTCTCCCCTACACCATGTCCCCCACCACCACATCTAAATGACTCTTAAACACATCCAGGGACAGTGACTCAACCACCTCCCTGGGCAGCCTATTCCAGTCTCTGACCACTCTTTCTGTGAAGTCAAACATCTAATAAAAGCTGCAGTGTGTTCCGTACAGCTCTTTCTTACCACATTGATTAGAAAGGTGATTCCCAAAATCCATTGCCCCAAAATCCATGCCAGATAACAGGTAACATATTAAACTATAAAATCTAGATTGCTTCTGTGGTGCTTTCAGTCATAGCTTGGATGGTAACAGTGCATGATGATCCATAAGAAATAATTTGCGTTCAGAGTGGACCCAAATGTTTGGTAAACTCTGAGTTAGAAGCTGACTTGTCGTGGCTGTCATTTGTCTCCTAATCTAGTTCTTTTCCCTTTTTTTTTTTTTTTTTCCTTTTAATCTTCTCTCTTGGTTTATGGGAAATTGCTTGCTGGTGACCTAGCTCAAAAAGCCCCCCACAGGCTCTGTAAAAGGGGAAGGGGAAAGGCAGAATGCTGGCACTGTGAAAGCAATTTGCTTCTATATGAGCATGAAGCCATATTATTATTATTGTTTCACTTGTCAGGCAAAACTATTTTTGTTACGTGCTACATCCCTTGACAGCTAATGTTTCCTTCCTCTCTGCTACTCTTAGGGAATTGTTAGAATCAATTAGATTTAGGTTGAAATCTCCCCAGAAGATATTCCCGTTGCTAAAAGCAGTAGATGGAGGAATGCAGAGATAAAAAGCTATGTAGATGCATGAATTCCAGGCGGAGCAAGTGTATAGTGTCTCCATACGGTGGTAGAGTGAAGGTAGAAGCTGTTGCACCGCATGCTTGTTCTAGCTGGGCTACCGCTAGTGAGACTGGCATGAAGACTCCACCATAAATTTAGAAGTAAGAATCTCATGTCTACTTATTCTTCTATGTAGTGTCTCTTCTTGCAGTCAAAACAGAACCCATGAACAGCAGTGAAACAACTACAACCTCTGGAGATGGATCGCTTGACACTTTTACTGGGTCAGGTAAAGCCATAATAAGATCACGTATTGTCACATTAATATAGCATTTAATAACCTTCACTAATGAGCATATCCCTGCATGGAAGCAATCTTTAAAAAACTACAATGAAGTAACATTTTAATACCAAACAATAATAATAGTAATGATGATGTTTCATTTTTGTAAATTAAAATCTGCAATTTTCATGAACTATGATCTTAAAGATTTAATGATGCCTAAGATGGTTACTATATGCAAAAATCTTACAGTAATAATGTTATTATTGTACAGCAGATTTGTCTCAGTATTAGTCTTGTACAATCTTAGGAAGGAAAAAATGGACTGGTTTTGTAACAGCCATTCTAATTTGTAAAAGTTAAAATCTTATGGGTTACATTTTAGTGCTAATCTTTTTATTCCTATGAGCAGTGTGTTAGTTTAAACAGTGACCAGAGTACAAGTTACTTTCCATGAGAACAAAGTCTATATTTTACTTTAAATAATCATAAATTTCAGTTACTACTTCTTAAAAAATTCAAAAAACCAGAATTAAGTATATTCCTATAAATTATTAAAATATTATGAACTTTGGAAAAGTACAGATAATTTGCCTTCTAATAATTAAGCTGAATCCTGCTAATAATAATATTTACATGTAGAGGATGCAGAGTAAATTTTGAGTGTGAAAATACCAATTCAGTGGTGGCCTGACTGAAATGTCACTGAAGCCAGGAATTGCCACTCCACACTGATATGACTTTTACTTTGGTAAAATTAAGTAGTTAAGCCCTTTGAAAATCACAATGTTTCAGTGTAATGAAAATGTTTTAAAAATTGAGTTTCTGTTTCTGGAATTGTTTTTTAGGCATCAGTAAATGCAGATATATTCAAGTTGGTTATTCAGAAAAGTATTTATAACACATTTAGTGCATGAAAAAAATGTCTTTTATGAGATGTAAAGCAAGTGTATACCATTTCTAATTAGAAAAAAATGAAAACATTGTTCTCATTATGGTTGTACTGAAAAGAACTTCATCAACTTAAAGTCTAACAAGTTCCATTAAAAAAGTCAATAGTCTTGGCCAAAAAATTAGCTTTTCTTTTTTAACTCTGTTAAACTCTGTTTAACTGTTGTTATTCTAAAATTGTATTAGTAATGATTGCAGATCATAAAACATCCAACCATATATATGATTTTGTCATTGCTGGTGCAACTTTATCAGGTTCCACCATTAATTTAAGACACCTGACTTGGATTCCCTGTGTAAAAGGTGGCTCAGGCAACATTTTCATGAAGTGGTGCCAAAAATTGCAGCCTCTGGTTCAGGTTTAGATAGTGAAGCAACAGCTCGATTTCCCCAGGTGCTGCTCACCCCTGAGCTTCCACTGACTTCAAAAGAAGTGTTGCCATCTCTACACTTGGAAAATTTGGAAAGAATTGGTGCCTCCAAAAAAAAAAAAAAAATTCTCAGTTTAGGCCACGAACTCTTAAAAGAGTTTGGGCATTCACAGTGGGAAATCAATAGTCTGCCTGTCTGGGTGATGTGTTGTCTTCATCATGATGATGCAGAGCTGCCCTGATGACACACTGAGGCTTTCATAAAGAGTAAATCCATTACTTTCACACTTGCCTTTTACTGGCACTGGCAAATTGGAGAATTAGGTTGACTCAGTTTTGTGGAAGAAGTGCTAAAGGACAATGAAAACTCACTAAAAAAATTATTTCTCTGACTTTTTAACCTAACTGGTTATTTAGGAAGTTTAATGGGTTGCCAAAGACAATAAATGCTGAACTGTAAAAAGATATCATTTCAGACAAACCAGCTGAAAACAATGCATAACGAAGCCCAACACTGAACAGTTGGTTTCTACCTAATAATCAGTTATTCCCAGCTGTGACAAGGTGTTAATGCTAGTACTTTCCTGCAGCTGTCAGAGCACCTGAGAGCTCATTTCATGAGGATGCCTAGACATAGAGGCCGCTGGCAAGGATATCACCTACTCTGTCTTACACAAGCATAGGTCAGAAGGACTAAAGCATCCTTCATTGAGTAGGGAAGGATCTAGGTACGTTATTCAATATTTTATGAGATGAGACACGAGTGAAAAGAGAACTCTTGGTGCTGAGAGCCATTTGAGAGTCTGCCCTGCAGAAATCCTCTCCTTCAATTATTCTACCCATCAAAATTGATTTCCGTGCTCCAAGGGCAGTCAAAACCCCAGTTTTTGATTAAAAAGTTGAGAAATAAAGTGCCTAGATCTGTTGAATGTAGAATGTAGAGCCAGGCCATTGGGCAAGCTCCTGCTCATTGCTGCAGCTCACCCTCAGGGCTCTGGTTCCTCCGTCCTGAAAAGGTGGCCCTGGGAGAAAACTGTGACTTCCAGCAAGGCTTAACCAGGTGGAGAGTCACACTGTGCACCCCTCTTCCTCCTCCTTTTTCCTTCAAAGGATGGCAGTTGGCAATTAATTAATTTACTTGGTGTGAAGCTTTGTGGTCCTGCAGCAGACTCCTGTTGGGGCGGGCATTCACAGGACATGAGGAGATGCAGAACAGCCTTGGACTGAGCATTTTCATATATTTTCTGTGAATTTGCTGCAACTGCTGCACTGTGAGTGCATGAATTCTTGTTTTCTGTTGCTTATTAATCTGTCAACTGTTTAATCATTTTAATGGAGCAAAGAGAGAGACATTTGAAGTCCTCATCATCCTTTTCATTTAGTATTTATGACACTCAAAAAGGATATAGAAAACCATTTCTGAAGGCTATAAAGGCAAAATTAGGAAACACCACTGCTGTGTAACCTACATTTGGTCCCCTTGTGTGTAGACATCGTGATTTGTTATTTAAATGAGATCCTTTTAACCTAACCCCTTCGCACAGAATTTTCCAGATGCACAACGAAAAAATACAAAATTTCAGCCTGTGTTAATATCCTGAGCCTGACGCCTGCTATCAGCACAGTTTGTGGTCGTTTAAATTCTCCCCAGCCACCTTGGCCATTTGAGTTGAGAGGGTGACTGGTGAGAGCTGGCTGTCAGGTTCTTGTCCCCGCTGTGGATCAACATCAGCGGGGCCTGGAATATGCCCTCAGCACCCTAGTGAGACTTTAGAAATCAAAGGTCTTATACCTGCCCTTAAGAGCATTCCTCTGGTAAATTCAAGTAGTGAAGTCTTACACATATATGAGTTTATCAGAGAAGAAACAGTTTTTATTTTTATTTTTTTTTAATATAAGAAACATAAACCGGGATTTAACCCCGTTCATATAAATGACTATATAAAGTGACACAGTTATAAAAACTGTAACAACCTGCCTCCACCATCTCCTAACAGTCCTTAGAAGTAGGGTTAGGAGGCTGTTCAGCAGTGAAAGTTCTTTAAATTTGATAACCCTTAGAATTACCAATCTGGTCTATGAAATACAGGCGTGGTCCAGTCCGTAGTCAGTCATAATGTTCTCTTATGGCAGGTCTGATACCCTGAGCTTCTCAAACATCTCACAGTCTAAAGGGTAGTGCATAAATCTAAGCTACCAGAGAAAAAGCAAAAGGAGCAGACTTTTTAGTTTGAAAGGTACACAATTTACTTAATTAATACTTAATTAATATCTACTTAATTAATACTACTTAAGCCAGTAGTATCATCAGGGAAATTGGAAAAAAAAAATTGTCTGAATTTTGAAATAAAGTATATGCAGAAAGAATAAAAAAGCAGGCAGGACAGTTTTTACTGAAAAACTTTAGGTATTGGTAGCTCAAGTGATTTAAATGAAGGGTCATCCATTTTTTGTAGTTTACATCAGGTGTGGTGGGATGATAAATGTGTTGTAACCAAACTGATCAATCAAGTGAGCTGTCATCCAGCAAGTGATCAGAGAAAAAGCGGAGCAGTACAGGCAAAAAAGATGCGATAAGCTGATAATGGATGGCAAAAGTTCCTTGCCCTGAGCATCACCAAGGTCATTCTGTCAGCTATTGCTTGTCTTTAGGAAGGTCGTAGGGATCCAACAGGGAACGCTAATTACTCTTCAAGCCTTAAGTAACTGAGAGCATCCCGCAGAGTTCTGTGGACTGATTGTGTTGATGTATTCAACTATAGATTTGTCTGACTCTGGGAAGAGCTATGTGCACACCTACTGGATCACTCTGCAGATTGAGCTTAAACCACAGAAAGGCATTCTCAATAACAACAAAAGAATATCCATATGCAATTAAATTAAATTAAATTTCCATCCCGGGGAAACCCTCAATATCTTTTCAATCAGCAACTCTTTTATGAAATCTGGTGGCACTTGTTCCAAAAATTATTATTCAATTCATCTTTATTTTCAAACCATACTCAACTGCACATTTTAAAAAAGCAGCTAATTGTTTTTCTTCTACTGTATTTTCCTTTTAAGTCGTACATGTTCTAAATGCGTTTAAACTAGCTTTAAAAATATGAAGTTCTGCGTATGTTCAAAGCAATAGATCTCAAAGACGTTAATTAGGCCTGGTTGTAGAAATGTATCACGTTTCATAAAATAGTTGGGAACCTAAACCTATTTGTCACTTATATAATTCTGAAAGTTCATTTCTCCTACCATTACGAACAACTCAGGAAGAGGGTACACTTTGAAGTACAACTATGATTGATTAGACTAAAGAAATTCCAGTGCTTCGTTGTGTACTACTTTAATCTTTTGAAAAGTGAATGAACAGCAGATGGCCTAATAAAGACACTCTGTATGTTTGCCCAGTATGGATTTGCTCTGAAGGGATTGGTTCAACACTTTAGAGTACATATATTTGGAATACATCTGTCTTAGTCAAGACAGATGGCTAGAGGAAAGGGAAACTTCCAAACACTTGGAATTAATCCAGCGTGAGCACCGCTTCTGAATGAAATTTTAATGGGATATGACTATTGTTCTGTCAGCTTTCTCGGAAGAATGCAGCTGTGAATAGTGCAGACATACACAATTTTGATGGCTACTGGACAGGATGGTTTATGCTTACTTTGGAAATAAAAATAGGGTTGTTAGTGGCTATGTTCTAATTGGCCTGGTCATAAAGAGTGGTATTCATTTTCTAGCAGTCAATCTGGTACCTTCCATCAACCTAAACTGACAAAAATTAACCCCACCCATATTAAATGTATTTTTCCTACCCGGTATTAAAATTAAACTTGTTAATGTGCGACTTTAAAAGTATTTGCATGTTACAGCCATCCCGTGCAACACCATACGTTAAATCACAGGATTTTTTTAATCTACCAATTTTACTATGACTTGCAAATTGGAAAAGATCTATGGCTTGCGGATCACAGATAATGTGTGCAATATACCCCTCTGCAATGTACCCACAAACACGTCAGTCAGGCTGAAAGAGCATGAGATGCTGGTGCCAACGAAAGGGTTTTGTACAACGACGAATGATTTGGGAGTTTTTTAATTGTTGCATTAAGCTGTTGCAGTTCGGGTGACATCCACTTCCCTGAAAAGCTGTCCGTTTCAATCGGCTGGTCTCGGGACGATTCTGACTGCTCTACTCTTTGTTTTCTGTTTTGCAGTAATAACAAGTAGTGGCTACAGCCCAAGATCAGCGCACCAGTACTCTCCGCAGCTATACCCCTCCAAGTTAGTGTCTGCACCTCTTTTATGTAGTCCTTTGTAGGGAATTGACCTTGGCTGTGGGCACTTCTGTGGTTTGTTGCAAACGAGGGTTCAACGGCAGAAGAAGCAGAGAGAAAGGAAAACACTGGAGCCCCAGCACCGACTCGTTATAGCTGTCTCTCTCTCCCAACTCTTTTTTCCCCCCTCACGTGGCTGCAGGGTGAGACCCTGCTCTGTGCAGAGCTGCTGCAGGAGAAATACCCTTGAATACCCGCAGACAACAGAAGGGAAAAAAAATCTGGCTGTTCCGTTCTCAGACAGCAGCATCTTAACAGCGCCGGCGATTTTTCAGACCTATTTTGAAGACGACAGATTTTATATATTTAGAAATCAGGGTTGCATGTGCAGGACACATACTGAGGGGGTGTCCCTGCCACGCACCCTCCCAGCACCGGTGCTGCCAACCATTCCACGGTCACGGACCACCCTTTCCTCCTCCTCCAGTATCATGAGATTTAAAAATCACATAAATTGGATTATTTTTTAATCTCATGTTTTTATTTTTAAACCGGTGGGCGTGGATAGGAATAGAAAATTTCTTTCACTTATTTTTCAGGAAAACAGACTCTCGGGCAATCACACGAGTCCAGGAGTGGAAACTTCAGGGGGAAAAAAAGATGTTATATGAAACTGCTGCAGTTGGCAGGATATTAGTTTGCTTGTGCTACGACCGGTGTTGTGCACGGGAGTGCTTGATTCCACTATGCCATCTATTTGTTTCCGTGTATTTGATACAACTGCCTATGTGGCTTTAATACAGAGAAAACACTGAAACTGTAGCTGATTAGGCTTTTTCAAGCTTCTTTAGCAAATCTGCGTTCATATCATGCTATGAATAATATTTATTGACACAGAAAGTAGGTGCCTGAGCTAAGAACAGCCCTCATTCCACTTAAAACAGGTCTTGGCACACTATGTCAGATACGTTTTGGCCAAATACATTACAAGGTTTAATAGAATTTTTAATCTACTGTTATAATTTATTGGCATCTAAATTAATGAGTAATCCTTTTCTGATAGTAACTGCTGCCAACTGTACTGAACTAATTAGAAAGAAAAAATAAAAAAAAAAATGAGATTCTGAAATTTAGTCATGGCTTTTAATGGCCAGGTTTCAGTTAGCGTAATTCTGCAGAGTGTGTTTATTCAACTCTTGGTCCATAAAGTCTTATTTGACTTACAAAACAATCCAAGACAAATGTTTCTCTGTATGTTTTTGCAACTCTGGAGGGCAAAAGATTTTAAACTTGGTTTTATTCAATCTCTCTATAAAACCCCAGTGTTCATAAAGAAAAAGGCCATTTTTTTATTTCCATTCTATTTCCCTAGCCCATATTTTCCAAACATTTAAAGCCCATCTGGTTACCAAAGTATTGCCGTCAATATTTTTCACGCTGCTCTCAGTGGGCACGATCCATCTCCTGTTGAAGCCAGAGGCTGGATGCCTGTTGAAGCAGAACCATACACCGAGGACATAATGTAGTAGCTTTAACGTTCACCTCTGTATTTCCTTTATTCTTCTGGTCCAAGTTTCCTTCTGCTAGATTGAAAAAGCATGAGGGCTTTTCTGATTTAAGCGGGCTCGAAGGGATCAGATCCAGATAAAGCCGTTTAGCGGTGACACAGTCCACCTAGAGCTGGACACAGTGGCCTGAGAATGAAATTGTAGTGATGGGACAGCCCAAAATACTCACCGTGCCCTGGGGAATGTGAGCTGGAATGGTTTTCAGCTTATTTCAGTGGGGGATGGAATAAATCCCAGAAGAGGAACAGTTGGCAGAATAATGAACTGCCTTTGGACATCTTTAAACCTTTTTCTGTACTTTATTGCTTGAATCAACATACAAAGTATTTGTTGCCACAGTAATGCTATTTTTCCTGATATTTAGGCCCTATCCACACATTCTTTCTACACCAGCAGCTCAAACAATGTCTGCCTATGCCGGACAAACCCAGTATTCAGGAATGCAGCAACCAGCGGTCTATACAGCCTACTCCCAGACCGGACAGCCCTACAGCTTACCCACTTACGGTATTTCACCTCTCATTACTTCTCCTCACGTAGAAGTTAGAGCGATGCCAACGTGACCGTTGGTTGGTTTGTTTGTTTGTGGGTTGTGTTGTTTTTTGGTTTTTTTTTTTTTTGCTTTCTTTTTTTTTTTTTTTTGTTTTCCCAACTGTAAGAAAATATCTTAAAGAATGAGTTGAAAATTAATTTCTTATACAGATTTGGGTGTAATGTTGCCAGGCATCAAGACGGAAAGTGGGCTCTCGCAGACCCAGTCACCACTGCAGAGCGGGTGCCTCAGTTACAGCCCAGGGTTTTCCACCCCACAGCCCGGCCAAACACCCTACTCTTACCAGATGCCAGGTGAGTGGCCACCACCATCAGGGATCATCCCATCCCGTCCCCCTCATATTTATCATACATTTTCCATTCATTTTTGTGACCTGCAGCAAGTATACTTATCACAGGCGGCTACTTTTACCTCTAAAATGTAAAGCTAAGTGGCATTTTCCAGTACTGATATGCGTATATGTATTCATTTTGGTCATCTCTTAATTTAGATCTGGTCATGCAATGCAGTCACTATTTGCACCTTTCATTTTTTTATGGGGTTAAGTCACATGGCAGGACTGGAAGCATTTGTTGTTTTTGTTAAAGTACACAAATCACTTCTCTTTGTTTCCATGTTTCTGAGTATGACATCATTTGATACCTGTTTCTCCTTTCGTTAACATAATTTGTTAGAATTTCTCCTTAATTTATATTTATTCTTTCATTTATTATTCAATTATTTATTCACTTATTACACTTTGATCATTGATAACCTGTTTTGTTTGGATAATTTTTAAGCTTCTTATACAATGATTAATCTTTTAAATATTACAAATTACCGTATGAATCATCTGACGTTGAAAACAAGGACATGCCTCATTACAGATCAATTCAGAACACCTGGATCATTAAAAAACTCTTTGAAATATTTTTTTTGTTGTTTCATAAGTGAACATACACTGAAGTGTTAGAACTTAGAAATTCAGGCAAAAGAGAAAAACAGTATTTGAGGAGAGGTGAGACACTGCAATAAATTGAAAAATGCTTTCTCGATCAGTGTAATGAGTTACTGCCAGTACCTTCCCTGCATGGTGTGAAGAGGAATGTGTGTCTATGTGCGGGGAAGTAGCATTTCATTTATTTTAAAGTTTCATTCCAAGTTTTTTATTGTTTAAACAGAAAATGAAAGCTGATCATTCTTCTGATTCGTCTATATCTTGACAGGGAATATTGTATTTAGAATTTTATTTTGATTCACAAGTAATTTCTTGCAGTTAACTGTATTTTTTAATTTTAGGTTCTAGTTTTACACCATCGTCTACTATTTATGCAAACAATTCTGTTTCAAATTCTACAAATTTCAGTAGTTCACAACAGGTATGAATATTATTATTTTTGTTTGTCAGTTACAAAAGGATTTCCATAACTCCAGTGATGTTATTTCAATTTAAATCTGTTATGTTGAATTAGATTCACTGTGATTCAATGCTATTTTCTGTGGCTAATGATCAAAATCCTGGTGGAAGCCTCGTTGCATCTTTTAGTACTTAAATACTTCAGCAACCTCCATATAGTCTTTTAGTAAATATCCTTAAATTTAAAAATATTAAATATACTTAAATTAAAAAAAAAAGAAATCTAAACTAAACTCCCCAAACTCTTGCAAAAGTCATATGATTGCACACTTAGAAATACTTAATGGAAAAATCACTCATTACTCTACTTAATTAAGTTCTCTGCTGCATTTGCTGTTTTAGGATTATCCATCATACACAGCTTTTGGCCAAAACCAATATGCCCAGTATTACTCAGCATCAACATATGGTGCATATATGACCTCAAACAACACGGCTGATGGCACTTCATCATCATCAACCTACCAGTTACAGGACTCTCTCCCTGGCCTGACCAGTCAACCAGGTACAGATCTACATGCAGGTGAAAACAATTTTTGCATTTTATTCTCTACTTTTATAAAGACAAGATTTCCATAGTCACCTTCTTTGAATGTATGACATTTTAACCTCATGCCTTTCAGAAAACTTTATCGTGCGAACCAGCCAAAATAAGCTTTTTGAGGTTTTGTTCATTTTCTTTATTATTTTTTTTTTTTATTTAGAAAACCTGTCTGGTTTGTTTATTAGTTAAATAAAGCTCTTTGCAGAGTGTGATGGCCTCTCCTATGGAAGAAGAAGGCCTGAAAAAAGTTAAAACAATCCGGTAGGGATTGTTAGTACTGAAAACAACTGTATGGAAACAAACTTTTAGTAATTTTTTTAACAAAAATTCATTGAGCTCTCCTGTTACTGACAGTGGAACGTTCCTGTATCCACCTACATGTTCTGAAGTATTGCTGTAAAGAATTTAAAACAAGATATTGTTGTTCGTTTAATTATGCCCCAGTCATGCTAGCAAGAGTCCAGGGGCTTTATTCAAAATATGCTTGCTAATTCTGTAATTTTGCTAAGGATAAAGCGATCAGTTCTTAGCACAAGTCTCTTTAAAAAAATAGCATCGAAGTAGTTGAAGTTGCAAAGAACGAAGCTCGCAGGAGACATCAGGAGACTGAATTTGCCTGCCCAACCCTGCCCCCTTGTGCACATCCACTACAGAACAGTATTTTCTTACACAGTTGTATTCCTGGGGTAATGGCAGCTCTTAATTTTTTCTCATTATCCTTATAACCCAGTTCCCAGTCATTTACTTGCTCCGTTCTAGGTGTTCTGCAAACACAAATGTTAATATGGATTTCTTTTTTTTCTTTTTTTCTATGCCAGATTTTCTAACATCTCACCAATTTATTTTCCCCCACTTAATGTAAATGGGACTAAAGTTAAAATTATGTATTTGAAATAACTCATAGTGCAGAGCTATGAAGACAGTTAAGTGAAGAGCTATGAAGCCTTACCCACAGACTGTGAGCAGTTATAAAAAAACTAATAAAGTGGGGTATGGAGGCTCTGAATAGGGGAGAAATATGCTTTATCCACAAAACCAACCCATTGTATGAATCTTCCTAATTCTCAACCTAACTACTGCAACACCTCACTGAATACTAATGTATTATGATATGGATGGGTATATGTTGTGTAGAAAAGTATAAGCAAGGCCTCATACTTCATATAAGCTGCTAAAATTTACTAAAAACATTGGAATTTTAATTGCACGAGTATGTATTTTTCCTTGACAACTGTTGATTTTTACTCTGTGTGTGTGTGTGTGTACATCTGTATGTTTGTGGTATGGGATGGATATGGGGAGATTCTATGATTCTATGGGGAGATACACGTTCCCTTGGTTTTTGATGAAAAAGTTATTCAGTAGTCTGGGAATGTGAATTTAGGGAAAAAAAGCTTAAGAGGTAAATTGACATCAAGTGAAATTTCAGCAGTTGCAGGACACCTATAACAGATGCAAATCATATGTGAAGTATTTTTAGAAGAGCGTGAGGAGTCCTCACAAGTGATGTTTTGATGAGTACCTTTCCTTTTTCCTTTGTTATTCCTCCGTATCTTTATTTGAGAAAATTGGACAGTGTTTCCCATGTTGTCTCTCCCTTTTGTATCTGCGTTTCCTAGAAATGCTGTACAAATGTACCACGTATTACAAGCTCCTTTAGCATAGAATAGCACTGACAAAGAAAAGGACTCTTACATAGCTTGAACAGGTTGAAAAAAGTATCAAAGGCTTCACGTCTGTGAAACACTAAGGATTTTTCCTGTTTGTGGATGGTTTAAGCACATGAACTGGTTTTCCTGGGAAGCAGGTTGTGGGTCTGAACTTAGAAATCTGCCCACGTACCCCTTATTTCTGTGAAGCGTTGCACGGATCACGCGACCCTCTTCTGGGAGCCCGACACCCACTTTGAGAATGCCTGTGACATGCCTTCTGTGTCACTGTAAAAATAAATTCACATTGGTGAGGTGCGGGGTCTTGGAGATCGCTTCAGATGCAGTAGGTGGTACTGCAGAGTGTTCACTTGCTGTCTAACAGGTCNTCTTTGGTACTACAATTTCTCACATTCTTGAAAGTTACATGGCTGAAGTTTTAGTAAGTTTTCCTTTTGTCAGCATTGACCTAATTTCTAAAGCAAATGGAGGCTAAGAAAATGCAGTTGCTCCTTTACTGACAGCCTGCTGTTAGTAAAAAAGCAAATCAAGTAATTAAGTCTACAGTTGTTCAAAAAAAACCATGCCCTACTGACTCCTGCAGTTCTAAAATAGATGCATACCTTGCATTCAAGTAAGAGACAGCTGCTCATTCTGATTTAGAGATTAGTGTAATGAAATAAAGTTGGCTTTAAATATCCAGAAGTTACAAGGTACAGTGATTAGTTACAGTACTGATTAACAGATAATTATGCAATCATGTACAGCGTTGGCCCAAGCAGAAGCCTGGAGCAACTGGTAATGTCTCACGCTAAATGAAAATTGAAGTTATTTACTTCAGTTGTTGGATGCTTTCAAAGAAGATTTAGGACAGGGATATTTTTTTTTTAATGGGTTTTTTTTGGTGGTAGATTAGAGTAAACCCAGTCATTGAGAACAGATGTTTTAATACATTAATACAGAAATGAGTCTTGATTTTGTTGTAAAATGTTGAAATGTTATAAATACAAAGACTTGTTGTAAGAATGTAAACATTCATCTTCACTTATTTAATTTTTGCCTTTTCATTTCTGGGGTTTTCTTTTGGGATAATTTTTCCACTCTGTCAGAAAAATTAAGGAAATTATATTTTCATTCAGAACTCTCAAACACTCAGAACTTCTTTTGAAGCCAGTGTAGATGTTTGCTGCATGAGGATTCTGGCTATGAAGCATCTTTTTGTACATCTGTGCATTTACCACACTATATTTTGCTATTCTCCTTATGTGGAAAGAACTAAGAAAATATGACCTTATTGATCGCTCCACTGCCTGCAGTGTCCTTACTGACATCAACACCATGCTGGGAATAGAAATGATTAGTCAACAAGAACTCTCCGTTCAAAGGGACAAAGTAAAAACAGCATAGGAACATTATTCATCAGATATTATTATTGCTGCTCCATTTTTCCGTCATTTCTTGGCAAATAAGAATTTTAGCTGAAAGAGAAACTATTATAGAATGCACATGATCCTTCTCCAAATCAGGACAGACCTATCCCAAATGGTATCTGGAATAAATTCTCAAATTGCAGTTCTAAAAATTTCTTAGCTGCTGCCTGAAAGTTTGGCTCTGTTCTGCACATGCTGAGAAGAGCATTGGTTTCGTGACATTGAAGCAGAGTCCACTTAGTTTGAGAAAAAAGTAGTAGTGACTTCTTCCAGGCAATAGCAGAATAATGTGAGTACTTTCCCAGGAAGTGAGAGAGACACCTTTGATTTCCTCCTGTTTCATGGAGGATTCATCGCTTTCCATTTGGGGGTACAGGGATGTGGACTCTGCATTGTGAAAATATGTCTTTATACTTCATATATATATCAGTCAGCCTGTCAAATAAACCAGAGTGCCCTGGAGAAGGCAGTGGAACCTAGATGTGTCCTTCTCCAGGTGAACATCCTAACCAATAGACTCGGGGACTAAGTTTTTTCTTGTTCTCCCCTTTCCTTGGATCTTGAATTCTTTCCTCAACATGTCTAGAGCTCCCATTCAGGAATGTGACATTTTGGGCTTAAATCTTATTCTTCCAAGAAATACAACAGTATTTTTCCAGTCAAGATGAATAAATATATCTTCCCAGTGTATTTATTTTAATAATCTTCTGTATGTCGTTCACTGAAAGGTATAAATAAATGATGGAAGAGGTTAAGAATTTAACTATTGTGTTACATGAGGCACAGACTCTTAATTGAGAGTGCAGTCTCTGTTTTCTTAGATCCTGTTAGACTAGAATTGTTTCTTCTTTGCTGTGGAGGGAGAATGAGGTGAATGGCTAAGGGAGGACTACAGAAACATTCAACCATTCACACGGGAAAGGACCTCTGTGGGTCTTTCTGTCCAACCTATCATGGACAAGCCAACACAGAACATGCTGCTCAGGGCTGTGTCCAGTTGAGTTTTGAGTGTCTCCAGGGAGACACTCTTCAGGGCCTCTCTGGGCACCTGTCCCAGCACCTGACCACTCCCACAGCAAAGGATTTTTATCTTTTATCTGTCAGGAATCCCTTGCTGTGATTTCTGTCTGTGGCTTCTTGTCCCTTCTCTGTCACTCAGCCTTTCCTCCTCCGTGCTCAGCCCCTTAACTGTCTTGGTGACCCTCACTTGGACTAATTCTAGTTTGTGAACCTCTCTCTTGTATTTGGGGACCCAAAACTAGACATTTTTTCCAGACGTGGTCTTGCAAATTCATAACAGAGCAGAAAATTTGCTCTCCTTCATCTGCTGGCCAGTTTCTCTGTTACCTGGTGGACTTTGGTGACTTTAGCGATAACTCCTATGTGAAAAATGAATAATGTTCAGATTCCAGCCCAAAATCAGATGCATCATAGGTGATTCTTGCAAAATGTTTGTACCAAGTCTTAATTTCTTCTGCTGATATGCCATCACGAGCGCTTTTAACAAATACTACCAAAGGGACGCAGAAACGCACAATCACTTGCAGCACAAGGACTCTCTTGAATCAAACTCTGTAGTAAATGTCAGATCTAAGCTGTAGCCTTTCCTTCTTTAATGGAGAAAAATTAAAATCGTCAATCAGATAGATGATGAAGAAGGATTTAGTCATTTAGCACTGGGGAACCTAGCCAAACTGGTAAGTCAGGGATAGGCCTGAGGTTAAGTGCAAGTATTCCATGCCAGATCAAAGGTCCTTCTGGCACATCTTCTCTCTGGCAGCAGACAATAGCTGGTACTTGGAGAAAGATGGTGAGGATACAAAAGCATGACTTCACTCTCTTTCTGGTGGTAACTGCAATATTGCATTTAATATTATGACTTTCCTCTGACAATTTATGGGCAGAGGGAAGGTTAAAAAAAAAAAAAAAAAAGTGAAGTCTACTAAAGAGCAGGTGACCTGGGAGGAGGAGATGGAGCGGGAAGCTGACCGGCTGTTCTGGTGCGTGGATGAGTGCCAAAGGGTGTTCTGGTAAAACACAGGGCTCGGAAATAAGTCTAGCTGAATTTCAGGCATGGGGAATGAACTGCTTTAACTAAAAGGCACTCCACAGTTTGAGAAGTCATTAGTATGACTTTTAAAACACATCTTCCCTAGGTACATCGGCATTTTGCACGTGCTCGTGTGTATGTAAGTCTGCACATGCATATGTATCATTTTAAACTTCCTCTTATTGTGCTAAGGTTTATAATGTTTCCATGTGTGTGGCATCTGCAGATTCCATCTACATAAGACAAACCATGTTATCCCTCATTTTATACAACTTTTTTAGGTGCATCTTGTGTTTGAGTTTGCATACAGACATGTCTAGCTATGAGAAAAAAGAAAAGAAAAAAAAAAGCTTTTTTTCATTTAAAAATCCAGCACTAATTTTGCCGTGAATGGTTGACTTTACAGGGGATTTTGACACAGTGCAGAGCCCCTCCACACCAATCAAAGATCTTGATGAGAGAACATGTAGGAGTTCTGGGTCAAAGTCTCGGGGTAGAGGGCGGAAGAATAATCCATCACCCCCTCCGGACAGTGACTTGGAGGTATGCCTGCAGGAACTGATGGATGGTAATGTGGAGGTTTCTTCTGATGAAAAGTAAATTCTAAAAACTACAGCTGTGGAAATAGCTTAAAGCATTTCAGAAAACGTCATGGGATTGATCTCACTAACTGAATATAACAGATATTAGTTGCTATTTTAAGATACACATGCAATGAGACATTTCTTTAGGACAAAGTTAGGCAGAACAGGAAATCTCAAATATGCTGCTTAGCTTAATTACACGTATTTGTGAATGCAGTGTAAATTATGCAGGGTCACCTGGCCGCAGCCTTTCAAATACTCGTGCCCAGGTTTGTCCTTGGGCTTATGAGTAACATCAGTGGATTCCAGCGAGACAGCTGACATCGGTGAGGTTATGGCTGTGCTTAAGTATGTGCAAGATCGGTGCCTTGGTGAAGAAATATGTCTGCCTGATATATGGGGTGACGATTTAAAACACAGGCGACCTCTTAGCAACGGAGTAATTACAGTCTTAGTACTCCTGCGTTAGTGAAGTTAGCAGTGAAGGAGGAGGAAGAGGAGGAGGAGGCAGAGTGTGTGTGAAACACCCCAGCCCTGGCATCAGGAGGACGTGCTGCCCATCGGTGTGGTGTGTTCCCTCATCCCCTGATGCCACCAAACCGGCAGCGGGAGGGAGCAGCCCTGGCCAGCCCCATGGCTCTGCTGTCACCAACCAGCTCTGGGGACAGCAGAAGACAAGACTGGGACTTGGGCAGCCACACAGTTGCTCCTGGGGTGGCAGGGTGGGCTGCAGTGGCCAGGCACTGAATGTAAATGCCATTGCTTTTAGACAGAAACTGTCACACATTTTTTTACTTTTCAAAGGATTTATTTTTTCCTGTAAAAATACTCCTGACTTTTTACATTTCACTTTTCCCGTTCCTCTTTCCGTTTACAAGTGAAAATGAACTCAAACCCCTTACCAATATAAGGGTGTCTTTTGTTTGTTTGTTTGTTTTTTTGAGTTAGAATTACCCGTTTTATCCTACAATATAATTTAAATTCTGTATGACATTACATGTGGCATATATCACTTTTACCCAAGACTTAATTTTAGCAATAAAGAAGAGCCTTGAGTCAGTAAGACTTGCAGAGAAAGTGCTGTTTATCCTTAAGTCATCAATTCTGTTTGACCCCCACATGACGTTTCTGAAATCTGTGTTATGCAGCAGTTTTGAGAAGTTTTTTAGGGGACAAAAAAGAAATGTTTTAAGAGTTCAAAAGTTACTCTCCTTCTGACTTTTTGCCATGCATGATACCCTGTTCTTGTTTTTCAGAGAAAATCTGCTTGGTTAAGATATTAGATAAACTTTGGGACTGAGTTGGCTTTTAGCCTGCAGGGTGGGATGGTGGTGGGACTTTGATGTGATTTATTTAACAATACTGTCCCCGCTTCTTTTTTTTTTTTTTCAGCGTGTATTTGTTTGGGATTTGGATGAAACAATCATAGTTTTCCATTCGCTGCTCACAGGATCCTATGCACAGAAGTATGGCAAGGTAAGTGAGCCACGAGTTCTGCGTCGATTCTCTGCATCAGAGCTATCTGACCTGCACACGAATGTGTTTTTCACCTTCTGGGTGAAGGTAGAGGGAAAGTGCACAGTAAACCCTGTTTCCAGAGGGTTAATGTGACAAAGTCAAGGAGAGAAATGAGACCCAGACCCCAAGCACAATGTATGAGGCAGGGCTGGAGCAGATGCTGCAAATGAGGGAAGAGTTTCTAGAGGAACAAGGGTGAGTTCCTGAGGAACGTTGGAAGAGATGCTGCAGGGAGATAACAGAGATAACGGGCAAATGGAAATAACTGAATATTGAGATGTGTAGAGGAAGAAATAAGAAATAAACTGGAGCGATGGGTGAATTTACAGGGAAATTTATGAATCAGAATGAGCAAATAAGAGACAGACCTTCTTCAGCGCCAGCTGCAGATGTTATTCTTTGACTCCCCACTTTTTCCGTTGAATCTTTGGTTCCCTTGGCTGGCTCCGGGGTGAGTAATGCTGGGGAGTGAATCCCTCGCCCAAGCAGAGAGTTGTACACATCCTCTCCCCTCCGAGGAGATCCAAAAGGAGTTCAGGTCACGGAGCAGCGAGAGGGAGAGGAGGAGGAAGGGCGAGGGAGGCAGAGAGAGGCAGTTGCAGCCTGTAGGACCTCGCCTGGGAGATCAACAGCGAGTCCTGTTGGGGTAGTGGTGGGAACCCAGGGGATGATGCTCGGGAAAAGGGAGAAGGACTGGTGGGAAGACCAGTGCGTAGCAGCAGGAGTGGGCTGCTGGAGGGGTAGAGCTGAAGGCCTGGATAAAACAAAAAATGAAGGCAAATGTACGGATGGGAGGAAGATGGACAGGAAGAATGTTGGTATATACTAGGTTTCCTGGGATTGTGCCATTCAGGTGTGATTTACACAAAGGCATTTTCTTCTTAAGAACGTAACCCTGTCCATACTACATCAGGCAAAGGACTTGTTTAGCAGAAGTTTCCTACCTCTTTGTTCGAGCCAGAATCAGATGCTCCAGAAAAGGATGTGAGAAACAGTACATTAGAGAAGTGCTCTCCATGCACACTTCCCTGGCCAGCGGGTTAGAAATGTCCAATGTCCTGTGGATTCTGACCATTGATGGGCCAGTCCTCTGTGTTTGTGGTCATTAAAAGAGAGAGCTAATAGAAAAACTCACAGGCCCAGACAAAAATCTGAATTTTTGGAATGCTAAGATAAGGGTAGTTATTCGTGTATTGTGAAAAACAGCCTTGCTTGTTTTGCAGCTTCACAGTGCCAAATCAGTGCACATTTCAGTATTCTGTCAAAAACTCCTCTTCTGCTGTTTTTCAAACACTGTAACAACTTTGTCAGAACCATTTCTAACTTTGCAGTTATCAAAACCAGAGAGAAACCTAGCTGAACATGAACATCTATATCACTTTTGGGCGTAGCCCATAGACTGCCACAGAACTTGCTGAATTGCCGCAGTGAGGTACTCATTCCTTTCATCCTTTTTTGATTGCGCCCTTAGGATGTTTCCATCTCCTGTGCCATCTCACATAATACAAGAATAAAGTCAAAGTCAACTTTAATACAAAGTTTTAAAAATCAGAGCACATTTTGTAGCTCATAAACACTTATAAATAACTTTGAAAACTGTCCTAGAGTAGAGACAGCAACAGAAATATAATTCCTCTTTGTTTCTCACTTTGTTGTAAGGAAGGATATTTGAAAAAAATCCCAGTATCATTGTTTTTTAAGAGCACATCTGCGGTATGGAGCACTTTCCATACAGAGCCCTTAGAAACAGTGCTGGCAGATTAACAGCCAATAGTACTGACAGCAGATAAAATTGGCTTGCTTAAACCAAGAATTTCTTAAGGGCAAGTGAAATTAATGTTGTTATGCTGCTGAGATCAGCATCAGTAAACAAGTGTCCTGAACAACCATGAAGCAAAACTAGAGGAATTCTTAAGAAAAAACCCTTTTCTTTTGTACTGATATGTGGCATCCATACAAGTAGGGGCATGTCTTCCTTTCCAGACACTGTAAAATAAAGGTGGTTGACTTCTTCCTTCCTGCAGTGACTACTTTTGCCATATTTATAGAGAACTTCTTGGGAAGGTAATGAGTAATTGCCAATGAAACTCAAATATATATTTATATATATTGTTGACTGCAATGGGACTAGGGCAATTGGAAAGGGAATACAGGGAGAGCTACTCATGAGTAGGATATAACTTTTGCATGTTGTGGAAGTGTTGCCTGAATTTAAGATGGGATGTATCAGAACCCAAGTGCCTCAGAGGTTAGCCATGGGAGAAAGGAAAGATAGCCCAGCTGGATCTCAGTCAGTCTGGTGGATGACCTCTTCAGCAGATGTGACCCTTATCTTTTCTGCACGTGATTCTCATCCGTAAACAAAGTCTTAATCCAGACTGAAGTCTGGATTGTTATGAGAATTGGGTTGCTGTTGAGAATAAATAGTCCATGAATTGTGAGGTTCTCAGCAGAAGTCTTGTGAGCACAGAGGTCTTTTAAAAGTGGTGTTCAAAAAGCTGTTTAGCCTGGAAAGGTGGCATAAAATTGTTACTTCACAATAACAAAAATCTCAGGGTAGTGTAGTATAATGATGATACTAAATTATTTAATTGCAGTGATTTGCTACCTAATTTTAAAAAAATAAAAGCAGGTAACGTTACACAGATGCTCAGCTGTGCATGCTGTGTTCTTCCATTTGTATAACATAATCAGGTTACTCCCAAAAAAAAAACCACAAAAAAAAAAAAATCAGAGGAAAAGCAGAGTTTTCCCCTTCCTCCATATTTCATTATTCTAAATTAGATTAGTGAGTCTTTAATGTGAACATTGCTTTAAGGGAAGGCATCTTCTTATACTAAACGTGCTCACCTCATACTTTCAAGAGGTGAGATGCTGGGCTTAGAGCTAGTGTGAATGTACAGACAGGCAAGGAAACTCACCTTCAGTTCTTTCCCATCTACTCCTGGACATGTAAACCTTCATTTCTCTTTTCCACTAGCTCTTTACCCTATTTCTTGCTGTAACCAGGCGAAAGCAAAACATTCAGAAATTGGTCATCTGTCCTCTGCTCTGCTGGAATTCAAGCTGTGCAGAGAAGGCAGCGAGGGGAGGTGCAGCATGTGGAGGTGGCCATCACGCTGTTATGGCCAGGCAGAGGGACCAGTGGATGAGTACAGGAGCACTTGAGAGCTGCAGCAGTGCCAGGAGGCAGTTTCTCTTGCAAAAGATTTCTACAGTTTAACAAAGAGTTGGAGTAGGAGAGAAAAGGGAAGAGCAAACCAACATGGCCATAGGCAATGGAGGCATTTGTTGGCAGAGATCATGTGGGAAGGCCTGGGTCCAGCAGGCAAGTTTCAGGTCATATATTTGTCAAGAGATTTTGGACTTATGCCTGAGGTTTTCTGAAGCTGAGAATGCACACTGTCCTTGGTATACACTCGTTCAGCGTTTTGCGCGGTGTGATGACTATTTGATTTCAGAATTAGAATAACTGTGTTAAAAACAATACTAGTGATTTGCTGAAAGATTATTTAACTTGTTGGATGCAGCTGTAAGCTTCTCATTTGAAACACAAGGCAAATTGCTGCTTCCTATCTGGGCACCAGTAGAGTAGAGCTTTAAAGTCCACAGAAGTGGGAAAGATTTGGCCAGAAGTTGGTCAACGCATCACTCACCCAGAGGAACATTTTGTGGCTTGCTGCTTTCTACCTGTGGGTGTTTCTGTCTGACTTTTGGTGTAGATATTTTATTGGGCTGGTCAGACCTAACGTAAAAAGGGAATAAAAACTACACTAAGCCTCTGTTAGGTTCCAGAGAAACCGTGCTGCCTCCCAGCAGTAAGAGTGCCTCTTGTCGTTCAGCCCGTTTGCTCATCTGCTTCGTACTTCGTAAAACTGATGCATTTCTATTTTTAATTATTTACTGCAGTAGCAAATTATGAACATCGGCATTTGAGCTGTTATGTTATGACTTGTGTGGCTGATGATGGTTTTTGCAGCTGAGCACCAGTTGGCAGATACAGTTTTCTGCAATGCTGAGCTCTTAAGTGAGGATTTGTTGATGTGACAGGACATGTGTTAGGAGATGTCATCATCTGTTAAAAGTTTATGAGGTACATTCTTATTCCCTGTGAACAGTGTGTATTCTTTGTTCCATTGCATTCCAGCTCTTCTTGCTGACTTAAGGCTGATTAAGCTGGAGTTTTATCTACCTCTGAGCATTTATATTTCATTCATTTCTCCCAGGTCAATCCAGAGGGCAAGGATGCCCAGATAAATGCTGTGACTCAAGGTGCAACCGTTTAAAAAAGAGTTGAGGGTCCTTTGTGACCTTAGAAGGGAGAGAATGTAATTTCCAAGTGCAAAAAATCAAATCCACACTTGATGATCACATTCGTATATTTTTGATAGCATTGCCAATGACAGAAATTGGTCAGGGAGGCCACGTTAACCTTCTCTGGGAAGGGCTCAGAAGGTGTGTATAGCTCACTTTCTGCTTGTCCAGTCATTAAACAAAAAAACTTTTTCACTATTAGCACCCATGATGGTATTCCCCGATTCACTCATAAATACGCTTTTGTCCGCCTGTATTAATAGTGTTTCTCTCATGACCTCCAGTTGTCCTCTCCATTCACTCCTTCATTGTCTGAGACCGCTGAGTCCATTTTCCTACTGCCTTGTAGAGAGTGTGGAACAGAAACTCCCTGTGGAGTACGTGAGTTTTCCTTCATCAGCCACCAGATACGGTTATGAAGAAGAGATGTATTCGCTTCTTCCATTGCCACCCATGTGAAGCTCTCCTGGGAACAAGTGTCCCCCATGAGAGTGAGAGCTGAACTTAAAGCTGAGATTTCTACATAATGTAGGGAAGTGTCTTTAAGCTAAAAATACTGGTACTTAAGCATTTCCACCTTTTCCAGAAGGTGCAAGTTTTCCTGCAAATCTGCTCAGGACAGCCACCCACTGAAAATCTATTTTTACAATATTACCTGTTTGTTTTCTGAGATTTTATAAGGAAAGCTTTGTGTGTTTGTATTATTCTTCCATGAAATTAAATTATTTCGAACATCTTGTGTGGAAACCTGACCTTCCAAGACAATATGAAGTGGTTGTCTTCCACGAATGGACACTGAGCTTTGGGGGCTTTGTTCCAGTCACTTTCCTCTTAGTCAAAACATTTAAATATTGGTCCTCCCGTGATATTTTTACCTAGTCTCCCAGGAGGCATTCCGGTGGATGGACCAGCCTAGTACAGAAGTCCACAGACAGACAGTCTGGCTCCAGTTTAGTGCCTTCATACTAACGTAACTAAAGTCATTTGTATTTTGGTACACAGAAGTGCTGTAGCTGGTCTTGACTCTCTTGCACGCTAATGATATCTGGCTAAAATCAGGCCTCTGAGAGCCAAAGAGTTGTGCCTCTTTATTCGGCAAATTATCTGGGGAAAACTTCCAGATAGTTGGGGGTTTTTTTATTGTTTCCTCTTTTGTGTATGCTCGTGCGGAGCAGCACAAAATGCCATTTTTGGCAGAAGTTCAGTCTGCCTTTTATTCGGTTTCTCGATTTGCTCTGCTCAAATCTCTATCAGCTGCACATGTTTCTTGCTTTCCTTTCAACACTCAGTTCTTTGTGCCACTTGAGTCAGTCCGCAACTTCTGCGTCAAGTTGAAAGACAGTAAAAGGATGATTGGGATGTTCCTCCACGTTGTGCAAACATTATAAAACCACAAGACCCTGGCAAAACCGCTTTCTCTGTCTATTTTTATATGTGAAGGAATGAACTTAACATGGCAAAGAGCTGGAGCGTGATGTTTAATTCTTGTTAAACAGTTGTAGCACAAGTTTTGGCCAATTTATTAAAGGAACAATTGTTCCTGTCTTGAGAACTCAATTCCAGCAACTCTTCTTAGCAGAAGTTGTTATGGGGAGATTCCAGACCAATTTCATGGTGAGCTGAAATGAATTCTCTTTGCTTTATTTTATTTTACATATAGTACCTAGCAATATCCTACACATGACTTTGTCAAAATGGGAACACAGAAAATCTCATTTTAACAGTAATAAAGCCAGGCATAGTTGGTTACAAAAATACTACTAATGAGAAAATCATAAAAAGCTTTGTCACATTTATGTCTTTCAACTATACTAGTCAAGGCAGGAAATTGTGATACATAGTTGGTGGTTTCTGTAAAAATAAATTGGATTATAATGGAATATGCTATAGCAAATTTCCGCATTTAAGTCTGCTTCTACCCAGGAAGGGGAAAAAAGAGGCTGAGAATCGAAAATCTGAGATTCCAGTCCTGGAAGCACTCCAGTGAATAACTTAACTCACATAAATAATAATGAGTTACCACCTGTGCATAAAGTTATGCACATGCCTTAGAGTTCGTAGGATTGAGGTAAAGAAGCATATTGCAAATACTCTTTATTATATTGTATCTGGGAAGAAAAATTTATAATTTACTGTGCACAGAAAAAAAAAAAAGACACTAGAGAAAGGAGAGAGAAACACATGTTTATATGTGATGACATTTTGATAAAAGCATTATGGCTTGATGAGGAATCTCATGAGTCCAGAGGATTTTGGTGATTTGTGTCCTAAGTATCTGACATGAGTTTTTGCAAATCTGTTAATGTGTGTTCCTTAATCATCCCCTTGAAAAACTGACCTTTGCACTTGCTGCTGCCTTCGGCCACGTGACTTTGAGCTCCAGTGCCCGTGACCGCAGAAGGCGTAGGGGATGAAGTTACGGTGCTGAGCACTGCATTTGGTTTTCACTTCTGAAAGGTAGTCTAGACCAGTTCAAGGGTCAACACAAAAACATTTCCTCCCACTGCCAGAGAACTGGGTCTAACTTTGGGTCGTTACAATATCTGGTACGCTGTTCTCCCCTTCTCGTCTGACTTTCTTACCAGCAGAGGTCAAAATATGTCCATGTTTCAGATTTTACCATTAGTTTGTAAGTGCTCGAGGGCAAAAGCCATCTTTTATTCTGTCGTTGCGAAGCCCTGGAGTAGCAGACGTCTGATCCTGGTTGGGAAGCCTTTGATCCTAGTACTAACAAATGATCATTTGAGGGTTTTTTGAGATTTTGTTGGTAAACTTTCAGACTTTTAATCTCTAGGTATTTAAGAAAGGATTTCTGAAATCTTGCTAGTGACAATCAGAGTTTAAATGATGAAATATAGGGTTTTTTTCTTATTTTAATGAGGATCACATCTATTTTAAAAGTCCATTGCAGTACATTAAGCATAAAAAAGTTAATTGAACCCCACAAGCTTGGGCAGATGATTAAGGCAATGACAAAACTAGTTACCAGGTGTCAGCTAAGCATCAGGAACTGTCCTTGAGCATTCTTACTCTAAAACAAATGTAAGCTATGCAAATTGGCTTAACCTCTGTCCTAGCAAGCCTAGCAAAGTTAAATTCCTTATCTCACATTTACTGTACACTAAATGCTCTCAGACTAAGTGTTATTGCAGATCAGTAGATTTGTGGTGTCTTGCTGAGGTGGAGTGATTTGATAGCATGGAAGCTGACCTATGAACAGATGCAACATTTTGAATTAATCTCATCCAGGGACAGGATTCCTGTATTTCATGAGAAATGAAGGGATGAAGGACCAAATACAGGGTTTGAGGATACATACTGGAGCAGCAGAAAGGGTGGGAAATAAGAGAGATAGGCCTAAGCAGAGGCAAGGCAGTGATGTTTTATCTAAAATGAAACTCAATTTGGGAAAATGGGCATAAGTTCAGACTACTTTTTGCATTTTTATGGAGCAGAGACATTAGAAACTGAAAAGGCCTCTTAAATCACAATTTCCTATCACGGTGTAGGATAATTGCTTACAAGGTAATCATTTGGTAGAGGTGACTACCTTTCCTAGTCTGGTTTAGCAGACCTTGGAGAGGACTTCTGTGTGCCCAAAAGTTGGGAAGAAAAGCCAAGAGAACAGAGGAGCTGTGCAGTGGACTGGGTGTCACACGGAGTAATTTCGTTCCTACCTCTGCTGCTGACTCAGTGCATCGGGTCCGAAAAATTGGTTACTGCTCCATGACTCAGCTTTTTGCTGCCCACAAATTGGCAAGCAAGATACTTAGATATTTTTATAAAAGGTGCAGGGATGAAAAACGTTATGTATTCTTATTATAATAAATATTAGTTTTCTTATGTATATCTTCTGTGAGAAGTTCCTTCCCTGTTTACAGCCTTCTTTATGCAGGTTTACGTATGGCCACCAGGTCTCTGTCAGTTTAGCCAGCTTACAAATGCCTTGATTTTCAAAAAACTTGATGTTTCAACATCCCCAGCTCCCCAAATGTTCCCACACAGGTTCAGCAGTCTCTTCTTGTAGCATAATATTAAAATACCTTAATACTGAAAGGATTTTAGAGACATTTCTTGCGGTGTTAATTTTTCAAAACACTTTGTACGCAGCAGTTTGTAAAGTAATTCTGATATAACTGAAAGGTATTTCAGTAGTTAACCTTGCTTTCTGTTTTTTAAGGATCCACCAATGGCAGTGACCCTTGGACTGCGAATGGAAGAAATGATTTTTAATCTTGCTGACACACATTTATTTTTTAATGATTTAGAGGTAAGAATCAAAGGAACATAAACCTTGTTACGCCTGGCTTTTTAAGATAGCAGGTTTGCTGTGCATTAGTGTCTGTTGTGCGTGACATTTTCTGCCTATCTAGACTTTGGGTTTGTCATACTCTAATCAGAGAGAGATTAGCCGGGTGGCGGTGACTTCTGGTGGCACTTCTTCTGGCATCCATGAAACTGGATGAGAGAGGGAATCTGCAAACTACCCTTTCCTCTCTTTGTCCTATGGCCAGCTTTTCAGTTTCCATGAATTCAGAGCTGTCTGCAGGCATTTCCAGGAGGAGGGGGACATACGTGTCTCCCATTCTTTCTCTTGAAGTTCTCTACATGCGCTTTCAGTGGGTGCCACAATCTGACCACAAGAGACTGTGTTCTTCTTTTCACATACCTGAGTAGCCTTTTGGCCACAGGCCCTGCTTGCTTGCTCACAGTAGAATATTCTTCATTTGCATCAAAGGCTGCAGGTGTGAAAAACAGTTGTCAGATTAAACTATGGTCTTTTCAAACCTTCACCTGGTCTAAATCAATTTTTTTCTTACTCAGAGTCGATCCCAGAGTTCCTTCTGTGAACAGATATTTTACCACTAATGGCAGTTGGAAGACTTTGAGGTTTTGTTTAAAATGCCAGAGGAAGGTCTCTAGTGAGTGAATAGAAAAAAATTAGGATAAGTCAGATTTCTCCATTGACTAGGACATCGATTTTTCTTGTGTGCACATCTTTTCTTCCTTCATCCACTGTAGGCAGTTAGAAAACCAGAAGGTACCAGGCTACGGTTGTCTTTGTCATCCCTTGCAGACATCATTTATTTTTGGCTCTTTTTAAGTCAAGAAACTGGAATCTACTTCACCCTATACCTGAGCAGGACTTCCTCCTTCCAGCAGAAGAATTATGAGAAAGAAAAGCCCTGGACATGCTTTCACCAGCTTCAACAGTATCCAAACAGTTTTTAGTTTTAGATAAATGAAGAGTACTACTTGGAGACTGTCTTGGAGAATCTCATAACTCAATCAACTTGATTTGATTAAACCAATTTCTATATGCAATTAAGTTATTTTCTAACCCAGAATGCACTGTGTTTCAAAATCAACTATCTTGTAAGAGATTACCAAAATTCCAATCTTCTTGTTCTGAGATGAGTTGTATGCACACATTCTGGCATATGCAAGAAGATAACAATTTGCTGTGTTCTTAGCAAATACGATATAGTTGCATGGCATCCTATGCCAAAGTACGTAGAAGCATCCTTTAATATGCAGATGAATAAATCTGTCCGTTTAAATATGTTTGTAGAGCACGTGGCCATTACTGAATGTTAGGGTGCATCTGCGTGATGACTGTGTAATGAATTCTGAGAATTCCCCAGTTCTGACTTAGAGTCATAGAATTGCCAGGTTGGAAGGGACCTTTCAGATCACCAAGTCCAAACATCAACCCAACACTGACAAAAACGGTCGCTGAACCATATCTCTAAGCTCTATGCCTGCCTGTCTTCCAAATACATCTGGGGTTGGTGACTCCACCACTTCCCTGGGCAGCCTGTTCCAAGGCTTGACAACATTTTCAGTGTAAAAATTGTTCCTAATATCCAGTCTGAACCTCCCCTGGCTCAACTTGAGGCCATTTCCTCTTGTCCCAGCACCTGTTCCCTGGGAGAAGAGACCGACCCCCCCTGGCTACACCCTCCTTTCAGGGAGTTGGAGAGAGCGAGAAGGTCTCCCCTCAGCCTCCTTTTCTCCAGGCTGAACACCCCCAGCTCCCTCAGCCACTCCTCATAAAACTTGGGGTCTCTCCCTCACCTCTCCCCCTCTCTTCATCTCTCCTTCTCTTTCTTCCTCTCTCCATCCTTCCCCAGGAGAGGGGAGGTGAGTGCTGAACTGCTGATGGTCACGGCCATCAAAACACAAGACCTTCAGTTCTCACTGGAGGAAGTGAGTAGGCCTTTATTCGCTAGACAGATTACCTATCCTTTCATCATCTCACTTTTTTAACGTCGAGCCATCAGATCCCATACCTTCTGTCTTGCTTTCATCTTCATTCCACAATAAACCTCGTGGCTCCGGACACGACAACTGTAATCTACTAACAAATCTATATTCCTGGCATATCGTCTCCAGTCACTACGTCCTCAAAGCTGCCTTTTTCCCCCTGTCTTTCTTAGTTGCAAATGCCAGATACCACTGCCTAGTAATAATAACCGAGTTATTGAAAGCTATCATATACAAAAATAAAGGTTTCCTTCCTCTATGCAAATCTGTCTCACTACAATGACTGCTGATGCAGAAATTCCGATCTGCTGAGACATTCCCCGCTGACCCAGTAACCCGTGCTCTAATCAGCCAAGCTCCACTTTTATTTCAGGCTAGGCTGTTCTCCAGCTATTTCATTCTCAGTGTATAAATTTTAGTCCACTTGAGAAGTATCGCTTGGGAGGGCAGTTGGTGTTTTGCCATGAAAATAGGAGTCTGGTGCTCTAGAAAGTTCATGTGCCTAAAAGAATGCTTGGAGATGGGACTCAGTTTTGTAATAGTATCCGGGCTAAATGCATTCTGTTCTCAACCAGGTAAGGAATAAATCGAAATTTTTTTCTCCCTATCTCAGTACTAGTTTTAAGACAGCTTTTAGAAATGTTGGTAGGTCATACTATGCAAAAACCCCCAATTTCTACAAATTGCAAGCAAGAATTTGGACATGAACCATCCAACTCCATTATCCCCCTCTGCTCCCAGGACAATGAAGAAAGAAAGAGTACTTATTTAGAATAAACTGAATTGCATTTCCATTTTTATGATAATCCTACCATATTTCAAGTAAGATTTTATCATCTTTTTTTTCTCATTAGAAATGGAAATGAGAAATAAAAAATAGGATTTAGGTAATTCTCAGAATTTGGGGGTCAGGTCAAACTAGTTTTAACAGGGGCTGAAACATATACATAAAAATTGGTGTTCTGTATAGCCTGAGAAAGCATAGTGCTGAATAGCCCCTCAGTAATAATATTTTTGTGTTCAGTGTGGTGAGTCAGTGTTTTTACTGGATAATGAAATTACTGTCCATTCCAGGAGGATAATTTTTATGGATGATTTGTTAATTCTGTCCTCTCAAATTGTCAGGCTCTAAAAATTGCTGCAGAGAATTGACTGCACTCAGATACGATTTAAATTAGTATTGTTTCAAGCAAAAGCCAGTTAATTGTACCTACACTCCTTTCCTGTGCTCTCAGTAATAGGAAATACATTTTCTCTCTCTTAGTTTTGACCTTGCACTGACAGTGAGCCACTGTGACTTGAGTGTAGCCAGTGCTGTAGCTGATGCAAAAAGTATTTTACCTTAACAAAAAAAGTACTTTGCTTTACTTAATTTTATTTGACTTAACTTTTACTTAACATTTCAAGTGACAGAGAGCTTGCCTTCTTTCCTTCCTCCCTTCAACTGTTTGGTCTCTTTTACAAGGAAACTCAGGTCTTGTGTCGGAGCACCAGTTCCCTACTTCTTTTGAGAAAAATAGAGAACTATCTCAAATCTGCTCAAACCACCTGCTTTTTCTTTTTTCTTTTTTTTCCCAGAAAGTTTTTTCGCACCATATAGGTGAATTTGTAAAATTTAAAACTTTTTAGTTGAAGTAGACAAGTGAACGAAAAAGCAAAGTGAAAGGAACATGAGTTTGTTGTTGGTCAGCAAATGGGTGTATGGTGAGGAGGTGAGATCCCCCATCCCCACAGATCCCAGAGGAGAAGAGGAAGGGGGAAAAGAAGGAGGCTGGAAAATGCTGTTGGGTTTGATCCTCTCACGTGGCTGGAAACTTAACAACCTTCTTGCCGGCACAAGGGACAAGCAATCAGAAAACGACAAGTTCCCCTCATCTCCTGTTCCTAAAGTCAACGAACAAACTGTGAGATAAACAAATAAAAGTAAACAGCTGAGGCTTTGCCACCCACTCATATTTGACTTAATTATGAAAACATCAGCATAGTTTTCAAGGCTGCAACAATGTTGCTGAAAGGCTTAACAAAACCCAAACAGCAGCAGATGCTCCTCCTTCTCCATCAGGGCTTCTGTGTGCCTTCCATTTAATTAGTGCACCTTCAAATCCATGGCACTGATTTTTAAACTTCTTAAATTTACTCAGTTCCAGGGAAACCTGTAAAGGTGATTATGAAGCTGGGTATTGCTCACATATTGCAAAATATAGAGTTAGAATTTGTCCCAGTGTTGCTTTTTGTCTCATTTTTGAGTTCCTGTCCTACACTGGGTGGAGTATAGCTGCATTTTTTTTGTCTGGAGAGTAAATAATAAATAAGGATAAAGAAATTAATCTTTTATTTCAGCTGCCACTTCCCCTTTTCTTTCTCTTTTCATCTACTATTTACAGCCAAAAGCACTTGCTATAAAATATTCTACAGCTCAAGATAATCTCCTCAGACACAACCAAAAAATTTTATTTCCCAAGTGAGGAGAAGAATGCTTCATTTCTGTTCCTTGAATGAAGTTCTCTCATGCCTGTCTTAATGAATTAAGCGGATGAGCAGAGTTTGGCCATTTGAAACACAATTTTTAATGCATGATGCAATGAAATTATATGTATTTATTTTAAACAAAAATTGCTGCTTTTTTTTTTTCTTAACAACTTACTTCATGTGGGTAAAATTCAGTTAAGTTTTCATTCAGTGCAAAGAAAAACAGAAAGAAGAAATGGTAATTCCCCAAACTCACACTCTAGGAACTTGTGGCATATGCTTTTGGAAATCACTCCCTGTTCAGATTTATCCTTTATCTGGACAACTTAGCACTGCTGTGAGACTGAGATTGGAGCTGTGTACTCCTGTGTGTCACAGAGAGCCTGAATTAAGCACTGCTTGTCAGCAACTTTATTTGAAGTAGGTGATTCAGCTGACTCTTTATTTGAGGCACAGAACTGCGCGTTTTGAAAGTTCAGCCTCAGTTTCTCTTAGTGTTGAGATTAAATTACCTGAAATCATGAGTTGGGGAGTAATTTTCCGATAGTCCTTGAACTTTTTCATAAATTATATTAGGATTGTATTAACAACAACAATTTCAAATATTAAAAAAATCCTTACATACAGGAAAGTAAAATTTCCAGGCACTGAATTTCAGGTGTGGTTTTGGGTTAAGAAGTTGATTCTAGCAACTACAGAAAACAGCAGTACAATGCCTGTTCATATTTACTGTTGCATGATGGCATGAGTTATTTAATTATTTGCGCTTCCCCCACATTTTCTTATCTTTCTGCCATAACCACTGTGCAGAAAAGGATGTTTGATAGCTATCCAATTATAAAGCCAGCTTGGAGAGGAGTTCACTTTTTCAGTGTACCTCAGTTCCCTGGGGTTACTTCCATCACTTCCGAAACTAGGAAATAAGGAAATTCTCCAGAACTGCTTGATTATCTGTGATCTTCCAGCCAAAGGCATTTGGATAAATCAAGAAAAGAATCTGATAAGCATCCAAGCTCCTAGAGACTTAACAGAAATTACATGCTTGTGGAGGATCATCATCATTAGCTTTTAGGAAGCAGGGAAGTAAGGTTTAGGTGATTTTGGAATATTGGTATGCTAGAGGGACTGTAAATGAGACTTGAAATTGTTGGGTTTTTTCAATTAAAATTATTTTAATCTGAAATTACATGTGCTTTTCTAAAGGCTTATTTTAACTAAAAAAATGATACAGTGTAGAAGGAGTTGAAGGTTGTATTATTTTAAAGAAATTGCTGGTAATAGGAAGCTGTAAGTGTTCATACGCTGCCATCTTCTGGTGCACTTAGTGGTCTGCACCAATAATTTCTTCAACATCTGTACTGAGCATATGGACAGCATACTCTCTCATAAGATAATTTATCACTTAATTATTTGTTTTCAACAGGAGTGTGATCAAGTTCATATAGATGATGTTTCTTCTGATGATAATGGACAAGACCTAAGGTAAGAGAGAGCATTTGTTTCTTTTTTTTATTTTTTTCTTCAAAGATTAAATAAATTGAGCATTTACAGGAATACATTGTATTTATTTTTACTGTATTTTGGGTGTTTGCAGTACCTACAGTTTTGCAACTGATGGCTTCCATGCAGCTGCAAGTAGTGCAAACCTTTGTCTGCCAACAGGTGTAAGAGGAGGGGTTGACTGGATGAGGAAGCTGGCTTTCCGTTACAGAAGAGTAAAAGAGTTGTATAATACTTACAAGAACAACATAGGAGGTGAGTTTGATTGCCAAAACCAACTTAGAATGCTGATCAGGTTAAACTACACGGCCATGAACTCCCACCGAGGGAATGTGCCTTGGAAGCCACGGGCTGAATGGAAAGTGATGGGACTGGACCTTGGGCTGTTGAAAGCTTCTGACTGTAATAGCAGAGCCATTTGTGCAGGAGAACCAGAGGTGGGGACACAGATAAGGGCTCCCATTTATCTTCCACAGAGCCCGTTTTTCTCCTTCAGACCCAGCTCAGCTATATCTACCCGATGGATGGGTTGAGCCACTTGTTCTACCTCAAACATGTTGTTATTCTAGGAAAGAGGTCATATAGTTTCCACAGCACAAGTCGGTTGTGGCTGGCCTATTCCATCCTACATTTTCAGGATCTAGTTGGTAACCACACACTAAAATCTCTGCTGGGTCTATGTTCACCAGCAGATGCAAGAAAACCTTAGCATTGCCATACCACTAGTCCCTTTTGCTGACTCCATAGCCCACACAGTTAATTGTGTTAGCTAGAAATCCAAGTCTCGTTTGGGCTTTCCTGTTACTGTTTTCATTCATGAACTCACTTATGTCAGGCTTGTAGGAAATCAAGCACCAGAACTGAAAGAATCTATTCTGGAGAGCCCTGTGTGGCTTGTAGAGGCAGACAGCCCTCTTCTGAGGAAGGGAATACGTCAACTGAATCCCTCAAGAAGACCCTGCGAGAACAGGGAATACTTACAAGTCTTCAAGCTTTTGAGTTGAGCCACAATTGAGGATAAGATGAGGCCCACCCAACCAGGAAGGAATCCAAGTGAACACTCTCCCATTCTATAGCACGGGCTTTCTGAATTCATCTGAAATTTGTTTCAGAGGAACGTGAAGCTCAAAGTAAAGCTCACCTGGAACAAAGCCAGACAGTTGACTTCCCACAGGCTCTCAAAAATGAGTAACAGTACTACTGAGATGGACAGTGAATTAGTCATTACGTAAATCATTTTCTAAACTACATACACTGGAAATACGTATTTTCTCTTAGAGGTTCAGAGTCTTTACTTGGTGCAGGATGAAGCAATGGGAGCAAAGGGTGATAGTAAATGATTGGCTTTCACTTGCCTTACCTTGCCCCTTCATCAATGTCATAAATGGAGTTTTTATATATTAAGAATACTTGAAACAATATTATCCAAAAGTTTGCTGGGTTTTCTTATATCTCTTAATGCAACTAAGATTCTAAAGCTGTTGCATTTCATAAAACCTTGAACATTTGTAAGAGCTTAAGTCCAAGGGCACATTGTAGGGACACACACTAAGAGGAGCAATCATTGCAAAGCCAGAGTGCAGATATGTGGTGCATTGTATTAAGGTTTTAATTCTTTCCCAAAAATCCAGCTTCTGAAATGTATTCCACCCTTAGTGGGCATCTATCCTCTACTTCTTAGCTTTTAAAATAATCTTTTTATCACATATGTATCTATTTTTTTTCAAAACAGCTGTTAAAAGGCAACAGCAGGCTAGATCAAACTAGGTCTTTTTAGATTGCTTCATTTCAGATTTTTGAAGACAGTCGTCACCACTTCTTGGGAACATGGGGTGTGAAAGAGAAGAGGGATACCAAAGCTCATGAAGCCTGCTTCTCTGCTCTTCCAGGGCCCAAACTAAATTTAAAATAGCTCGGTTTCAAAGAACTCATATCTCAACATTCAATAGGCTGGGTATTTTTTTTAAGTCTGGCCATTTGTAAAATCTCAAAAAGAGATTTTAAAGTGCTTTTAAGGGACTGAGATATGAGAACATAAGATGTACAGCCATATAGCCATGCTATAAAAGGACCTGTCATTACTAACTACAACAGCACATGAGGAGCAAGCCATCAGCAAACAAATGTACTTCCATATGTTTAAGCTGAGGTTCACCTATTTACAGAGCCATAAGCAGGGCAGTTTTAAACATAAACATACTGCAAAGGCAAGTTAATTCTAAAGTCTCTTCTTTTGTGAGTGTCTCTGCCGATGGTCCCCCGATGGCGTGGATCTCCTTGTCACTGCCTCTGATAATAAGAGAGTAAGATGTATGTGGGGAGCTGTTTTTTTCTGAAAGGTATGCTTTAAAAAGTAGTAAAGTAGCCTGAATAGGTGAAAAAAACCCAGATGACTCATGATTAGTATCTGCAATACTCCCCAACATTTCGTGATATAGTGGAGTGCAAATTAAAATAGAGAGCAATTTACTGAGCCCTGAAGACAATGGATTTTTTCTTTGGTGTTTTTTTCAGTTCTAGTGGAATTTAAAATAGAAACAATGATCATAAAATCTATACATTCAAACTAATCCAGTATTTAATTTGTTTTTTTTTTTCCTTTTCTTCCTTTTTTACATGAAAGGACTTCTGGGTCCCGCTAAAAGAGATGCATGGTTGCAATTAAGAGCAGAGATTGAAGCTCTGACAGACTCCTGGCTAACAAATGCACTTAAATCATTATCAATTATCAGCACAAGGTATGTATTTGAGTCTACTGTAAAAAGGTTTATTGTTTTGGACCTGCAATTGCTATTTTTTTACATTTTAGGTTACGATAAATTAATGTCTTGAAAGAACAGAACAGGTCTGATACAAATCTTGAATAGGACATAAAAAAAATTCCATGCAAAGTGATTTCATTTTCAGAAATTCCAGCATTTACTAACAATAGTATGAAGTGTCTTCTAAAATGTCCTTGTGTACACTGAAAGGGCATTGTAGAATCCTGATTATTCCATTTATTATTAAAATTTCATCAGAAATCCTCAAAAATTCTGGTTTTAAACCGTCAAAAAAGAAGAATGTTAAGCCGTCTTACTTTCTGAACATGTCTTGGAAAAGACACTGTCAAGGGAGAGAACAAATGTGGAAAGATGTGAAAACCTTATTTTAAATGTAACAACTTTTGCAGTATGTTTATCTCTTAATTGCTGATAATTTAACAGTGTCTTTAGCAACTCAAGAGAAAAAAAAAAGTTTAAAAATTAGGTAAGCCATTGTGTTTATCTCTGTGTTTCTTTCTGAATTGCTAGTCTTCAAAAAGGCAATGAAGTCCAGTTGAGCATTGGTGGATGAGTCTGGAAAACTCTTACCAGTTACTCAGGACTGTTAAATAATAGTGTGTTGTCTTGTCTTCAAAGAACTGTACAGCTATAAATCTTAGAAGCTCCCCGTGAGGCAGCTGAACATTGTCTATGTGTTACTGATGGGAAATTGAGATACAATAAGGCAGAAATAGTAGCCTAAGATCTTGGTTGGAATTTGTGGAAGAACCAGGATGAAAAATCACAACTATTTACTCTCTGCTCCATGTTCACACCATGGTCATGGTCCTGTTCCAGCCTCTTGGTTTTTCAGTTCTGGTTTTTCAGTTGTGTTACTGCTACCGCAACTTCTCCATTCAAGTTTCCATCCTCACCATTCAATGACAGCTTATTAACATGATTATTCTTATCTCTCCCTCTTCCCAGAAATATTCTTACTCTCGAAACACGAAGAAAGGGATGTCAGTTGTGCAGAAATGTGCATTGGCTGTTTATTTCCCCTCAAGAAAGGAGGAAAAAATGATGGTTTTGCATTCTTCTAACTCTTTTATTTGGCTGGTAGCTACTGCCAATTAATTGCCAGCATGCAAACGATGCTTTCAAAGCATTCGAATGCCTATTTTCAGAAGTAGTTGGTGATCATAAATGTCTGTAATTTAGTGGGCCAGTCTTCAAGGACCTCTTTTTTTTTTAAAAACCAGTGTGGAACTTTTCCTACAAATCAGGCCTGCGTATTTCTTTTTAAGGATTTTGCCAAAAGTTTTATGTGCGTTTTTCTGGAAGCGATGGTGCTGAGCAGCATCGCTGTGTGAGTGAAGGCAAATGGGGAGGAATCCTGAATATACCCTCCACGGCTGGTTCACTTCATCTGCATTTGGATAACCGTCTTAAAATATTTAAACTTAAACCGTTTCTCTCGTTTTAGGAGTAACTGTGTAAACGTGTTGGTAACAACAACCCAGCTTATCCCAGCACTTGCAAAAGTTCTACTATACAGCCTAGGAGGAGCTTTTCCCATTGAAAACATTTACAGTGCAACCAAAATAGGTAAGAAAACTCTTCTTTCATCTATTCTGACTACACTGCATTACCAATATTTTTTTTGCCAGTAATGGATGGATTCTAAGCCACTTCCCTGATACTTACAGTGTTAGTTATAAGACTCAGGCATTGCATATGTTCTGATGTGTTTATGTTGATAAATTCCAAATTCCCATTGTTTTCAATGATGCCTGAAGGAATAAGGGTCCAAAGCCTCAGAAACTCCTAAGCATGGTGTAGAAAAACAAAAAAGCGTGCATAAAAGAATGAAGAAAAGTGCTTCGTGAATTCAAATCTAAGCAGAACTTCTGTTAAAATAGTGTCTGTTCTGACCTTCAGCCCTGTGGAAGCTGGGCCACCACTTCACAAGCTTTTTCTAGAAGCACGGGGCAGCAGTGATGGCCACGACAAATGTCACCAGCAGAAGCTGTGCTGACAGATGCCCCAAGGGCACCTTCCCTGTTCTGTTGACAACCGTGTACCTCTTGTGCCTTACAGTTCAGAGCTTCGTGGTTTCTGGAAGCTGCATCCAAAATTTTCTTGTAAACCAAGAAAAGTTACCATTCCTGTGAAATGTGACGCAGCCTCCAATAACTGATAATTTTGAAAGCTTTCACGTTTTACCAATTTTCAATTCAGGAGTGCTTAATTTCTGTACCTGTGACACCTTATATAACATGGAGTGTGACACTTCATTGACAAAAGCATTACAATATGTTTCCTGAATTATTTTCACAAGTGAAAAAACAGTGCCTATTCTAACAATGTCAGGAAAAGCTATTACCTCAGTCGTCCTTTAATTAGCCTTAGCTGTCCTCTAGGAAGAAATGCCTCAAATTTTTTAAAAAAAGTAAGTCAAGGAACGAGGTATCCCAAATGCCACGTGGTGGTGAGCAGCCTCTGGAATGAATGTCATCTGTCACACAGCCTGTACGTGTTGGATTTAGTCACTGAGATTGCACCCGGACCAAGGGAAGGAGCATTAATAGAAACAGCACAGAAGGAGGTGGTGAAATGGAGCACAGTCTCTGGAGGCCATCAGAGTAATTCCGCACCAGAAATTCCTTCTGGGAACAGTGTGGCCGCTGTTACACCCCTCTGGGGAGCATGGCAAACCCTGGGGTACAAGATCTTTCTCCACTTTCCATCTCAGCCATCTCTGCACTGTGTAATGGCAGCTGTCACTTGTGTACACTGAGAGCTGGTCCTCACTCAATAGACGCACTGCTTTTCCTAATTATAAGCCCTTTTTTTGTGGAACGGCTGAAAAAAAAAAAGCAAGAGGAGAGCAGTAAGAATCAGAGATCTAGAAATCACGAGCTTGTGGAAAGAGATTGAAAAATCCCCTAGGGTGGGGATAGGCATAATCACAAACAAGGTAAAAAGCCATTGGAGAGAGGAAAGAAATAATCTTTACGTTGATGGGAGGTATCACAATCAAGGATGATTTCTTCAAATTGGACACATGTAGGTCGCATGTCAAAGAGAAACTTCCTAGTGGAAAGGATTCAATAAATATGGAGATCACCTGTGGAAGCAGTGAAATCATCATATTAGGACGGTTTTACAACCGATAGCAAAAGCATTTTTTGGTAAAACTGAACCTGCAGTAGAATGAGAAGATCAGTAGATGACTTTGCTTTGTCCCTTTCAATCCTGTTACTGGCTTAGCCTGCTTTCTTCCACTGCTTTTTTCTCAAAAAAAGCCAAATGGTTCACAGACGTTTTCCCAGGAAATAATTGGAATTGCTTGTTCACAGCTCTTTGAACACTTTTTCCATTGCTACATCACTTATTGTCACAGACACGCTAGAACTAAAATTTCTGCTTTCCATGAAAAAATATTACTGCAAAAATAGGTAAATATTTAAATTCAATTATTCATCAATTATTCATCCAGTGATCTATTCAATTTGCAGTGCTGCTAATTCCTTTATCTTAGTGGCCCTCCAGTAACTCTTTAGGGAGTTAGTTTTACCTGGAACAGCTTAGTGTCACAGGGGGAGTGAATTGTTCCTTACCAGTTTTGGATCTAAATCCCGAGGCTGGGAACTTTTAAAAAGTAGTAGTAACAATGTCTTATCACTGCAATAATCCTTTGTAGGGCTTCACTGTAACTCACTTGACGGCTTGAATAAGTAGTGCCTTGTTTTTCAGGCAAAGAGAGCTGTTTTGAGCGTATAGTGTCCAGATTTGGCACTAACATAACTTATGTTGTGATTGGAGATGGCCGAGATGAGGAACATGCAGCTAATCAGGTAACTTCACTCTGAACTCTTATCTCATTTATCTTCCAGGGAAAGAAAGTTGCTTTGAACGAATAATGCAAAGGTTTGGCAGAAAAGTAGTATATGTTGTAATTGGGGATGGTGTAGAAGAAGAACAGGCAGCAAAAAAGGTAACCTGTCTCCTGAAATGTTGGTGTGATTCGTAGCTACTAATGCGAGAAGCCTTTGTGTTTGCATTTCTGTCAGTGTTGCACAGTGGCAGAATGACAAATAATTTCAGTCCAGAGATGCAAGGCAACAAGAGCATGATGAGATCAAAACTTAGAGTGAAATGAACCATTTGGATTCTAGCATTTGCTTCACCTCAGTTTGGAAAGAAGAAAAATGCAAAGTTATTTTAAAAACAAATGAAAAATGATTGCAGTAAAAATGTCTGACTAGCTGCAAGCAAATTCAACAGAAGAGAGAGAAATGAAGGTTGACGTGAAGATTGGGTGGTGGTTTTCTTTAAATGGTGAAATCAGGGAGGTTTCAAGGCAAGTGTGGCAGAGAATATGGAAAAACATCTAAAGGACCGTGCAAATTTTTTACTAACATAGATGAAATCTGTAGTTTAGTGGAGCAAATATGATGAACGCATAATTTGCTTTAATAAAGACATATCTGGGAAAGGAAAAAGAACACAGAAATTGTGCACCACATCTCTGTTTCTAAAGAAGAACTGTTTCTTTAGAAATATTCCATTTTCTCATGGTAGTAATTCAAGTCTAAATTTTACCAGATAAATTTTCAATGTTTGGAAACAGATCAAATTAGTGATTTGCACCGTACTTCCCAATATAACCCTGGAAGTGTGCAGAAACTGAAAAATTTTGCCTTTGGATGTCTGCATGGGACAAGTGATGTAAATATCATTGTGCAAAGGGTGTTTCAGAATAGTAGTAAAATAAAGTGCCCTTTTAGTGTTGTAGCTGGAATGGGAACAAAATGAAAATAACCAAAATGCTCGTTCCAAATGGTTCCTTAATATGGGTAAACTGCTGGTGATGGGTCTTTCATAGTTTGTGCTAAACAAAGGTGGTTGGATTGTGTACTTTCCACTTTGGCATGCTTTGTTCTTAACATTGGCTATATTGCATGAATAGATACAGAATTCAGAGAGATGGATCAATGTAGCAAATTACAAATAGATCTGAACAGAACGTGAAAGAATGTTTTTTTTTTTTCTATTCTGATTAATTGCTGAAAGAGGAATAGTACATATATATATCTCCATCTCTCACAATCACTGATGTGTTGCTTTCTGCAACACAAATTATCTTTTTTAAACCAGGAAAAAAAAGAAAAAAATATTTTTCATTTTCTCCCCAAAACAGATTTCTTTTTTTCCCCCTAGATGGACAAAAATGTAACTCAGCTCTGTTTCTAAGTGTTGTGTGTGAAGCCTCTTTTAATGAGAAGTCTTACGGCCCTTGAAATGATCATTCAGTCTTTTGCAGAATGTAATAAGTGGAGCAGGAATGGATTTCCTGTTAGTGCCCCTTTTTATGGGTTTGCATGCTAACAATAGGCAAATAACCCTTACTAAATAACTGTCTTTTTCCAAAAACAACCTATTAAGGAGGACGATGTAAGTATTTTACCTTCTGTCGAACTATTAAGCTCAGATCTATTTTGGTCTGATTTTTGTCGGTACTTCACGAGGCAAAAATCAATCCAGAAACAGGGTGGTATAAAATAGGTAAAATGTGTGTGTCATATACCGCCCTGTGTCACAGTGTTCATCTTTCCTGACCTTTTTCCCCCTCTGACAAACACAGCACAACATGCCTTTCTGGAGGATATCCAGTCATTCGGACCTCTTGGCTCTCCATCAAGCACTGGAACTAGAATATTTGTAAACTGTGTTCTAAAGTTGGCGATCCTTTTGGTTTTATATATATATATATATATATATATATTTCAAGTACACTGAATTTTTATGTGTGACTCAATGCCTCTGGCTTTACACATATGAATTGTCTTAAGAAGGGAAGAAATATTTGGAATTAAAAATTCCAAATTGAAGAATTCAGATTGCTGAATGGAGTTAAAAAGTTAGCGCTACGTAAGGAAGCTCTATGGTCTTATATATGCAACGTTTTTAAATGAATTAAAACTGTGGAGGTTGCTGGTACACACCAAGTGAGCCCTGACAGGAGTGAACAAAGGACTCGAACTGGCAAAGCACCAACATGCATTTTCCAGCCGACAAGGTGGTGTTCAACAACATTCCTCAAATTGGGATATATTCTCAGCACTGAGGTTTGAACCAGACTTTAGCCTACCTAACCCAGAAAATCTGAATTGGAATGCACTCAGACTGTATAATGACAATCCTGTCTAGACCTGTAATTTGTGTAAATTATTGATGAAAATAATTTACTGTGACTTTATTAGCAGCTGATTTTGGAAGTGGATGCAATTTTTCTTTCTTTTGGGAGGGGCAGGGGAGGGAGAGGGTTATATAATATTGTCTCTTTTATAAGTTTGGCAAACAGAATGTGCATAATGATGTGTTGTGCCTTAAAGAGAAAACTGTGTTCGTGTGTTATAATGTAATTTTGGTTAAAAACTATGTAGATAAACAAAAAAAAAAAAACAACTTTGTGATAATTTTTTGACATGACCAAATTTGAAATTCAAAGAAATCAAAGAGCGAGGCTGCACCAAAGCATTTAAGTATTTGTTGCAGTAAGAAAAAAAATAATAAAGGAAAGTTTGTGTTTTTATTTGGATTCTGAATAATTCCACTGCTCGATTGAGGAAAGTTAAGATTATGTTGGGAGGTTGTTATTGGGGACCGCTATCCTGAAAGCCTAAAAAGAAAATGTGTTTAACACCTTCAGCATCATTTCTTGATTCTCTGACGAGAGAACTAACAGCCATATTCATGAATTATTTAGTCCACTGAAAGCCATACAGTGAGTGCATCTGCTGTGTATAAAATAACAAATTCCCACCCAGCAGGAAAAATGTGCAGTTGACATTATTGGAAGGTGAAAATGTGGAGTTAAGCCCAAACGGGGAATAAAACATAAGTTCATTAGGAAAGAAAAACTACTAAGGAATGTCTCACCAGTCAGGTGCACAAATGATGCTACATTTAACGTATTCAGGCTCAACACAGGCTGCTGAAATTACTGGCACAATGACATTGGCCATTGCAGGAGCACACAGTTCACTTGGGTAAATATAACAGCGTTTTGGTGGCTTTTCTGTTCTGTTCCACATTTATGTGCCTTTCTGTTTTGGGTCAACGTGATTTTCCCTTACCCAACCCAATATTGCACAACATTACACAGGAGCAACCCCGAGTGGCTTTGAGTCAGAAATTTCAAGAGCACGTCGGGCATCTGAGAGGAGAATAAGGAGGGGATTTTTATGAATAAATACTGAGAAATATATTACCTTAGTTTCCATCGGTTCTATTAAAAATTACACTCCATACAGTGATAATTTTTGAAGTTTTGAAGCAAGTTTTGAATGTACTGCCTTTCAGCTTTGGAAAATGAGCAAGGTCCATATTGCACACAAGGTTCCTGGTGCTCCCCGTGCAGCTTGAGCTCTCTGAAACGGCAGCGAGGGGTTTGTCTCTCCTGGCATAAGGTGGAAACTGCTTTTTGATTTTTTTTTAACACTCCACATGGAGAGGTTGCCCGTGCTCTGACTGTGTGAAGAGGTGTGTGCAAGAGAAGATGTGAAATGTAAGCTCCAGGATGCCTACACAAGCACAGCACCATCACTGAGGTGAAGATCTCCCCTCCCTGTGCTGTGAAGCCACCATATCTCTAGTATACTTTATTGATTTAAACTTTGTAAGTTGTACGAAAGCTAGTGGGGAGGTGGAAGCCTGGAGCCACTAAAATTCCAAAGCAAAGCTCCTCTATAAATTCAGAAAAAATTGGATTTCTTTGCTCTGTTGGAATTGGATACACAAGTCACCACACAACAAAATAATGACGTTTTGTTATCACTGGGCAGTTTAAGGCCATCATCACAAGAAACTTGTCACATATAAAATCATTAGACACTAGCTATTTGTGTGTCGAAAGGGTCAAAATGATGTTTCTCTTCTTTATATTTACAATATCCATCTAGTCAAATTTGGGCTGGAAATACATTTTTCATAAAAATCTGTAGCACCAGCTTTTTGTAGTTTTTCAGGTGGGGAAAAAAGGCGTTTCTACTGGAATAGGAAAAAAAGTTCAAACAAAGCCCTTGTTGAGTTCCAGCATCATTAACATTGCATGAGAATCTCAATGTAATGATCACAAAGGTCCCTTCCAACCCTGAAGATTCTGTGATTCTGTGTAAAAGCCTTTATAAGACAAAAAATTGGTATGGTGAACGAGCTTTTTTTTTGTTTGTTTTGGACAAGTCATAGTGTTATTTAAATGCATGAAGCGATAGTATTTCTCGTTATTTGTTCAACTTTTCAGTGTTCTTTTACTAATCAGATGTAAGAACAAAAAATAGCCCAGCAACAACCGCTTGTTCTTATAAAGGGTTTGCAGTGCCTTCGTTGGAGTTGTGCTTAGTTCCCTGTGGCAGGTATGGCTCAATTAATATGCTGGACTTCTAGAGAGGAGACAGAGGCAAGTTTTACAGAGCATGGCAAAGTTCTGATTTTGACTTGGATTATGTGTGCTACCCCAGCAGAAGTTAATTGTAAAAAAAAAATAATAAAAACAATCCACAAAAATGCGCATCCAAAGGAAATTCAAGGATTTAGCTCAAAAGCCTTCACAATGCTAAAGTTCTAAAAGCAAATTTCAGAGCACAAATACTCTCTCTTGCTAAGCAGAAAATGTTACGTATCTTTAAATAAAGGGGTAAAGTACACCCCTGCCTTCTAGAAAGAGATTTCTCTAGTACATTTTCCTGCATGACCAGCACAGAGGAGAAAACAAGCAAGGCAGAGACATTGTCACGCCAGGTGGGCCTAAGTAGATTAAAGTGAAGGCTGGTCACTTTGACATTGAGTGCCTTTTGATTCAACGTTAATCAGAAGCTGCCTTCCCTTCAGCCCCTCCTCAGCAGCCAAGATTGAGCACAGTGTCATGTTTGCGAGTGTCTGGGGGCAAATGAAGTGTAGAATAGAATGCCTTTTGCTGGTTCTCTAGCAGCTCTCAGTCAGTACAGGACTTGGACGTTCATTAGGCGTTTGAGCTTGCAGAATACAAACACGGCGTGGTTGAAGTCTCAAGGTAGCATCTTAAGTAGATACAACTCTGCAATTCAGTATAGCAGTAAAAGAGGACAGGAAAAAGTCATAAATGATACTTATTTTTAGGTGCGTATAGAGATTGTGCGCAAAGATGTAGGTGGCAGGTAGCTCCCAGAGCTCTTTTCATTGGACTCTGCAGCGAGCAGCGGTGTTTGCATCTAGAAAAGATGCAGAGTATGTTCCCGTGCAAGCACTAAGGGAGACGAGGCCAACCCAAAATCCTGTATACAAGCACACCTCATCTCGGGGCAGAGGAAATCCTGCAGCCAACCGGAACTGCAGAGTTTGTGGAGAACGTGGACTTGGCCCACCATAGGAAGACTGGCTTTGAGGTTGTATCCAGATCCAGGGTTTTGGTTCAAAAGTCATCTCTGCTTTACAGGATTGACACGGGGCATGTTCTCTGAATGAATATGGTATTTAGTGTCTCTGAAGAGGAGCTGAAGTGACGTGAGCCAAAATCCCAGCGATAGCAGCGTTTTGGAGATACAATTGAAGCCAAGGGTCTCTGTCATGTATTAGCAGATTATAGTTTATTAGGGCCTACATAATTTAAGAAAATGTAAATTAAAAGCTTGTAAAATTATGTACATCTTTACTATTTCTCAATAAATACACTTGGAAATGTCATTTTCTGCACTATACTATGTTGTAAGATGCTTGGTTTGTGGCTGAAACCCTCTGTACACAATGTCTCTTAAAGGAACTGAGTGTGACCTGGGACTCTTCTTTGAGTATGTTCATGCTGCCTTTGTGGTTCATGCTTGGAGCAACCCAGCATCCGTGTGGTCTGGTAAAGACTGGTTCACCTGTACCCTTTTTGCAGAACCTCCTTCTGCTCTGTGCCAGGTTTTTCTCACCAAGAACGCTGGGTGCCTTGCTCCAGATGCAGCCTGAGCACCACCTAGTACCTTTGTTGCAATGTCCTTGGGACAAAATCCAGATCAAACCAATTTGATGGTCTAGACACAAAGTATATCCATTTAAATTCCCTTAGCAATGCACTTAAGTTATGCTAATGTTCTTCTCACGGACATGGGCTGTTCAGGAGTTCCCTTCTGAAGGGAAGCCCATTCCACTCAAACCTGAGCCTCGTGAAACTTCATAGATGTCTTGGGGAGCAGTGCTTCGTGTCTTAGTGAGGTGCTGAGCTGGGTTGGAAGGAAGCAGTTGCCCCCCACGGTCTGTTTGCCCAGATTTCAAGGCAAAAATGGGACTGCAGGACAATCACACACGTGATAGTGACATTATGATCTTGGGAACAACACGGCAAGTGGCAGAGCCTTGGCAGCCACAGTGCTTTGACTGCCAGAGACAGCTTTTTAAAAGTAGATTTTTGCTTTCCCAGGAGTTAGATTAAAGCTTGTCTGTTACAAAGATAACTGTTCTGTATGTAAGGATTCCTAACGGATGACAAAGACATTGTTTTCTCTAATAAACTGTTGCGATGCTTAATTTTAATGGCTACGCTCTCCCAGCACCCATCATTAGATATGGCAAAATTTATGTCCCATTTGCGACATCATAAAGATGACTGTGGCCATCTGGACATTGCACAGGATATTACGCAATACTGGAAGCACATGTTGACAAACTAAGAACTTGTAAGATTGGACGTCTTTTGAAATGCACAGAAAATATGTAATGAGTTTACTTCCTTGTTTACTAGGGACACAGGAATGCAATTTGATACATGGCACATTTGCCTTCTACTCCAATTTTAGGAACAAAAAGGAAAATATATGAAAAATAGTGGGGACAAAATATAAAGAAGGTCCATCTACTAGGCAGACTGACCCGTAATTTTAACGTTGTGTCTCCCAGATGGGTTTGCATATAAGTCTGGAGAAGGGAAGCCAGTATCCAGTAACAATTCAGGAGAGTGAGATAAAAGGCAGTCAGAAAATGGTTTTCCTCCCGGTTAAAGCTGTGGGAGATTTCAGAACTTTTCCATTTTCCACTTCAGGATAAAAATGAGATACTGAGAGCTTTTTCTTAAAAGCCTTAGCTTTGTTTCTCATTGCTAAGAAACACAGCGCTCTAAATGGCTGTCTCTAGGTCCTGCACGTGATGTTTCACAGCATTAAACTAAAGTAAAAACATGATATTGAGAGCAGTTATGGGTTCCTCATTTGGGTGCGGAAATACCTCTTCCTCATTAGCTGCATTCATTACCTGTAGTTAATCCCCAAGGTAAACCAAGCACAAATTCAGAATGGAATTACTTATTCTGTGTCTCTTCCGTTGTTTGCTGATGTATTATTATCTCTAGGGGATGCACGTTTAGGGTTCATTTACTTGGTCCATTTTCTTTTTTTTTCCAAACAAATAATGGATTCAGAGACATTTTGCAACTGTTTATAAATTTGGGGGAATTGTTTCAGTTGCCAAAAGCCCAGGCAGTAGGAGGAATGCTAAGAAAGTCAAAACATCTCAATACTTTGTTTTTGCATTTTAGATTCTTTACCAGTTTCAGGGCTTGATTTTCCAAGAACCGACTTGAAACCAATAATAAAAAATGAAGAAGGATTTTTTTTTTTCTGGTTGGGAAGAAAAGGAGAAAGGGAGAAAACACCAGAAAGTTTCACAAATTGATGTTTAAGTGGACAAGCAAAGAAAATCCTTTGTTGCACAAAGCAGCATTTCTCAAATTTACAGGACGAATTACTCATCAAACATCCATCTAAACATGGATTATTAGAAATTCACATATGCACTTCAATAAACATGAAGCAAGCGAGCGGAGGAGCATGAAGGACAGGTTTTAAATGAACTATATCAAATCAAGGAGTCAGGCTGAGGACAGAGGTTAATTAGACTTGACTTTTATGCCGTGCTCTCAGTGTCTGGGCAAATGAAGTGCTGCCGAGGAGTGGCAAATGGAAAGTGATTCATGCTTCCTTGGCTACTATAAACCCTACTGTGGCCTTCACCAGGCAGCACACACTTTTTTCTACATGAAAAAGAAAACCCAACCGGAGCTATTTGGAAAATATTAGAAATTGTTGACTCATTGAAACCAAAATGTGTTCTGGGACTGTGCACAGCAGCGTTGATGAATGGAACATTTCTAGTCCTGTTTAGAGAAAGAGTGAATCAGGAGCCCACCAGATCTGCCAGAAAAAAAAAAAAGCAGTCCGAGCCATTGCAGGACTCTGGTGACCATGGCTCTCAGCTGCCAGATCAAGCCTCTGCTCTTTGCTTTCAGCTTGTCTGGGTTAGGATCTTTGGCTTCTAGCTTTCTGACTCAAAAAGGTCTTGAGGAATGTTTCTGAAATCAGAAAAGAAAAAAAAAAAGAGAGAGTGAAAGATAAGGGAAGAAGAAATGGAAAAAAAAAAAAAAGAATAAAAAAAAAGAATCTCCCTCCTTACCTATCATTAAAACCATTATGCCTATTGTGAAGGGTGCTGGAAAAATAAATCTTCCTGGAAAGGCTTTAGCAACAGAGAAGGTGTCATTAGTTGGTCAGTTGGCTGCAGGGTTTTGGGGTGGAACAAACAAGACATGGGAAAAGACCAGCAACCAGAAAGGGCATTTTCCCTGGACAGTGTGGGGCATCAAGATGTGAGTGTTCAGCAGGGAACCTAGCAGATGGTTTGAAAAGTGCCACCCAAGTGTGTAAGAGCCATCCCAGACGTTTGGCAACTAAGCTGCTCGCTCTTAGCAGCCCATGAGGGCATGGCAATTCACAGCCTCATGAATGCCTGCCACATGCAGACAGTTAAATAAATTAATTCTCCAGGAAATAGTTAGCTGTTACGGTGAAACCTTAGTAACAATCAGCTGCAGTTGATTTAATCCATTGCCATTGCAATACGCTAATAGGCTAAAAAGATGGTTTTCATTTATTTGTCTATCTGTGCATATATATATTATTTTTCTCCTGAATGAACAGTTTATTTAGTGGGAATGGGTAGTAATGAACAGGGAATGAAATTAATATCTTCTGAGTGTGGTTTTTAACAATGTACGAATATTCTCTTTCACCCACGTGGAGTGTTGTCCCAGTGATGACAAATGCATGCATATTGCTCTGTGAAACTTGCTTCAGCATAAAAGCTGTTGCTTCTGGTGGCAGGATGACTCCTGGTCCCGACCTGTCACCCTTGGACTGTTCTTTGTGTACGAGAGGTTTTGGAGAAGACTGGAGGATCTGGTCAAGCTTGGTCCCTCCATACCCAGCTCATTCCTGCTGGCAGCAAACGAGGCAGCAGCAATGAAATGCTCTTCTGTTTTGGGGAGGTTTGGTGCCATGGAAAGCCTGTATCTCACCAGCATAGTCCATGAACAGCCTGTACTGCTATCTTCACAAGGCTCCATCAGCTTCAAATGCCACCTTTCTCACATGGAAGGCTTTTAGTTTGGTTCATTTTTATAGTACAAACCATGACTGGAGCATACGTTAACACTTCTGCAGCCCATGCAAAGGAGTATTTACCAGAAACCCTTAATGACATCTGTACCTCATGATCACTTATACTTAAAGCAAAACAAAACAAGGAGAAAAAAAAAAAAATAAGAGAGGGAGGAGAATGGTGTGGGGGCCTGCTCAGCTTGAACAGCATATGCACACTGATTTATGAAATGTGACCCTGTTCTCAGCAATCACCACAGGCCACTGACACATGGCAGCTGATGGATGTAAGGCAATTAACAAAGCCCAACTTCTCCTGTTACTCACTGAGAGCTAAAACGAGGGTTTTCTCACAAGCCCTGAACAGTCTTGATATTCAACATTGAACTGCCTGGTGATGAAAACGGAGCTTGCATAGCCACCTGCTCCCCACGGCCAGCTGAGAGGGGAAAGAGACAAACCTGCCCAAGCTCCCTTCTCAAGGTGGGCACCCTACCCACTCACCTGGGCCCTCTCCTTGCTCGCCACAACCCCACTTTCCAACATCTCTGTGGGAAGAGGGCAACGGCCTGTACAGATCAGTGCTATACTGATGATCTCTGAGTTGTTCTCACACCCTTATAGAGCCACAGAATCATAGAATGGTTTGAATTGAAAGGTCCCTTAAAGATCATCGAGTTCCAACCCCCTGCCCTGGGCAGGGACACCTCCCACCAGACCAGGTTGCTCCAAGCCCCATCCAGCCTGGCCCTGAACCCCTCCAGGGATGGGGCAGACACAGCTTCTCTGGGCAACCTGTTCCAGTGTCTCACCACCCTCACAGCAAAGAATTTCTTCCTAATATCTCATCTCAATCTCCCCTCTTTCAGTTTAAAACTGTAACTTCTCATCCTATGGCTCTAGTCCCTGATCTCAGGGAGTCCCTCCCCATCTCTCCTGTAGCCCCCTTTAAGTACTGGAAGTCTACTCCTTAGACTAAGTTGGTCCTCAGTGTAACAGAGGTCCTAGCTGGGAGGAACCTATTCACAGAGGGAAAAAAACCCTTAGTTTGGGATCTCAAGAAGACAAGAACTTCTCAGTCCAAAGGGTGCCTAAGCACTTGCTAGTGTTTTTACTTTTTTCACCTTTCCTCAATGCTCAGAGTGAATTCCATTTCTCCAGTTAAACTGCAGTTTCTTAAAAGCAGTTGACTTTTAATGGAAAGGCTGACTCAACCTTAACTCTAATAACCAGGAAAACACAACAGTGAAATGAAACAACAAATCACTGCTCTGACAGTAATGAGGCGCTTGTTTAGACATTTATCTGTCCTTTTACAGGGCAGTAATTTTATGGTTGAAAAGCCTTGGTTTTAAACTTCATGTCCGGGAAGAAATTGCCAAGCCCTGGCCAAAATTGCCTCCTTTAGCAGATGGTAACATTGTACATAATTAATGCATTCATTTTCATTCTTAAAAACTAGTAAATGCAGCTTATTTTAATTTCCTCCTGAAAGCCAAATTTATTAGCTACAAAACATCGAGATTGTGCCAACTGTTTCAAGGAAATTGTATCCTGTATTTCCCTGTTTTCTAACTGTTTTCCACCAATATCACCTGGGTGGCTCTTCCCCTTTCTATAGGAAACTTCAGAGCGGGTGACAGCTTTCTCCTGTTCCTTTATACCTCCCTATGCTTTCACGGTAAAGGTTTCTTTCCTTTTCCTCCATTCAAAAAGCAGAAAGGCTGCCACTTGTTTGCTGAAAATGACTTTAAATTCATCAGCTCTCCCAGACCTAATAAAGTGACATGTTTACAATGTTAAAGGAAATCAGGTGTTTTAACGTTAAATGAAAAAAAACATATTTATGTAGTGTTATAATAATACCGCTTGCCTGGCCTTTCTCAGGCTATTCATCACGCTGCAATCTCCCCACAAGATGCTGTGGAGTCTGCGTGCAGGAATGCCGTGCAATAATAAGCCCAAATTCACCATAAATAATGTGTTGCAGAGGTTTCCCCCTCTTGCTGCTGGTAGCCGTGGGAGTGGGGCACACGTAGGGGAAGAGTCGGCTCCCAGGCACGTGGCAGCATGGACAGAGCAAAGGAAACCCACTGGGAGATGGGTACGATGCTACGAACCCCTTGTGCTGCTCTGGCAAGTCCCCTTCGTTCTACAGGTCCCACCACAGACGTGCTGCTGGTCCCTTTCGTGCTACCGGTCCCTTTCATGCTACTGGTCCCAGTCCAAGAAACTTGGACTCTTGCTGGGCTCCTTGGTCACAGCTGCTGATGCTTTCTTCATTTTGAAGGCCAGCCTCCAGTGCTGCCACCGAAGCGGGGACGGTGCACATAGGTGGACCATCACGTTTTTTTCTGGCATCCAACCATGGCATTCCCAGCTCCATGTGCACTGCTAACCAGTTTGTTACCTAAGTTCATGATACTAAATAACAATACTGCCCCATGAAAAGTGCCCCCACTGCCCTTGGGATTCTTCCTTTAAAGGACAGAAACCTGTCACATCCTGGACAGTGATGTAGGTGACGGGAACCTCCAGTTTTATGATGGTTTCTTCTTGAGAAGAAAGCTTTTTAATCTCCTAATCTAGTTTGTAAATTCAGTGGTTAGGTGTGCACCACTCAGCGAAAAATAGAGGGTTCAGTCATTTCTGTTAAAGTGGGTAACAGCAAAGTCCCTTTGGCAACTGGCACTTGCCAGGCTATGGTCAATCTGTGGTTTTCCCAAGCAAGCTCCTACTTCCCTGCAGCTGGGCTGAACCACTGGATGCAGCTCTGCAAGAGAAATACTGTGTTTAACTTCTGCACGTCACGTGTTCCCACACTCTGAAATAGACCACCATTCATCACCACGTTCACAGGGGTCTGCTCAGAGGTGTTAATGGCAGGGGTAAATTTAGCCTTCTCCTGGCACGGTTACTTACTGCTGGGTCCCAGCATGATTGTTCTCACCCTTCCCATAGAAAAGAGCAGTCAGGGTAGGAAAGTAGAACCTTAATGGTTGGTATTTAACAACCAGAATTTTTCTTTTTTTTTCATTTGTATTAAATTACCCTAAAAAGGAAATCCTCCAGGTTCCCAACAAGGTGAAAGTCTTCATGAGACTCCCCACCAAGAGATGTGGTGCTCTACTGCTGAGCAAGCCCAGGGAGAGAGCTTTCTGAGTGAGAGGCACAGCTTCCTTCTTCTCTACCCAGTGGAAAGGTGCTGTTATTTTGTTCTAACATGTAAGTAACTGAGGCATTAAGTGATTTATGGCGGCACAGCATGGTGGGATATGAATCACACATCCCAGACTAACCTCATCTCTCTGCCCTTACCTGCTGTGAAACCAAATACATATTCTTCTCTGGCCAAGGCCCTACATGACTTCTTCTGTCCTTGTTGAACTTTTCTATTCTGCTCGATGTGCAGAGAGTGACGTAGGTCTATAATGAAAACGTGCTGGTTTTTAAGATAAATTGCTGAAGGAGGTACTGAATTTCTATCTAGTAGTTCAACCACTTTCATAGAGATCAGTAGAATATATACCTTTAACTGGTAGCCACCTCTTACCCCCTCTCATGCTGAACCACCATCAGATTTTACTCTGCGGTTTTATGCTAGAAAACATCTGGAGAACATGTGGTTCCTTACTTATTTCATCTGTCTGCCTTTCCTGTTAAACCTTCCTTGTAACTCCATTGGTAGTCCTGAGCTTAATATCTTTTCTTGCACCTGTAGACCTCAGAGCCAGCAGCTCCTGCAGTCAAATGCACAAAGATACAAACTACCTGACACTCAAACTGACTGCTGGGATTAATAAAGCAATCTTGTCTCTGCTATGAAGACTCCACAGTAATCTCTGTGGTGATATAATAGCACCAGAGAACTAGTCATTTGGCTATAGAAAGCAGTCATTGGACCCTGTGACACAGAATCACAGAATGGTAGGGATAGGAACGGACCTTCAGAGATCACCTAGTCCAACCCCCTGCCAGAGCAGATCCACCCAGAGCAGGAATGGATCCAGGTGGGTTGTGAACGTCTCCAGAGATGTCTCCACCACCTCTCTGGGCAGCCTCTTCCAGGGCTCTGCCACCCTCAAAGTCAAGAAGTTCCTCTTCATCTTTAGATGGAACTTCCCATGTCCAAGTTTGTGCCCGTTACCTCTTGTCCTGTCCCTGGGCACCACTGAAAAAAGACTGGCCCCATCCTCTTGACACCCACCCTTTAAGTATTTATAGGTGCTGATCAGATCCCCCCAAGTCTCCTCCAGACTAAAAAGACCCAAGTCCTTCATCTTTTCCTCATCAAAGAGATGTTATAGTCCCCTAATCGTCGCCGTAGCCCTAATAGCTGACAATAGCTCCTTTTAATTGGCTTTAACAGGATGAGGTGTGTAAAGAAGTGGATGACATAATTTTTGGCATATTTCGGAATTAAAAGAGGATGAACCTCTTTATCTCTGGTAACCACTGATTTCAAAAACGAGATGTATTCCAAGAAAAATTTTGTCATGATAAATCAGCACATTATGCTCCTAGCTCCATAACTGGAAGACTTTTTTGCCATTAAAATTTCATTCTTGACTTTCACAGTAGTAAATTGACAATCAGTCTCCTTGATGCTTTTTTATATGGAGAGACAATGCTTTCGGGGCTTTTATCATCATGGATATCAGGATAACGTAAGTGAAGAGAAGAAGACGGAACTCTTGTCGCGCTGTTGGGATTTATTAGAACACTCAGGAACAAAAAAAGAATGTGTTGATATTTGCTCCATTAAAACCAGCAAACTGAATAACAGAGCATGCAGGCTTTGTAATATGACTATGGCTGAATTATTTCTTTCCTGTTTTTCCACCTTTGTACTTACTCCAGAGCTCCTCGGTGGTTTTCAGTGTGTAGATTACTTCCCAATGCAGAGCTTTTCTCATAGTCCAGTTTACCTTTCCCCAGCTGATCACACACCTCCCCTTTCACAGCAGCTCACTCCTACATTAACGCCTGGTTCAGAAAAGCCATGTACTTTTATGAAGTCCTGTATTTTTAGCTTCTTCAGTGTAATAAGGCTGACCAAAGAGAAGACAACTGCCTTGTTTTTCACAGATGTGCGCAGATGCTCCCCCGCCAGCTCCTTGGCTGTGGCCCAGAGGTTCAAAGCTTGTCCCACCTTGGGGATTTTCCTGCTTCCAGGCCCTCTGGATGCTTTCACAAGTGAAAGTCATTTCGGTCTTTCTTCCCAGGTTTTTCAGAATTTAGGTAGGTGCCATATGTTTTATGAAAAGTTGTATCAGATCTGATTAGACCAACCGTCCGTCAGGTCTACCCTGTCTCTGACAGGGACCAGCACCAGGTATTCCAAGGAAAAAGGAAAAATCTTTCAGGTAAGATGAAAAGGCTGTACCCCACCTTGAACAAGTTTCTTCCAGTCTTTTAGCAGCTACAGGCTTAAGAAAGAAGGCAGGTAACCTGTATAACTGTCTGCATTGGTGGAATTAATGATATTATTATTCATCACAGAAACCCCCAGCCTTTCTTGAAACTTGTGCTCTCTCCCTCAAAACTTTACTTCCCTCAAAAAATTACAGGTCAGTTACAACTGTTTGGAAAACATGTTATCTTTCTGCTATGAATTTGTTCTCTCAATTTTATTTGGCATTGCCTGCACAACATTATGGGGAAGAAAGAATTATGGAATATATAGAAAGGAGAATAACTGTTATTATTGTCTATATCTATCAAGTGGACATGGTATGTCAGGAAGGGTTAGTAGTACTTGGCAGTCACACTGTATTTTTGTTGGCCCCTTCTTCCTACTCCCACCTTTTATGAAGTTAATTATCTTGCATACTCTGTAGAGCATAGCTGTGCATTCAGCAAAGATGCCTGGGGTGGCTGAAACAACAGCTAGATATTTCACTGTTTCTCACCCCTGGAATATCTCTGTTCATACAGGATTTTTACAATTTATTTCGTTGCTAATCCCCAACACACTTTCTAATCTGTTTTGTAGCTATCGTGCATTAAAAAATCTCCTTCTCTGATTTAATTCTAATCAAGCACAGGCACTTGCATTATTTCAGGATTATTATTTTCCTTTTAAAAGCAATGCTAACCACTTCTTTCTATTGATCTGTGCTCTAGCTGTTTCCAGTCAATAGAGAACATTGGATCCAGGGATTTAAACACAATTCCAGCTGTCTGACCACGGCCCTTACAGTCTGAGTTTGAGGGATGCCGGGGAATAACCTTTTCACAAGGCTTGAGCAAGTTCAGGGTTGAGGGATCAAAAACCCATTTTGCCTCAGAATGAGTCCACCTTCGGGACTAATTGGACATCTCCTTAGGATGTGGCAGTGATGTTTCGGAGGTTGTTTGAAGAGAAGATGACACTGCACGGCTCGTTGCTGAGAAGAAACCCAGTGTCTGAGAGAGTTACGTGAGAAAACCTCCCCGGAATTGCTATCTCTACAGCTGAGGGTTGTCCAAGGAACTGAGATCACGCCTGTGTGACATGACAGAGGTGTCAGCTCCACAGCGTGCTATCTGCAGGGCAGATTTTCTCAGAGTTGTGTAAGCGGTCTTGTGATTTGCTGGAGAGATGAGGGGAGACATGTGCACCAGAACATTTGGCCCGGGCCGGAAGGCGATGACTTCAGCGATGGTAGACAATCCAATAAGTACATTTGCTGTTACAGTAGGCCTCCCGGCCAGGCAAATGCTTCTGCCCTAAGCCAAATTTATGTCTCAGATGAATCGCATAATTTATCAGCAAAATAGACCAGACCTGTTGCTGCCTACAGAAGTAACAGAACGAGCCTTCAGAAATGACAGGAGGGTGGTCCAAAGAGTCTTCACTGCAGCGTGTGGGGCTTTTCCAGCCCTCACCGTGTTAGAGCAGGCAGAGATAAACGGGCAGATTGGGATCTCTGTAACTTTATCACCTCGTGCTTAGCAAGGCAACGAATTGGCCATAGAGACGTTCCCAGGAGACATTCCATAAGATCTCTGGAGCCAGGATTGGATTTTCAAAGAAGCCAGGAGAAAAACACAGTGTTTTCCCTGAATGAGTTTCCTTTCTACTGAGGTCACAGCATCTTGAGAGCGGGTAATTCAGCTATCTGCAAAATGTTCCTGCGCTCTCCCTGGCTTAAAAAAAGAACCAGCATTCCCATGCCCTTCCTCGTAAATTGGCTTTGTGCAAAACGAATTGCCAGAAACCTCGAGCAAGCTGTGACCCTGTTTTCTTTTAGATGCTTGTGTGAGGTCACGAATTTTCTCTGTATTGATTCATTCTAGGAGAAGCAAGTGAAATGGAGCTGGTAGGCCCATCTCATAGGTATCTGATACCCTCAAATTCCTTGGACCTCAGCCACTTAAATTGTAGGCTTAGTCATAGCATAATTTACAGCAGTTGATGGTCTCCAAAAGGCTTGCCAGTGCTGTTACATCTTTCAGCATACTTCAGTTCAATTGATCGAGAGCATCTGCTGGGCTGAGGAGAGATGTGAGGCTAGGTATATTCAGTTGTTACCTGAAAAATAAGGTACTACTGAATGCTTCTCTTCTCCAGAGGTTTCTAGCTATAATGACTTCTTGAAGTCTTTTCTGCTACTCAGCATTTTGGTAAAATTGGTGGGAAGAACAGCAAACCAATATGGGCTGCAGTGTTGCAATGGAAATCCTTCCAGGGTTCCTTTAAAAAAAAATCATAGTTGCTGCCATAGTTTTCCATTGCCCATTTTATTCTGGGAGCTGACTGAAATTTACTGGTAATAGCAGAAATTGTTCAAGGCCAGGCTGGATGGGGCTTTGAGCAACCTGGTCTGGTGAGAGGTGTCCCTGCCCGTGGCAGGGGGTTGGAACTGGATGGTCTTTAAGGTCCCTTCCAACCCAAACCATTCTATGATCCTATGAAATCTAAGGGTTCTGAAACATAGGAGACAATCTGTGTTTGTAGTCAATGACTGCCTCAATGAAAGACATCCATGAAAGTTTGAGGTGAATGTGGCCTCGCCACTGTTTAGCTCCTGAGACAAACAGGTTGACATAAATGGCAAGCTTTTCATTTTGGAAGTAGAAGTGGTCTTAATAACATAGTGCTCCATCCCAGGATTTTGTGAAATGCTTCACCTTCTCAGACACCAAAAAACATTAATGAAAGCACTGACTAATGTACCCATTCACTTTCTGGGCAAATTAGTAATCTCAGGTAGACACACCTTACTGATGTAACTAATGTATGGTCTCCTCTCCCAAGGAACAGGCTATAGGACAAGCCTCAAGTTGCACCAGGGGAGGTTTAGATTAGATATTAGGAAGGATTTTTACACTGTAAGGCTTATGAAGCATTGGAACAGGCTGCCCAGGGAAGTGGTTGAGTCACCATCCCTGGAGGCATTTAAAAGATGGGTAGATGTAGTGCTTAATTATATGGTTTCGTTACGGTTTTGTCAGTGTTAGGTTGATGGTTGGACTAGATGATCTGAAAAGTCCCTTCCGACTCATGCAATTCTATGATTCTGTCTGGTTGTATGTAGTATTTGTAACCAGTTGCATTTTTGCCTGCTGCAAAAGACAGGAGGTGCTGCTTGTGTGCCCACCTGCCTTGCACCACCACCTCCTTTCTCTGTGTCCTGCTGCCTTCAGCTCACCTGCTGAAGGGAATTTCCAAAGCTCTTTGCATTGGCAAGACCTTGGGGAGACCAGTGTCACCTGTGCAGAGCTCAGGAGTCCTTTCAGCCTGGTTTTGGGCCTGACTGGGTCCTCTGGTAGGTGTAAGGAACATGGAGCTGAGGGTTCCTGTGCTCCAGCAACCAGCCTTCATCCCCATCCCAGCAGCAGGGTGGGCAGGCACCCTGAAGGCTGGAGAAGAGCCAAGTGATTACCCATTGTGTGGCAAAACACAGACTGATCACCCCAGCTCAGCAGGTCCCACAGGTTGCTCCCTCTGCTGCTCCTCAGCTTCCAGCCACCAAGCTTCTCCCCCAGCGCCAGTTTATCATGCATGGGATGTACAAACGCCTGGCTAAGACTAGTTCAGGGGAGGAGAAGAAGAAGAAGGTGGCTTGGCTGTGGCTGTGGTTTGTTCAGGTTGGGCTGTGCCTGCTCCAGCTGCTGGTTGAGACGTGACACAGCTGGAAGGCTGCGGGGCAGCCGTCGGCGGGGAGACACTGCCATCTCCCGACACCGGGCTCCCAGTGGATGGAGCGGTCCCTACTCGCATCTCCTGGGGATGCTGTGGGGAGAAAATAGGGTAGCTGGGGCCCCCAGGCTCATTCACATTTACATTTTGGTTACAGGAGGGTTTGGGGATCCGCAGCCAGTGGTGGGAGGTCACACCCCGGGCTGCTGAGGTGGTCACGGGCAGATGTAAAAGTGATGGAGGGAGATAAGCCCGAATGCAGCGGGGGGCTGGGGAGGCACGGGAAAAGGTCTGGTGGCTGAAAACTGAGCAGGCTGTCACAGGCAGCGCTGTTAACAGCAGGGTAGAGAGGATTCAGTCAATGGCCTCCCTCTCCTCCCCGCCACAGCCTCTAACCGCACGCCTGGACCGCTTTCCCGAAGGAGGAAGGCACTTAAAAGAGGCAATAACACCATTTTCACCTCTAAAACAACACCAAGACGTGCTGGAAATCAGCAGAAATTCACGCACCTTTCCACCTGGCTGTTAAAACCACCGCTCCCAACCAGGCAAACCTAAGCTGGTAAACATTCTCACTTTTTTCCCAAGTGAGTTTGGGAGAGCGCGGGATGCGGAAGAACGGCTGCTTTTCCTGCCTCGGCTCCAACACATCAGACCGTGGGCGGGACGCCGATGGAAGCGCAGTTTTCCGAGCTAATTCCAAGGCCAGTAATTCCCAGCCAAAGCACCAGGGGTCATTCCACTCTTTATCTCCACCTCAGCCCAGATTCTTAGGACAAAACAGCACCGGCCACACCTCTCCCCTTCCCCGCTCCCTTCCGACTGCCTACGATAAACCTGAACCGCAAATAAGGTTGTGTTTAGACAGGGAAGTGGTGGGAATTTTGTCTGAGTAAAGACAGGAGGATCTGCCCCGGTGGAAAGGCTTTTGAGTGGTTTACAGTATTTGCCTGTAATTGTACACATTCCTCCAGCAAATCACGTCCCCTCATTTATTATCCGCGCTAAGCAACGCAGTAGGTCTGGGACACAGGTGTGTCACTCGCCCTGCTTCAGGCTGGAGACATCCGTGGTGGAATGTAATTTTTCCACCCAGAGATTAGTTATGTTAATGCAACGTCAAAGGTGGCCGGTTTGGGAGAGGGGGAGAGAAGGGAATACAGGAGGAAAAACGAGCTGAACAAAATGTTCACACGAACTTGGAATAAAATTACTGAGAACAGGTGTTTGCTTTCTCCCCCGACATGTGCAAAACAGTGATGGATTTTTTTGGTTTTTAATAATAATTCTTATTTAAAACTGAAGTAATTCTCTAGCTGGTGATAGTTTGATCTAAAAGGCATGGAAATCGATGGGAACTTTCCCTGGGCCTCGAACCGTGCCACGTGTGTCAGCTGGATTTATTTGCCAGGGGAGTAGTAATGAGGAATAGATTGTTTGAGGCTAGAATGCCTAGGGCTTTGCTTCTGGTTAAAGCAGGTTACACGTCTAATAAATGTGCACCTCCTGTCAACTACCATGAGTGTGTTCCACGTTAAATGCAAGGTGTCCGAGGCCCCGAATCCCACCGGAACAGAGGCACGAGTTTAGGGGAAGGTAAAAATCTGTGCGTGCTCATGCACATGACACACACACACACACGTGTTGTGTGGCACTTTTCTATGGCTGCAGATTTCATCTCATGCAGGACTGATGTGTTTTGGGCAAAGAACTGAGCCCTAAAGCCCAACCGTAAGCACCAGAAAGTTAACTCCTTCCTTCCTGACATTCCCCTGTACTTCACCAGGAAAGGGTAGGTCACTCTTCCCGTGTATCTCCTTTTATTTATTTTTCTTTTCTGGGGCGAATGGCTGCAAAGAGAGAGACCCTCAGTTCCCAAAGTATATCACCACATAAGGTTTGCTGTTCTTACAGCCTGAACATTTATTTGCTATAACAGGCTCTGGTGCCTCAGCCTGTGCCTGTCCAGCACTTACACAGATAATGCAGCCTGAAACCTTTAATGGATGCCTAAGATTACACCATGTCGGCACTCACTCCCTGGCTCGTCTGAAAGTTTTTCATCGTCTTGGCCAAGAGTTTCCACTCTCCTTTAGCCCCCAGAAACATCAGGCAACCCCTGTGCAATTTATTGCAGTTTATAGTTTCTCCGCATGGACATCACTTCCAAAATATTCATTAGAAAAATTAGTCATTTACAATAAATGTTACATTTTTACAAGAAAACGCAGCGATTATTTATTAAGCATCTGGATTTTTTCAGCACCACTTCATAATGGGGATGAGCCTGAACTGGAACACCTGATCTAAACCCTCTTCTGACTTTGGGAGAATTTCAGATCCAAGTCCTTGAGGGCTCGGACTGTCTTCATTTCGAGCCTTCTGCAGCTCTGAGCACATTGTTGGCCCTTAACAAATAAACAATAGTAATCCAAATTTGGATCAGAGATTAATGGCTTGGGTGTATCTGCACTTTATGAAGAATGTATACATCTTCTGCATTACCCATGCTACAATGGATGCGATGCCTTTTTCACTTTTGTAACTATAACTGATCGTGATTAAAAAAATTAAACACCTAGCCCACAGCTCACAGGGCTGTCAGGGAGATATGCCATCCTGCAGCCATAACTCAGAGGTGTGAATTCGGGGTGATGAAGTGGCTTTTAGACAAGTGCCACAGGGCAACAATAGTTGAACTCTGGCAGCACCAGCTTCAAAGCCCAGCTCCAGGCTGGATCCCATGCTCTGGGCAGCATGGACATCTAGCGGGGAAAGAGATGCACGTGGTGGCAGAAGGGGACATCATCATCACAGTGCCCATCACGGGAACTGAACCAATTGTCTCATTGTCATTCCCAGCTCTTGGAGAGGAGAGAGAAGGTGTCTTACCCAGGCTGGATTTACAGGGATGAAGCGCTCCTGAGATAATAGGCTCTTCATATTTGGAATGGGGTCTTGGGGAACTTCCCCTCACAGTTATCATCTGCCAAAGCCTTCTTGCTAACATCACTCCTGCTTTACATGAACAGTGGACCTGGGGTTTCAGCAACTGTTTGGAAGCGTTCAGATTTGTAAACTAAAAAGAAAGAATGACTGAAAAGCATCTCACATTGTCCTTCCTCAGGAGGGAGAAGTGCCCATATTTAGCAGGGACGGGCCCACAGGCAGCAGTACAGTAGCATTTATTACAGTCCCCATTGCTTTGCTCCAAAAGCTATACTATATTTTGCTTAGCATCTGCTTTTTAGATATTTGGCCTTCCGTGTGCTTCACAGTGGAAATGAAGAAACGGCGAAAACTTCTGGCAGTTTGCGGAGAACAGAAGGAGAGAACAGAGATGGAAAAGCGCTCCAGCAGAGGTGGAGCAATGGCAACTGATATGCGAGGGGAAGTCACAGGAAACAATGCAATCTAACTTGTTCCAGCTGCCTGAGCAATCGCAGGGACAGTGCCAGATGTAATATAGCTCCGGTTAGCAAGGGCTGAAATGTGGGACAGCCTCCAAAAGCAAGGACAGGGAGAAGAGAAGCAGCAGCTTGTTTGTGAACAAAAGACTAAACTGTTTGGTTGCTAAAATAGAGGGGAAGGAGGTGTCCCCTCCCTTTGCCCCCATCTACAGATCGCATCTGATCTGGGGAAAAGACAAAGGAAAAAAAATATAATCCGGTTTGTGGTTGTGCTGAATTTGGAGGCCGTGCTAAATGGGGAGGAGAGCTTGGGGAGTGTTATTTCGGTTGTGCAGCGATCGAGTCCAATGTTTTAACAAACTACTGCTGCTCTGTTTGAGAAACTGCATTTTTAAAACGTGAATCAGCCACGACGACTCTCAACAGAGAGAGCAGCTCTGAGAGACCCTGCGTTAGGTGCAGGGTACATGGATGGTCAGTTGGCCCCATGATTATAGCTGTAGGATGGAGGGACCGAGTTACCTTGGGACTAGTTACTTAAGGTACAAGTTGCCAAGGACTATGGTAACTGAGCCCAACCTTCATGGCCAAGAATAAATAGTCTTACCCTGAACTCCCTTCTACTGATATTTGATCTAAATCTGTCTCAAATCACTTTATACTATGTCCAGTTGTGTCTATGACTGTTGAGTTGAAAGGAGGCTGCAGAAAAGTGGGGGTCAGTCTCTTCTCCGAAGTCACAGGTGATGGGACAAGAGGAAATGGCCTCAAGTTGCACCGGGGGGTGTGTGTTAGATTGGATATTAGGAAAAATTTTGACACTGAAAGGGTTATTAAGCATTGGAATGGGCTGCCCAGGGCAGTGGTGGAGTCACCATCCCTGGAGGTATTTAAAAGAAGGGTAGACGTAGTGCTTAGAGCTATAGTTTAGTGGTGTTTTTTGTCAACGTTATGTTGACAGTTGGACTCGATGATCTGAAAGGTCCCTTCCGACCTCAGCAATTCTATGATTCTATGAATCTATGAGTTTTCCTTTCCCCAGGCCATTTAGAAAATGAAGGAAACCCAGAAGGACCATGTAGATGGGACAGACGAGTCAATCCAATCTCCTGCTTGCGACTGTTCCCCAACCTGTGAGAGAGCAAGTGGGCAGGACAGGCAGCAAATTGAGTGCTTGTCCTGAAGTGTTTAGCCAAAGGCGCCCCACTGTAAGGAAGGATAGGATCATAGGTTTCCAGAGCACATTAAGAAATACCATCAAGATGTCTTTCCATTTTTAACTCGCTTGTGTTGTCCCCATGAGGGTAGGATCCAGCTGTCCAATCTGCTTGAAGTAGCAAAGTGGTCAATCTGCGTAATGTGGTTTGGAGGAAATGGATGATGCTGGTTTTGGCTCCATTAAATTCCAAAGCAACTTGGCAATGCTTGCCATTATTGGTCTTCATTAAAGTGACAATGAAGCAAGAGATAGGAAGCGTTATTAACCCCATTTTACAGAGAGAAAGGAAGACATGGGCGACTTGGACAATTTACTTACTCCAGGGTCTTGGTCCAGCTCCGTTTTTTTCTCTAACACAGAAGTCACAGCTCTGAGGAGGACGGCGGGTGCCGCACTGGTGTGAGCCTGCCACTCATCACCATGTCATCCTTCTCAGCTGGGAAGACAGGGCAGGACCAGGTCCCTCAGCTTTGCAAGTCAGTGAAGAAAAAAAACACCAGAAAACCAACTAAAAAGCAGAGTTAATCCTTCAATGTAACAACAGAGCGGGCTTCAGCAGCAAAAATCTCTACTCTGTTTGCACTTTCTGAGCACTGCTGTGCTTGTCCTTCCTGCAAATATGATCAATTATCGTATACTTGTTAACATTTATAGATGTTGCCACATAATGTAGATATGGCTGCTCCTTCCCCCACAGCCTATTTGAGGGATAAAAGCTGTTGCTTTCTTCCAATCAAAATGCCATCAGTCTTAGGAGTATCGGGTCTGCGCTGAGTTCTTGTCACAGAAATGCTTTACATTTATCACCTGGCATGTGCCACCTTCGTGCCCTTTTTCCCAGGGACACCACTTCTGTGGAAATATTAATAAATGACAAATTGCATCTGTGTAATCTTGTGAAATGTTTTGACTACTAAAGTTGTTCCATAGCAGTTCATTAAAGGACACATAAAGTATTTAAGTTTACATTTTATAAAAAGATCAGGAATGCTCTGGCTGATAGCTTTCTTTCTATTGAGCATCTGTTTCCTATTTTTTTTAACGGCTTACAGCAGTGGTTGGCCAGTTCCGTACTAATAGTTGATCTTAACTGGATCAAAACATTGTAATTTCTTAACAAAGGTTAGAGAGTGTCCTTCTAACACGGCTTCCTATGGCTGCAACCAGCAACGTCTGTGCATCAACATCTGGTTTCAAAATATTAAAAATGATAAACACTTCCAGATACAATCCATCTGGCCTCCCAAAATTCTACATCTGCATAATTTTGCTTTCCTTTTAAAAACCAAACACAGACTTAGTTTGGCCCTGCTGCCTCGCTGAAGAATCCTTCTCCTTCTAAGTGTGGGGCAAAGCCCGTGGTCTAATTTTGTTGGAAGGGGCCATCTGTATCTGGCCGACTGTTGTGTCTAACCCTGGCTGCGTGAGCGAGGGAGAAGCGGAAATTCTTTGCCTGGTTAGAGCGCGGTATCTGATGGAATTGGAAGGGAGGCTGCTCTGAAGAGATCCTGGTGGACTGAAGGAGCAGTGAAGTTTGCAGATCCGGGGGGGTTTGAAAGCTGTCTCACCCCAACGTCTCAGGCTTTCTTCAGCAGCAGATTCCTTGGCTCTAACACCCTGCAGACAGGTCCCCAGCCCTGCAAGGGTCAGAGCGGTGGAAGGGGGACCACCGCTCTCCCTTTTGGCCAGAGATACTTCCTGTGACTAAACACCACCAAACTACTTCCCTCTGGCCTCTCTCCCCTTCCTTTGCGTTTTCCATGCCAACTGAAGGAGCTCTGCACTGCCGAGTCCCCGGCTGCTTTACCCAGATGGAAAGATGATTTGTATCTCGTACCCACAGAGAAACAGCAAGTCATTCTTATGCAGATAAATGTGTGCAGAGAGTATGAGATGTCATTGGTTTCATTAGCTTTTAATTAATGATGTTACTTAGTGCTCAACGTTATGTGTATAAAGGAGTGGTGAAATTAGTAATAGCATATGGAAATTAATGGAGGTGTGGGAGATAAGTATTCCAAGTTCAGACAAAGTCAGAAGTTCATCTTATCATTTTTGTGTCCCTCAATGGTCTAATTTGCAGTGAAACTGTATTTTTCCCCGAGCTTTTCAAAAACTGAACAGGTTCCAGTAAGCTCTGAAGGCAGGACACTAAACAGGCCTTTCACCCCAGCTGCAGTGTTCCAGACTGAAGTTGAAGAGGTAATCAAGATGGGAATTAACACTTCTTTCACTCTTCCAAGATTTTACTGGCTCTAATCAGAGCACCGTTATGTTAAAAACATGAACAGACAGCATCTTTCAGACCAGGAAAATGTCCCGGAGAAGTCACTGCAAGGATCCATACTCTGATTCACCTCTTGGTTGAGAGATACCTGGTACCCCCCATCTGTTGCACAATACCCCAACCAGAAATATACTGAGGATCGTGGCCCTGGATGGGATGGCTGATAATGTCAGCCATGAAAATTTGAGCCACATGGATAACAAAACCAGTTACAAATACTCATTTCATTATGGAAAAAATTCCAGTCTAAAGGTTTAATTCCCCTGTCATGCTCATTAATTGCACATACTTCTATATTCGGTTTGAGACCAACTGTCCTGCGTAAACCAGAGGCAGCAAGCACCATTCTAACACCAAACCTAATCTCTCATGAATTACGTGGCTGTTGTTAATGTTTCCTGTGGTGACAACACCTTGCCAGGTGCTGAGGAACAAAAGCACAGTCAGACCATATAGTAAATTGAGGAAAACAAACCTCTACAGCTAGACTAGTTATATAAGCTACGTTTATCACCTCTTAAATGTAACTGCATTTGTAAGCCTATGCCAAGTTCATCAGCCAAAAGATGCCCTAAAAGGTTTGGGAATGAAAAAATCAATGATACAATCCCATGGCAGACAACCAGCAAAACCAATGACCCGAAGGTAACTTGTTCCTTTCTTGACTGAGATCTGAGGCAGCTCCTTTTCCCACTGTCCACATCTAGAGCTTCCTTCCCTTTCCATCCATACTTTGAAAGAAATTCAAGCAACACTTACCTTCATTCTGAGAGACATCACAGTTTAATCCTGATAACAGTTCTTTTCTTTTCAATCTAAGCAGTCAAAAAAGATTCTGCTCATCAGTGAAAGAATTTATCAGGAAAATGTAGGTGTTGTCTTGGGTTTCTTAACGACCCTCAGCTGCTGAAGTCACCGAAGACAACCATCCCAGCAGACTCCCTGTGCCACACCTGAGTTTAATTAATTCAATGATTCGGTAACCAAATAATTTGATCATTTGATAGCCACACATGATTCTTAGGGTGGGAAGTAACCCTAAGTAACTTATCATCCCTGGTTTTCACTGCTAGTCTTCAGAGTCTCTCTTTCCTCCTCTTCCCTATTTTCATCACCCCAAAATTCTTTTGTCTTCCCTTTTCTCATAAAGAACATTTTCCTCCATTGCAAAGCCAGTAATTTTATTGTGACAAGGGCAATTGGTTAGACAGAGATGGTCATGACCCTTCTGTTTCACGTCATCAGCTGAGGAAAAAGAGCTCTGAAGATGTCTGGATCCATTTCTTTAAAATTGTCTGTAAAGAAAATCAGAAACAAATTCTCTGGTGTGTTTTTTTTTTTTTTTTTTCTCAGGAGGAGGGGGTAGATACCCACTGTCCTGCCTTATTCCTACTGCTCGGGGGTGTTCAGGGCTCCACCCTCCCTGGCTTGGCTTTGCAGCCATTTCAATGTAAGGGAAATTTCTTTTCCTGAGCAAAATCCCTGGGGGTATGAGAGGCTGGCGAGAGGTCAGGGAGGTCAGGCCCTGTCAGGGAGGGATGCTCAGAGTCCCTAAAACAGAGATATTGAGGGCTGAAACTGGGGATGAGGCTGAGAGAAGAGTCAGGGTGCGGGATTCAGAAGAAACCACAATTTTAAGCAGTTATTTCATTATTGGCTCGAGGCTGCAAAGTTTTCATCCTGTGATTCCTGAGAAATCACATTGCCGTGGAGAAGTTCTGGCCCTTACTTTAAGACAGCTACTCACTGGAAAGAAAAGATTTGGAGAAGGCATTTCGGGAATCCTAAAACTTCTATCAGTTTTAAAATATAGGTAAAACTATTAAAAATAAAATAAATAAAAGATGAAATTGAATAATGTACTCTTACCCTGAAAGTCGGCCTCAGAGATATCTTTATCTATTTGGCCTGACTTCAACAAAACATGATTGACCTGCACAGGGGCATATGCCCTGTGCCGAGACAGAGGGAGTACTGCCTGGAGTCACAGACCCACTACCAATTATTTTGCTTGCGTAGACACTTAGATAAAACCAAATTAATATGAGATTAAGTTTGGCCAACGTTACAGTCCCGATTTTTTTTTTCTGCTGAATGAATTTGCTACCATCCATGTTCACCCAGAAAAGGGTGTAAATGCAATATTAGATGTTTTATTTGATGTCGGAGACTAATCCAGTGCACTGCATATTGTATCAACCTTGGAAACAGGAGTTATCCACTGAATCAAGACAGTGAAATTTTGGCATGATCTCTGTAAGAATAAATGTTATCAATACAGCTTAAATACTTCAAAGAAGCTCTACATAAGGCCTAAATAATTGGATAATTCAATTCAGCAAACAAGCTAAGAAAATAAAATAACCTCAGAAAATAATTTGTTTTTCCTGGGCAGTTCACAAAAAGGAAAAGAACCAAATCAGGTGATTTGCTGTTATTTATTCTCTAGATCTTAAAAGTTTTTTTTTTCACTTTATTAAGCAGAAATAGTTAAGTCAGAATCTGGATTGGTTTCTGTTGAGACTAACAGCAATAGCATGAATAGTAGCAAGGAAGAAAATCCATTTTACCAGAGCAATGCTGTAAGAACTTATCCATGCTCTCTGACATGTAGGTAACATTAACATTTACTTTTTCTATCTGAGCACCTTGTTTTAGTATGAACTTCTTACTGCTCTGGAGGGTTTCTTGGTCTGACTTCAAGATCCCTGAAAAGCGATGGCCTAAAATTATTTCAAATAAAGCTGTCTGAAAATAAGAGTAAGCAATAAGAAAATTATACTGGCTTCAAATTCATCTGCTCAGGGGTCCATAGATCAGTTTTAAATTGTGCAGAAGCATTTTTAAAATAAATAAATTGCCTCTTTGGTTGTAATTTCCACAGTCATCCTTCACTCACACTTTAGTCAATAACTAAAGGCTGGAAGGCAGAATAATATTGATATATATCAGAAAAAAAAATATTTCCAAGCTATGACTCAGAGGAACAGGTTATACATGCAAATATGCAATTGGGTTGCTGGGAGACTTTATGGATGCTCACAGATATGAACACTCAATATTAAGAACTGAAGGTGTTAGTTGTTCAGTGATGCACTTAATTAAACTCTTAAGTTCCCCTTTTGGTAACAGATTTCTGTCCATTCCTTTTGTATTACATGTTCCTTCAATTGTACAAGTTCAGTCTTACAAAAAAGGAATGTATGTCCTCCTCTGGGTAAATATGTAACCTCTTAGGGACCATTTACACTTGAAAATTAGTTTGGAACAAACCCAGGTGGAAAACTTAACACAGTAACTATTTCTGTGTAATTCCACATGTAGATATTTTTATTGCTCATGAAAATTGTCTGCTCATGGGATTATTCAGGAATGTTGATCCGGAAAAACTGTTTAGGTGCAATATCACATTTGGAGAAATTCTTCTGATCTAGATTCAGGTCACATAAACCAGAAGAGGAGTCAAGACAGAAGAAACTGTGATGTCCACATTGGCAGAAAACCATTAACAGAGATGTCCAACACCCAGCCAGGCCTTGATGCTTTAATTCCAAAGGACTTCATTCATTTTTGCAGATTTACTGCAGCAAGCATGTACCAGTGATGAGATCAGAACTATGATTCCTTGAAACCAGCTCTGCCCTCACCTACTCGCACGTTACCTCTGCCTAAGATAGCTAATGGAGTCAGAGGAGAAGGTAAAGTCCTTGTTCCTCTGTCATGGTTTGGGATGGACTGGCCACTAAAACAAACACCAGATGCTCTCTTTTATCCCTCTCCTCTTCAGAGAAGGAAGAACATCTGCCTTCAGAGGAGAGGAAAAGAGAGGAAGAGAGAACTTATGGGTTGAAAAAGAAACTAAATTACTTTAATGAAATATTAATAATAAAATAATAATGAATATAATAATATTAATAATGAAATAATGAAATAAATATATTATATACAAAACCATATTGAGCTCCCAGTATGAAGATCACATCACCGGCAGGCACTGGAGAAGTCCCAGACTGGATTCAGTGATGGACGGGAACTGGATTCTGGATCTGGAATCAGGAACACATGGATTGGGATCAAAGGCAGATAAACAGAGTCCTCCTCAGACACTGGCCATCAAAGAAAGAGGTTGACCCTTTGATGCCTCAGCTTTTATACTGGCCATGATGCAGGTGGGATTAAATAACCCATTGGTCAGTTTGGGGTCACCTGCTCTGTCCCCTCCTCTCTGCAGGTGTGACCCCTCTATGCTTTTCTGCTTCTGACCCTCCAAGGGGCTTTGTTATATACAAAGCGAGCTGACCTTGGTTGTTACAGCAATAAGTACAAGCAAGAGCCTCTCTGCAGACCTTT
>JAHREE010000490.1:805813-833310 GCA_033628505.1 Tringa tobata
TCTCTCTCTCTCTCTCTCTCCCTTTCTTTCTTCCCCTTTTTTCCTTATTTATTTCTTTCTTTATATTTCCTCCTGTCTTTTTAGCCTTGCCAGTTTCACTTCTAACCAAATTCCAGGGCCTGTAGGGAAAAGCCTTCCCTTCAGCTGGGCCTCTTCCTATCTTATCAAATAATAACAGCTTGCACTCCATTTATACCACATAGAGCCTCAGAAACTCTCATAGCTTTTAACCTGTCACGTAGATTAAGACCTCATTAAATTTCATCCTACCTTCAGCATGATCGTGTTACCTAATGCTAAAGATTTTGGGGCAACGTAATCAGTACTGATAGGGAATGAAAGCAGAGGGATCTTTCATCCGATGGCTGTTTGCGGCTTCGTTTGCTGGAAAGAGAATTTACTGCCTGGTGAATTCAGCTCAGTCTGGTCTGTGTTTCTGCATGTGCCCTGTCGGGACAAAGCATTTCCCCTCGCACACTGACTGCATGACCTGTGCTTCTGAATTTGAAAGATAATATAGATAAAACATGGGTATTTGAGAATCAGTACGTATATGGACATGCATACACACACGTATATTTACTTTATAAATAGGCACGGGATGAATGAGCACAAATAGGTACAGGGATAACGTTCACCTATGGTTTTTTTCTGGCACTTCCCGCATGTTTGCAGGAAAAGCTGTTCAGAGAGGAATAACAGGAACCAAGAGGAGGAGTACACTCTTCTCCTGCTTCAGTGCTTGCAGCATGATAACAGACTATTTCCAGAGACTGGAAGTTTTTTGGTGTGAATGCTGTATGCACAGTGTAAAAGACCAGCCCCGCGGCAGGAACTTTACAGCTGAAGCAGGTTAAACAGATAAAATGCTGTTACTCCACTTTTATTGGTAAGAAACGGTAATACCAAATGACTTGCTCTTAAGTCGCACAGGAGATCAGTGACAAACTCCTATCACAGCTAAATACCTCTGCTACTAGTCCTGCCTTTGAGCTCTACTGTGCTGGCAGCGTTTCTAGTCCCCTTTCACAGATATAGAAAATCCTGAGAAAGAGAGGAAAAAAGAGGCCTCAGTCTCACGCAGCACTCGTCCCTCGAGAATATGAGCGTCTCACAAGAGTTTTGTGTTTGCCCTAAGAACAAGCCCCTTAAGTGAGATGTAACCCATGGCTGATGTGCAGACAGGGAAGGGAGGCAGCGAAGATGGGCAGAAGCTGCTTACCTAATTACCCAGAAGTCCTTATCAGGGCATTACAAGACCTCCCTACAGGAGAGCATCGATTAGCAATCACTTTGATGAATTTCTCCACTTAGTTTCGATCACCTTTAAAATTACTCTTGCTGTTCCAAAGGATTAGGCTACATAACGACACAGAATCATAGAATTGCCCAGCTTGGAAGGGATTTTTTAGATGATCTGATCTAGTCCAACCATCAACCATACCATATAATTTTCATAGAATCATAAAATGGTTTGGGTTGGAAGGGACCTTTAAAGTTCATCGAGTTCCAACCCCCTGCCACGGGCAGGGACATCTTTAACTTGGTCAGGTTGTTCAGAGCCTCATCAAGCCTGACCTTGAATGCCTCCAGGGATGGGGCCTCCACCACCCTCTGGGCAACCTATTCCAGTGTCTCATCACCCTCATTGTAAAGAACTTCTTCCTAATGTCTAGTCTAAACCTACCCTGCTCTAGTTTAAAAACACTGCCCCTCATCCTATGGCTCCCCTCCCTGGTAAAGAGTCTCTCCCCATCTCTCCTGGAGCCGCTTTAGGGACTGGAAGGGGCTCTAAGGTCTCCTCGGAGCCTTCTCTTCTCCAGGCTGAACAACCCCAACTCTCTCAGTCTATCTTCATAGGAGAGGTGCTCCAGCCCTCTGAGCATCCTCATAGCCCTCCCCTTTTTTTATCTCTCTAAAGTACACCTTGTTGGGTTGAAGGACTTGTTTAGGGAGCAGGAAGGGTGGGAGAGGATTGGCACCAGCCATCTCCCAGCGCTCGGTGCAATCCCCTTGCTAGTAGAGGCAGTGGATGGTTGCCCCTCTTGACCTGCCTCCCTCCTTCCCTGTTGCCTTCCTGCCCGGCATCAGCAGCAGCCTTTGGACCGGGCAGGAGGCGGCCCTCCCTCGGCCGAGCCCAGATAGCCACTCGAAGGACTTCCCCGTGTCAAGGTCTGCTGTAAACTCCGCCATGCTTTTCCTGTGTCTGCACAACATCTCAGCTCATTAGGAAGACACGAGATAGCAGAAGGCCCGATACAGCGTGTTTCGGATCCCCCAAGCCCGGGAGATCCTCCTTCCCGTACCACGCATGGGACCCTTAACTTTAACCCAGCCGTGCCTTTTGTCTGAAGGGGAGAGACTATTTATGAGGAGTCATACAAAATAAACACGAAGAGTTCACCATAAAATATGACAACCACTTTAAATAATGTTGACTTAATTAAACTTTAAACTTTATTTATATATTTTATGGCCGTAGTGTGAGCTCTTCTCGGATGTTTACTTCAGTGAAAAATCCATCATGTGAGGGCCTTGAAAGGAATTAATCCCCTTACCCCTGGCACAGAACTCAGCTCCAACAATTCAGATCTAAATATTTAGTGATGGATGATACATGTTTATAGAACAGAGGGCAGCATGACATTTAAATGGGATCCGGGGTTGCTATAGCGAGCGGACGTTGTTGAAAAGAAACTAGAAGCTGAAGCCATGCCAATTATTGGAAGCCGATAAGTCAGCCCTTTTTGGCCTGATTTTTCCTTCCCGTCTGGGTTTTCGAAGGCTTCTTCGCAGAGGGTTAGGAGCAATTTTCAGAAGGAAAAAGTTCTGCTGACTCTTGTACATTTGGTAGTGCATCCCATGGTTAAACTAATAGCCTCGTTGGGTGTCAGCCAAAGGTTACAGGCCTCTCAAAATATTCTTGGAAAAAAAAAAAAAAAGAAAAAAAAAAGAGAGTTTATCACTGAACTGAAGTTTCTCATTAGTAACCCTGTGTTGTCTAATCTGTGAAATTACATGATTAACTCTTTTGCAGAGACAGCTTCAGCCAGAGTTTGCAATCCCACAGGAAGTTATTAAAAGTATCACCGAGATAATTTCCCTGCTTTGTACTTGGCCCTTAGGGTAAAGGAAATACATCATTAGATGAGTACTTTATAATAAAGCTATAGATCACTAACAATTATTAAATGGCTGTCAAGAATGATTATTATTTTAAAAGTTGAGCGCTGTGCAATTTGAAAAACAAATAAAAAACCTTGAAAGAAATTACTTCCTTTGTTTTTGTATCAAAATTAGAAACATGCCTTCCCCCCTCACCCCCGTTCTCTTTGAAGTGATTATTGGAATATAATCTTTCCCTGGACACAGCCATCCTACCTTCAACATGTCTTTCTGCAGCCCTAAAAATGCTCTTAAGGAGAGCAGCCACTCACTATTGAGAGAACAGTGTCACCGGTGACCCAGGTGACAGCAGGGCCTTTTTGCACGTGCTGAGATTGACACCTTAATGCATGAGCCCTGAACCCCCGATGCTCCAAGTCACCAAAGCAGAGGTTAGTGGTCTTCACCCAGGAGCAATCCTGGATTTTGGTGAAAGTTGAACTCGGGGCTGGGACACAGAAAACCCTCCCATCGTGTGTTTTAGCTGAAGTCACTTGCAGATGTTTTCCATGATTTGTTGCGCTTGTTTTTGGCTTCCTGATGAGTTCCTCCCAGATCAATGGGTGGTTTAGTTCGCATCTTTTGGGAGGAGAGGTAACAGTTCATATCTTTGTTAGCTCCCCAGACAGTTACCAAGGCTTTTTTTGTTCATTTTTCTTTTTTTAATTTTTTTTTTTAAACCTGTTAACGAAAACCTGGAGTGGTGAGAAGATGGAGATGCTGGCAATGCCCACTCAATCAGCCAGGCTGTGAGCCTCAGCCGGTGACATCGTCCCTCCGCAGGGATGGCGGTGGAGCATCTTGGCTGGATTGTGTAAAAGGTGAAGAGTCATGAGAGGTTTGACAAAGTGCCTGGAAGGACGAGGCAACGAGCCCTCTCTTGGTCCTCAAATCACACCAAGCCAAACAGTTTCGGGTTTTGGGGTTCAGCCAACAGAAAACTGAGCTGGAATTTTAAAAAATATTGTCAGATTTTTTCTCTGTGGTTCCAGCAAAGGGAGAACTGCTACCAGACACCTGTAAGAAAGCTTATTTGTGTTCCTGTGAGAAACCCAGATCATTCAAACAGGTTGGTTTTTAGGAATTAACTACACAGCCCTAAAGGCCAGGCCTTAAAAAGGGCACTGTAGGACCACCCTCGCAGTACAGCTTTGGTGATTTCATCTCATTCCAGGGCCTCAGTGTGACTTAATGCAGCCTTTTGGTACAATCCAGGAGTTAAGAACCGGTGCTTTGGATCAGGAGAGCTGGAATCTCCTCTCAGCTGCATAAATGTGCTACCAGGTCAAGAGATTTGCTCTTTCTAGGATGCTTTTTTCCTTTCTCTAATAAATTCTTCCTGACCTTAAATAAGCCCCGATCTCCTAGGAGAGAAGTCATTTGACCGTATAAACACGATATATGTTTATACATTTTCAATATAAGTGCAGTTTCTGAAGATGGAAGAACTAAGAGCTACCTTGTTGCTCACTGACCTTTTTCATTCTGTATCACTTGCACTGGTTATAACTGGTCTCCTCTTTAAGTGTTTAGAATAAAATTCACTCTGATCTGCTCATTCTTATTTTTGAAAAGTGATCTAAGAATGGCCTGGATTTATCCTTAATCCTTTTAATGCTTAACGTAAGATCTTCATGTCTAAGTCTTTTTGAGAAGCCTAAAAAGGGGAGGAGAGTTTGTCTAAATCGGTGTATACATATGATAATATTCTTCTTATTCTAGGTCTAGCTTCTAAAAATAATACGACTTGAAGCCATTCTGAAGTGTAAGATACGATAACTCAGTCTCTGCAACCTTCCATGACAGAGATGTTTTTACTGTATTTTGTAATAAAAAAATAAAGAAATTTTAAAAAAAAGATGACGACTGATAGCATTTGCCATAGTGTTTGTTAACCAATTAAAAAGTGATGACCTATTCTTTCCTCTAAAAATTCAGACACAAAAAGTTCTGGAATATATTCAGATACACCGTGCTAAAATAAATACAGCCTGAATCTGTTGAAGGTTGTTTATTACCAGTGTAAGACCTGAGTTTTAACACGAGGTCGGGGAAACTCTTGAAGATCCATGGAGATGAAGGTTATTGTGAGATCTGCAAAAAGGCAGCTATGAAAAACAAAGGTATAGCCCAACAGGAGTAGTTTAAGCTGTCTAAGTGGGTTTCCATATTTCCAAGGGAAAACTTTCAGAGGTCCACAAACTGGAAAACATGGACAATATTGATGTACATGCTACATCCTTCAGAATGGAAAAGCATTACAAAACAGAAGCCACAAATGTTAATAGGAAATCTCTCACCCGTGCCTCTTACTTTGAACTGGGATTTTATAACAGAGATCTCTCTGAATCTGCAGACGACAACCAAGCATGTGCTCAGGAAAACAGTATCAACACAGTTCTGATTTGGCAGATCAAGGCAGAGCACAATTTTCTTCCCGTAGTTTCTCATTCTCAGGAGATGTATTCTGGCTGAGATGTTATTGATAACACTGATTTATGCAACTAGAGAGATCTCCAACTGCCTATGACAGAATCAATGCAATTAGTGACCAATAAAATGCTAGTTCTTGCAGAGATGGGTTTGCCATCATCCCACAGAATGGTGAGCACCTAATTTTGCCTTTCATTTCTGCTGTGCAGGGGACATCTCCAGGACACATATGAGCTTTCCTTTGGTTTTACTATGGATTATGCCTTTACACCTCTGGGAGCAGCTGTCATTTGATTTTCATTTGAAAACCAGCTTGTGACAGATGAGAACTGAGCAATATGCTCCTTTATGCAGTGTTGACGCATTTTCCTTCTTGCACCATTGATTTTTCTTATTTCTGACATCCAAGAAAGAGATTGCTCTCTACACACAGAAAATCTAGCTCCAGCATCTGATCAAAGTTGTGTTTTAAATCACCACTGTTCCTTTTTCAGAAGTCTTGCACAGCCGTCCTTTCACTAAATAAACTATACAGCCCTATTAATTTTAAATTGCTTTTGCTGGTCCCCATGTTGGCCCTGGTTACTCTTGTCCAAAATACAATTTTATCAGCCAGTGAAGGATCATACTCTGTATATATGCATGGCATTTGCAAAAAAAAAGTGATACTATCTCTCTGTTTCTCCTGCTGGAAAAGGCGGAGGAGAGCTCTCCTCTGAGAGAGATGGATGTCTCCAAGAGCATCTCCTCTCCTGTCACCGAGTGGCTGTTCTGCGTCGCTGGAGGCAGCAGGAACGCAGCGGATCCCAGCTCAGGGTGAAACTCCCCTTTTCTAATCATGCCGCTTCGGGTCAAGGTGAAAACGTTGTCATCACACCAAAGGCTCATTCTCTGAAATGTTAACATCCCGTTCCCAGAGAGGTAGGAGTGACGGGTCTTTCTTCTCTGCTAGCGGGTGCTCAGCACTTCTTAATGCCATAATTTGAGTGAAAACTCAGAGATGAAGAGCAGGGAGGAGGAAGAGTCAAAGAAATAACAGCTAGAGCAGATGTGCAAAAAAAAACCCCTTCACCAAGTACTTGTTTTACACTTTTTGGCTTTACAGGATAACCCATTTTTAAAGCAACAGTATCCGTTTATTTCCACACTTCATTGCCAAATCAGAAAATAGAATCACGCAAAACATTATCATTGCCTGTATTCATATTTGTAATTATTCTTACACTTCAGATGTGGGGAAAATCCATTATTCATAATACTATGTTTTAGTTGGTAAAGCACCAGACGCACAGATGATTAGTGATAGTTGATGAAATGAATTTTCTCTAAAGTTCAGGGGTCTTGCATTATATAAAATTGAATTTCTGAAATCAGTGCCTTTGATGTCTTCCCAGTACAAATATTTTACTCACAATTAAGTACTTGGGACAAAAGTCTGGAAGAAGGGGGAGAGAGAAAGGGGAGGGGAGATGTGGTTAAAGGCAATCCTCAGCAGGACAACTTAAAAATATGACTATGATTTCTCAATAGCTGCTACTGACTTTCCGGTTTACATGAATTTGCCAAATGTATTTTCTTTGGGTCAGATCTTACTTGTCTTGCTCACACAAGTATTCTTATTGACTACCCCTGAGAATAAAGCAACCCAAATTTTGCTTACTCTTTCTGTTTTGCTAATTCCCTTAGGACCAGTTCAAATAAACTGGGGTCCTATGTTACCGGATCAGTTAAAGGGCTGTGAAACTATACTCACGTTCACGTTAGCTAAAAATTTTCAGGGGAAATACTTGTGTTATTTTCCTTGGTTCTCTCAGACTGAAAACAAGAGAAAGAAGAAGGGTTTGTTGGCATTTACAGTGGAAGCCCTGCTACCCACGGGCCAGGCTAAAGCCACACGCCGTGATCAGCCCAGCTCCAAACAGATGCTGCCTTTGCAGTTCCTGCCACTTTTGCTGCCATAATTTTGTTTGGAGTTGAACAGATTATTTTTTTTTCCCTCTTTTGTTTAGTCTTTGGCCAATTTTTTTTCATTTTCAGTGCAAAAGTCAACGGTGGTCTATCTGAAGGCTAACTCTTTATGCTGACAGCCAAAAAGCTGCAACGAATTAAGCTTTTGCAAACTCCAGCAGTGATACAGCCTCACTGAATAACTATCACTTGTGTTTATACCCGAATCTGCTCGTGTACCTGCATGTCTACCTCTACCTGTACTAAAAAGGCTCTTTCTCTACCTCTCTATGCTCTATTTTGTACATAACACCACTCTCAGCCTAATTCAGGCTATACTGCTGAAAAAATTATTTGTAAGGACATAATGGTTAGCCTTATAGAATCAGGTTGCTCCAAGCCCCATCCAGCCTGGCCTTGAACCCCTCCAGGGACGGGGCAGCCACAGCTTCTCTGGGCAACCTGTTGCAGTGTCTCACTACCCTCACAGGAAAGAATTTCTTCCTAATATCTAACCTGAGTTTCCCCTTCTTCAGTTGCAAACTGTTCCCCCTTGTCCTATGGCTCCACTCCCTGATCAAGAGTCCCTCCCCATCTCTCCTGTAGCCCCTTCTCTTCTCCAGGCTGAACAAACCCAACTATCAGCCTGTCCTCACAGCAGAGGGGCTCCAGCAAAGCTCCTTCATTGCAAAGTAAACTAGGAGCGAGCGTGATGGATGAGTGAGGGTGTCAGACTGCAGAAAGCTGTGAGTCTGGTCAGGAGGGAGCTGGGTTGAGATTCCTGGCACGTGGGTGCTATTTCTAGTGCTTCTGGCAGGCTCCTTAGGGAGGGGGGGTAAGTGGCTTCCCAAAGTGTTTTAAATCTTACTTTGCATGGAACTTGGACTATCTCTCACTCTATGAGCCTGAAGTAATGCCACTAAAACCCAACTTCCAGTGCCTGTCGTTAAGTGACACTATGATGTCACTGATAGGATGAGGGGTAATGGTTTTAAACTGAAAAAGGGGAGATTTAGATCAGATACTAGGAAAAAATTCTTTCCTGTGAGGGTAGTAAGACACTGGAACAGGTTGCCCAGTGAAGCTGTGGCTGCCCCATCCCTGGAGGGGTTCAAGGCCAGGCTGGATGGGGCTTGGAGCAACCTGGTCTGGTGGGAGGTGTCCCTGCCCAGGGCAGGGGGTTGGAACTCGATGATCTTTAAGGGACCTTTCAATTCAAACCATTCTATGATTCTGTTATTCTATGTAATTTTTTCCCCTCAATATCACCACCTTCTTTCGGATGCACTGTACGGTGTTTTCAGCCCCTGCTGTTTCTTAGCCAAAAAAATTTGATTTTTCTTAAAACTTGGTTGTTTTCCATGGGTTCTAAAAAATCATTACCAGGAAATTTTCCTTCTTAGGTAGATGTAGTGCTGAACTAGTTAAGACATCAATTTATTTTCAAGGATACTCATCACTTCCTGAAATTAGATCAGACCAATTAGACCTTTACTTGAAAATGCTGCCTTGCTCTTGCTTCCCTTGAGCAGGGAGTAGATCTGCTGCAGACAAGTGCACGTCTGGAAGAAGGTCTCTTTTCCTTGAGTGGTAGGAGGTTTCCCCCTAATGTCACACGAGTGGCCACCTGGACATTGTCAAAATCCCACAAAACCTGTCCTGCAGAAGCAATGAGTTCAACTCCCAACCTTTTTCCTGGGGAGCTGTTACTGAGCTCAGAGCAAAACAGTTTTCAGCCTATAAACAGAAAGTTTGACCTGTTTGTATTAGCCAGCTTGTGTAAACAGATCACAGAACCACAGAACGATATGGGGCTGGAAGGGACCTCTGGAGATCATCCAGTCCAACCCCCCTGCCAAAGCAGGTCCACCTAGAACAGGTTGCACAGGAACGTGTCCAGGTGGGTTTGGAATGTCTCCAGAGAAGGAGACTCCACCACCTCTCTGGGCAGCCTCTGCCAGGGCTCTGCCACCCTCACAGGAAAGAAGTTCCTCCTCATGTTTAGTTGGAACTTCTTATGGTCAAGTTTGTGCCTGTTGCCTCTTGTCCTACCCCTGGGCACCACTGAAAAAAGACCGGACCTATCTTCTTGACACCCTCCCTTTAGCAGATTACCCTACTATCATTCCCCTCTATGACCCAGAAAGCCCTACCTATAAAGATTTATCCTCATTCTCCATGGCTCTGACACCCTCAAAGTGAAGAAGTTCCTCCTCATGTTTAGATGGAACTTCTTATGCTCAAGAAGTGTCTTGAGCCCCTTGCCTCTTGTCCTGTCCCTGGGCACCACTGAAAAAAGACTGGTCCCATCCTCTTGACACCCACCCTCTAAGTATTTATAAGCATTGGTCACATCCCCTCACAGTCTTCTCCAGACTAAAAAGACCCAAGTCACTCAGCCTTTCATCTTTCATCTTCTCTGAGATCAGCTTCTCAGAGAAGGGATGCAGATTTCATTAGGAAACGCGTCACCCTCTGCACATCTGGGACAAAGCCCTTGAGATGCCTCCTCCTTCAGGTCACCGGGTTCACAGTAGGAGGGGAGAAAATGGGACTCCCTTCGGGTGTCTCCCGATCAGTAGGCACCAACTGACTAACGGCAGGGCAGGGGAATAACCTCAGGGTACTTGGCTTTCAGCACACCCGGAGGGAAATGGTCCCAGAAGATGGAAGAGGGGGAGTACCTGTTGCCAAATGGCTGTGATTATAGCGGTGGCAAACTTCCAGGGAAAAGGAGCCTCAGCTCTGTTTTATCAGGATCCTTTGTAAATTGCTATTAAGAAGTATTTTTCAACAATCTCATTTTTATTAGCCGTTTGTGCCCATTATAGTTTTCTAGTTGCTAGTTTGTTATGGCTGTAACATAAATAAAGTTCTAAAAATGTCTCATGTGAGGAACTGCAGAGCTGGGCACGCCATTTAGACACAGATAAAAGCAGATGTAAGGGGCTTTCTTTGTAATGGGTCTATTTTATATTTAATAGAACTGTCACATAAACCTAGACCAGCATTTAAAATGCAGTTTCTAGGCTATAAAATAAACACCATTTCTAATATTGCTGTTGGCTTTCACCTATGGGACGCAGTTCATTAAAAGCTCTATAAGGCATTTACGTGGGGTTGCTGTATGATTTACAGTCGAGCAGCCACCCCAGGCAGCAAATGTGTTTCCCTCCTGCCTTTCGAACCAGTTCTTCAAAAATATTATTGACATCTGCAGGATGACCCAGCCTGGTGGGACTGGTATGATCAGTGGTGGAGTGGGCACAACTTCCACAGCAGGAGCTCTGCGCGGTACTAACGCCTCCTTCGGGAAAAGCCAGCCTGAGAAACACTTTTGCATTCAGTTCTCTTGATCAGGGAGTAAGGCAATAGGACAAGGGGGAACAGTTTTCAACTGAAAGAGGGGAAACTCAGGTTAGATGTTAGGAAGAAATTCTTTCCTGTGAGGGTGGGTAGAACAGGTTGCCCAGAGAAGCTGTGGCTGCCTCATCCCTGGAGGGGTTCAAGGCCAGGCTGGATGGGGCTTGGAGCAACCTGGTCTGGTGGGAGGTGTCCCTGCCCATGGCAGGGGGTTGGAACTGGATGGTCTTTAAGGTCCCTTCCAGCCCAAACCATTCTATTATTCTATGAGAGCTAAGTTTTCTGAGCCTTCACGGTGCATGATATATTAAAATTTAGGCCATTTTTCATGACGATACTCAATCCAAATACAGATTCAGAACTATATGCAGCCATCTGTGATGGAAAATAATTCACAACTCTGTTTGTTCAGTGCTTGGCACGACTGAGCTGGAGGCTCTTAGGAACTTCTGTAGTACAAATATCACTTGTAAAGAAACAGCATTGGAAGATCCTTCCCAAAATAAAAGATTAAAAGTTATGGCAGGATGGATACTGCTGCTGGAAACCCTTTTTGCCTGCTTCTTTCTTGATAGTGAGCATCACTGCCCAGGCTTTTCCTGTACAAGTGCAGAATGTCAGAAGAAAAGCCTGTAGAGTAGCTCCTGTATCCTGAGCTCATCCCACCCACTTCAGGCACTCCAGAGAGGTGTCTGGTCACCACGGGCTCCTTCTGTAGCTTGAGGAGAAACATATCTCCAGAGGGTAGCTCTGGCCATTTCAGATCATCACCTACTTTAAAGGGAGCTGAAAACGACTTGAATCCTAGCACATGGGTTGCTGTGAAGTGTCTAAGGTTAAGTGAATGGGCTTTTTAATTATTTATCTCCACGTCTGAATACACTGAATACTTTTACGGAAAGATACCTTCAGCTACTGAAAGGGGCTATAAGGTGTCCCCGGAGCCTTCTTTTCTCCAGGCTGAACAAGCACCAACCCATCATCAGGATCCAGCCACTTTTATTAAGAATTGCATATGTCAGGAAAAGAAGAATATGCCACAGTTTTGGCATATCTTTAAGTCACATGGAAGTTAATGCACCATGAAGAGGTCTAACATAGGACTGGCAACTAGGAGAAATTGTGCGGAGGCCAGGAGCACTCATGAAAGCAGGGGAGAGCTGTAATGATTTCCTTATGACCCATCTCCAAACTGCACCGAGCAGAGCCCTGGCAGAGGAGAGAGTCTGGCCTATGGCGTGTAAATAAATAACAAACGAGCAAGTCAAAAGGAAGGCAGAGATGAATGAAGTGGTTCAGGCAGCAGGGCTATAGTTTTACGCTGTCTCCAGGCTATGGAAGGCAAGTCATCATACTTTGGTTCAGATTCTCAAACTCGTTTTTAGTGCCATAAAGGGTGATTTTATTATTTTATTTTTTTTTTAAATGAAAGCCCATATTCTGGCGCTGTCTGCTGAAGAGAAATAAAGCAAAGAGGGATAGTACTTTTCAACAAAATCATTAATAAGTGACTGTCACTACATGGATAAATGTAGTTTTGTACTGAAAGCAAAGTGTAATTCATTTTAAATTAATAGGTTAATCTTTAAGTTGATTAATATACTTCAAAAACAGCCTGCACATTGGATTTTTCTAAAAACTACATGAATGCCCATTTTCTATCTAAAGCAACCAGGAATACAATTGCCAGCAGGACTAAAGCAAGTTTTATAAAAGGACAGGTTTTAAAGCAATTACAAATTAAAGTTGGCAATTTGTTCTCCTGGATGGCATGAATTGCAGCCCATATTCAACAGCTAACTAATGGAGTTGGGGTATTTAACTTTCACTTGCCAGCAATGGACAAACTGGGTCCAAGAAATGGACAAACTGGGTCCAGAAACCTGCTGTAATCTCACCAGCACGTCCAGGGAGGGGTGGTGATCAAGGAATACTCTTCAAAATGTTACGAGGAGGCTGAAAAAGGTGGCTGGGGACAGATGGCAGCCAGCCCAGCTGGCAGATGCCGGGTAGCCTTCAGTGTGGAAAGAGGGAATATGTGTAAGAGTTGAAGAAGGCGGGTGGTGGGTTCCTCTGCATAATAAAAAGTGAATCTAAGTCTGTGTTACCTTGGTAAAAAAAAACTACTGAGAGAACATGCCATGTCTTTTAGTTCTAGCAGAAAGAGGTTCAGGGGGATATAATGCTCCATTGAGCATCTAGAAAATTCTAACAGCCTGTGGAAAAAAAAAAAAAGGATTGGCTGAGTCTGGCTGGGAGCTTGAATGAAAAGATTGTGATGAGAAGGTGAAATGCAGGAAATTGTGTATCTGTAGCAGAAGCTCAGCAGCAACAGCTACCTACAGCAGCAAGAAGAGCAAGCCTAGGTACTCTTCAAAAACCTACACCTTCTGGGCTTTGTCACCCTTGTGTGCTGGGATGTCCTGCTGCAGGGATTGGGCTCCAGTTCCTCCACTGGGGAGTTCACTTTGGTGCCCCTCTGGGATGGGAGACAACAAGGACGGGGTTGATCCTGCCCAGGCCTGGTCACCCCAACTGGGAAACAAACTGTCAGGACATTGACCCTTGAATTTAGAACTGACCCAGTAAGACACAAATAGAAAGCAAAACTGTGTCATACAGTAGTCAACAGACCCCAAATAACCAAGAACCCTGAAATGCCAGCAAGTTACCCGATTTTGCTGCCTGGTGGTTGGACAAAAAAATAACTCAGTGAGAGAAAACTATGATGGACCAGGTATCTCTGGGGACCATCACTACAGATCTTCACCCATCTTTACAGATCTTCACCCCAACAACCCAAAGCCGAATAGTAAGTTTCTAGCCTTTAGCACAGAATCACAGAATGATATGGGGTTGGAAAAGACCTCTGGAGATCATCTAGTCCAACTCCCTGCCAGAGCAGGTGTGAGAACTGAAGGCATTGGGTCAGACAGGAAATATCCCGACAGAGATCAGCAAGGCAATGTGGGCCTGCTCAGGACACTGCTAATAACTCAGATGGCTAGGAGGATCCCCAGATCATGATGGTCAAAAGAGACCTCCTTGTTATTCCCCCAACCTAATGGCAGCTGGGTGGCAGGGGCTGCCTTGGGGATGCTACAGGATCACTTAGGAAGGAAGGGACCTCAGGAAGACTCTGGTCCCACCTGCTGCTCAGAAAGCTGATATGCAGATCTGGCTGCTGGGTCTGGTTCTGACCACAGAAAGGACTGTCTCCTTCTAGAATGAGGACGTGCAAATGGCTTTCACCAGGGAAGGCTGCAGATGGTCTGGACAAGAAGAGGAAAGCACAGGCAGCCGCTGGCCAGGAGGTGCCCATGGCTGGACTGGGAATTTCAGGGGGAAAGGGAGACACATCTCTTGTGTGTTTACCAAAGTGTTACAATCTCCTTTCCCAGGCTGAGTGGAAGGTAGAGAGTTTTGAGGTTTTTTTGAGGTTTGGGGTTTTTTTTGAGGAAGACTAAGAGAAAGTAGTAAGAAACCTAAAAAGGACCCTCCTCTGTGAGCTGAGGAGTGAGGATGACTGAAAGGCTGGGCCGGGAGATGACGTCTGGTTACCAGAAATAATGAGAATAACGAAACGCTAATCTGACTTGTCTGTAGAGATGGATTTCCAGCATAACGGAGCAATGAAATAGCACGTCCCCCCCCAAGGGGAGCTCCTGAGCAGTGAAGCATAATTCTTGCCTGAGAGTTAAATCTCGGAACGGCTCTTTGCTGTGAAATCACTGCCCTGTTGAAAATCCACACACAGGCACACATGTGTACTGACACTGGAAGAAAAGCTGTGTTGGCATTTATAAGATTGTAAGGTCAACGTTAATTTTGTCAGATTTACTAATTGTTTTCAAACTGTGTCTTTTGTTTAAGCTGATTTAAAAGTAAACTCTGACTTACTGTGATTTGGTTTTAAATACCTTTTGGTAACAGTCATTCTGAATTATAAATAGCTTCATCCTTCTTCCTTCTTATCAAACTTTGACATATGCAAGATAATAAGAGGGATTTTAGAAATATTGATGCAAACCAGCCACCCCTGAATCATGTTAAGTCAATAGTTCCTAAGAGTTAATGTTCAGATCACAGAGGGAGTGTGTAGTAAGGGGTTGAGGAAGGGGGAGAGAAACTTCTATGGCTTTTGAGCCCAAACTGATTCATTATTCACTCCATTTAAAATTGTCAAAGGCAATTTTTGTAACCATGGGTCCGTCTCCCTTCTGTTTAGAGAAGTATATGGCGGTACGACCGCAAGCAAGCGTAGTTAAAAGAAGACAGTGGTGGCTTAGTGCATGCTGTGAGTGGATTGCTGTCATCACCGGAGCTAAACTAGAGGGATGAGGGAGAAGATGAGATTTCATACTAGCATTTGTCCACACCTGTGTTCCTGCAGGCGTTTCTGTGCTTTGTTCCTTGAGATAATAATTTTTTCCTTCTCTAGAGATTTGCTAGATTTGCTTTCCTGTAAGAAATCTTCCGGGAATGGGATCAGAGCCTCCCTGTCTGCTCATATCCTTGTCCTTAGAAATACTACACCAGATTAACAGGGAAAGGGTGGCACAAGAGGCAGGAGAATTCCAGACTCACACTTGGGTTTTTTCATCCTGTTTTCTCCGAAATAGCTTGGCCCCAATCCTTCAATCATTAGTTATACAAACAAAGTCTGTACATGTGAGCACGATCATCGACTTCAGTGGGAATGCTCCCATTGGTAAAACAGTTCGTATACCTTAAGTCTGAATCCTGTGTAGAATGGTTGTGCTTTCCACAACTTCTCTGTCCTCTGTGAGTTTTCAAGTCATGGCCTGCCATTCTGTGGGCATGTCAAGCTTTTTGTGGGAGAACCAATGGAACTAGGAGAGAGCGAGTTGGGTGTTGTCTGTTGCTGCAAAAAGATGGGATGTATCTGGAGAAATGTAGTCTGCAATGTAACCATAACCGTAGAAGCAGGGGTTTGGGTTGGAAGGGACCTTAAAGATCATCCAGTTCCAACCCCCCTACCATGGGCAGGGACACCTCCCACCAGACCAGGTTGCTCCAAGCCCCATCCAGCCTGGCCTTGAACCCCTCCAGGGATGGGGCAGCCACAGCTTCTCTGGGCAACCTGTTCCAGTGTCTCACCGCCCTCACAGCAAAGAATTTCTTCATGAGATCTCATCTAAATCTCCCCTCTTTCAGTTTAAAACCATTACCCCTTGTCCTATCACTGCGCTCCCTGATCAAGAATCCCTCCCCATCTCTCCTGTAGTCCCTTTAGGGACTGGAAGGGGCTTAAAGGTCTCCTCTAAGCCTTCTCTTCTCCAGGCTGAACAACCCCAAGTCTCTCAGCCTGTCTTCACAGCAGAGGTGCTCCAGCCCTCTGAGCATCTTCACGGCCCTCCTCTGGACCTGCTCCAACAGGTCCATGTCCTTCCTATGCTGAGGAGTTCAGAGCTGGACGCAGTACTCCAGGTGGGGTGTCACCAGAGCAGAGCAGAGAGGGAGAATCACCTCCCTTGCCCTGATGGCCACGTTGCTTTTGATACAGCCTCAGCTGGAATATTGTGTCCATTCCTGGCCATCAGGCTTCAAGAAGGCTTCAAATCAAGTAAATAGAGAGTTCAGAGGTGGTCAAGTAGGACAATCAGAAGCCCAGAAGACATCAGCTATGGATGCAGAGGATGTGGATATGGCATGAAAGGATTTTGTTTAATCTAGAGAAGACAGAGGGAGACATGACAACAGCCTGCAAGTATGCAAGGGGCTATCACGAAGAGGAAAGGCTTAATCTGTTCTCCATGTGCCTTGTGGAGATGAGCCTCACTTGCAAAATGCAAGACAGATATCTCTTAGTGTTTTAATAACTTTCTAGTTTTAGAAATAGGACAGTGGTCAGCTTTTTTGCCTGGAGAAGGAGGATGGAGATGGTGGAATCTTCTTTACTGAAGGCCTTCAGACAAACATCTCCAGCTATGAACAGCTGAACATGTGTCCTGGCAAGGCAGGGGTTAGAAAACTGTATGAGGTCCTCTCCAGCCCTATCTTCTGTTAATTTAATCAACAAAATTCACAGCAACATTCTAAGGGCAGGAGTCATATTGCTGGGAGTAGATAAAAGACAGAAAGGACAAAAACATTGTTTTCAGACCTCAAATGGAGCTTGAAGAGCACCAGTAATATTTTCTTTCTGTTACTGAAAGATGAAGAAACAACTTGAAAAGAATAAGCACAAAGGTCCAATATGACCCTTTTGGAGAAAGATTTTCTTCCTGCTCCTGTGAACCTTTAGCATTTTTCCTCCTGATCTTTGGATTTTATCTCGAGGTGAGAAAATGGAAATGACATTACCCAGATGACACTGACGCAGCTTCTTACTTCAAACTCTTTCTGCCAAAATCATTTCAAACCAACTATTTGTAACGGTAGTGTGTATAATGATGAAATCTATATTCTTTGCCATGTCCAAAAGACAAGTAGCAGACCTGAGAACAAGCAATACCCACTTTCGTGCTACGCTAATTTGGCAGGAATAAAATCTTGCAAATTGTGGTGGACCTCTTTTCAAAAGTGAATGGAAACGGGATCTAATGACATTCAAGGAATGTACTATGTACTCAGGTTGTTGAGGCTGAGTGGAAGATACTCTTGATGGAAATCTGAGGCTGAGCAGCAATATAAAAATGCAGAAATGAAAATGTAATTGTCCTTTGTTATCACATGAGCAGCAGCCCCATACTGCTTATGGAGGGAGAAAACTCCAAAAAAAGTAGGAAGAGAAATTGATGCAAAAGACTGTAAAGAAATGGGGCGGTCTTGCTCCTTAAAAAAAAAAAAAAAGGGAAAAAAAAAAAGTTCAGCATGGATCCATATGGTGTGAGATTTCTCTTCTGTGACATTTTTATTAAGGTTATGTATATGACCGTTCATCTTCATTCTGCTGGTGCTAATTGCTGTCTATTGGACCCTTCGCTACTGTGTACAGAGAACACATGCTTCCCCTCGGCGCTGCCGTCGCCACGAGTGCATTGGATTGTTCTGCTGTCCTCAGACAGGAACCTGCTGCTGCCGCCCGACCGCAACAGCTGGGAATATTCTGCTTTTAAAAGCTTATCTTGTTGATACTTGAGTTGAGCTATTACACAGTGGAACAAGCAAACAGAATGAATGGACCCTCTGCGGGCAACTTATGGTAACAAAAAAAAAAAAAAAAAAAGCTTCCATGTGCTTTTGAATGTGTCTCTTGTCTTGGAATTGACAGTGATGTTTAGCATAGATGTTTCCTGCGGAGAAAACGTGATGGTATAGAGCCAGGAACAGGCTAAAAAAGAAACATGCACAGAAGACATGTTCGGCACTTCAGCTTCTTTGCAACTCTAAGGAACGTTCAGAGAGCAATTCTGCAAAGGTTTACTCATGCGAATGGCCCTGCTGAAAGGCAAAGGGGCTGCTTTTTTCCTCTAGAACGGCTAATTTGATTAAGAATTACTTTTATGAGCAAAACGAGCATGTAAAGCACATCCCCTCGATCTTCCATGGAGCTTTTAAGCAATCAGCCTGAGAACAAGGCTATTTATTTGTCAGCACTAGGTCCATGCACACACATATATATCGCACGGACAAGCAGATCAGAGCACAGAAACACAAATATTCCCATGTTCCGGAGGGACCACCCAGAGAAATAGAGAAATCTATTAATTTTGCTTATCGCTTAGACCCCAATTTAACAAAACATCTAATAGTGTCATGAATTTTTCTGTCATGAAGGAAGTGTTACAACCATCTAATCTGACTTCCTACGTAATGCAGACGGCGGGATTTCCCCCAGCAATTCTGACTCTGCACGTCCACGCGTGGCAGCTCAAACTGTGAAAGTCGGTAGCAGCAATAAGAATAATTACCCCTTGGCGCAATTAGTGAATCTTAAACTGTTGCCTTCTTAACACGTTGCCTTTTATGAATGGTGCTGCGTTTAGCCGTGCCCCCAACTACACACCACTCCGGCTACAGACTCCGAGTGACCTCCGGGCAGGAAAATCTCTCTTCTGAAGCCTTAATGGAGGTGTTGTCTGAGCAGGCACAGACCCCCAGTGACACGTGCATTATTCTCTGCGCGGACGAACATCTGAAAGTTGGGCTCTGGGACCACACGGGGCAATCTGTGAGAGTTGAACTTGACACCCAACAGGCAGCCTTGCTCGTAACTTTGGTCTCACGGCGACGGTGACTCTTGCTAAATGACCCCTGTTTTAACCCATTAACCTTGGTTAAGTGGCCAGGTCTCATCGGCGTAGGTGACCTGTGGTTACACAGGTTTCCTTTTCCCGCATTCTTGGTGGCAATTTGGGCTTAGGGAAAAATTATTCTCTTCCCCTTCCCCACCACTTCTGCCCTGTGCCACTTTCATTTGTGGTTATGACACTGTTTCCAGGGTTATGAAGTAAACTGGATCAAGCTTAGAAGCAAATCCACCTATTTCCCTGTTCTATTAAAAAAATGAGAGACCTTCTGAAAGGGGCATCGATACATTCAGAATAAAAAATGAGTATTTGGAGTCAATACAAAAGGAATTCTGATTTTCAGCTTTTATCACTCGTATTGAAAATTGAAAACGGTTTGCATCTGAAAAAAATATTTTCAATAGGCGTACAGGCTACTTTCACTCCCTGGCACTATTTAATCGCTTCCTAATCATTATATTTAGTTCATGTTTAAAATTAAACTGTTTCCAAAGAAAGCACTAGGAACACAGAATTTTGAAATTGGAACATCCCCATTATCCTGCAATTCCTTTTCCTAGCTAAAATAATTACTTGAAAGAAAAAACACATTTTTTTTTGACACCTTTTCTGAAAATAACCCATTTGCATAACTTGTATGATTGTTATTATTATTTTTATTTGCCTAGACCTCATTAAGGGTAAGTAGCACCTCAGGAGACTGACCAGTAGTAACAATCACATATATTTGTGCACATGCATATATATAGTTAAGCTGGAGATAGCTTAACAGGTTACGCTAAGGGGGAGCTCTTACTTACTGGTCAGAGAGAGAAATTTGTGAACGATGCCAAGGTTACTACCAACTCCAGAAATCATTACCAGAACATAACAAAAACAAGAACAAAAAACCACAATAACAAAAAATAACATCCTATAACATACACTAAATAACATTACTCTAAGGTTCTGGCCAAATGACTTGTGGCACACTTTGATTTTGGAGCCATGATGCTGCCCAGCTGGGGCTAGATGCAGCATCCCACAATTTTTTTTTGCCAAAACCAGTTGTTTTGTGTGCTGTCCATCTTCAGGTTTGTCCCAGAGTTGTCTGCATTTTCGATGACCAGGGAAAGCGGTTCTTGCCTTCACATTTTTTATTTAACTGGGCAAAATTGTTTGCTGTTTCTCTAGGACGATGCCAAGTAATCTTTAAATTTTTGTGGCTACAAACGCACCTAAGATGTAATCTTAAGTAATTTTTTTGCTATCCTTTTCTTCATCTTCTTTTCTTTCTTTATGTTCCTACCATAATTCCGTCTTTTGTTCTTATTTGAAAACTTCTAGCCCTACAGGCTCCTGGCATGACACGTCAAAGTATCACCTCTCTTTGTTTCCACCCACAAAAAAACAAGGATGCTGGCCTTACGTGAGGAAGAAAGCACCAGAGAACACCTTTGGATAAACGCCTTGCCAGCTTTGAAATGTCTTGTGAAATTCTGTTAACGTCTCTCTGCCATGCATGAGGCTTGCATCAAGTGCCTTTTTCAACAGCATCACTGTAGACAACCATTTATCAGGTGTATATTGTATGGCAGCGCGGTGTTTGGAAATTCCATTTGCCATATGTTATTCATGATCCTTGCTCACAGCCTTCATTTGTCAGGGGATTTAGATCTCAGCTGTGTTTAGTTTTTGGGGCTTGAGAACAAGTTGACCCACAGGCAGACACCTAATGATATAATTTGTTCAGTGCAAAAGGTTTGACTGCCCTCTATCAACCTTTATGCAGACAACTCCTTTGAATACAGTAATGGATGACAATATCAAAAGCATAAATCTCGGCAAACTTCAAGGTTTCCTGGAAAACATGACTCTTAAACTTTAGGCCCATAGACATTTGGCACAATGTCAGAAACTTTCTGGACTATTCATTTATCCAACTCTGGCCAAAAATAACCAAAGACTCTATGTGTCTGTTGATTTGTTTTGAAATCCATTCAAAACGGCAAAGAAGTTAAAAAGTAAGAGACCGGCAATTGAGAAACAAGACTTCTGAAGTATGAAAGATCCTTTTCTATATCTTACAACATGTGGTGCTAACAAGCCAGGTCATGTCCCTTGTACAAAATGCTTTCTGTGAACTCAGCGTGGTTAAATTAGCAAGTAGAAATGACATAGTTCAGGTTCCTTATGGTTTTAGAAAGTAGTAAATAAAGGCCTCGCCGGAGGAGCTGCTTTGGAGGAGAAGGATACGCTGACAACTGTGAGCTCACCCCCATGGACAGGACAGCACAGTCAGGGTCTGGTCATCTTCTTCATGGTCTTCTTCTTAAGCCCTGCTGACTTTAAGGGTCCCAGTTTCTCTTTCTTAAAATCTGTCCTGTTTTTAACTTTATGCCTCCTGTGTGACATCCCCTGGCTTTTTCTTCTTCCTCTTCTGTGTATCCTTCTTCTGCTTTCTGCTGCACTAACCCTATTAGTGGGAGGAGGAAAAACCCATCCTCCTGTTCCCTACTCAGCTTCTCCTTGTCTTCCCCCTTGCCATCCTCCTGCTCCTCTCCGAAGCGGAGGGGATGGTCAGGAGACACTGAGATGCTGCACTTTCTCCTCTTGTTTGGTCTTGTCCTTCAGGCCTTTTGTTGCCCTGCCTGGGAGAACCTATTCCCAGGCCAATAAAATCCCCAGCTCCACACTGCCCTCGATAGCACAAGATGTGTTGTCACTGTTTGGTTGGACCTCAAACCTTCCATCACTATTAGCTTCAATTTAAAATTACGAGGAAATGGGAAAAAATTACCGTTTTTTTTTGGTTGTTTTTTCTTTCTCTGTAGGAAATTTTAGTAGCAACATAGACACATGAAACTGGCTGTGCTGTTCCTCATCTTTCCTGCTACAGCCCCAGGATCTCTTTTATCAGCTTGAGGTTTTCCTCATTAAATCCTTCTTCACTCTCATACATGCCAGAATGCTTACATATCCCAACAGGAGCGATCAGAAAAGAAGGGCAATTATTATAATTTATGAAAAAAGTAATTTGCTTTGTTACTGCTTCGTGCTATTCCTCTTGTTACTAAGTAGATGAAGAAGCTACAGTATTTTGCATCTGCAACAACCATGTTGGGTTTTATCTATGCAATGCCTACTGGAATAAACCAACAAAACCACCCTTATTTCTCTTTGGAGCCCTTGGACGCACTGTGTAATACCTGTAATAGTGCCAACAGCAGTAATAACACAAGAAAATATAGTGCAATTTTCCAAAAAACACAGCGCACGGACTGCAGAAGACCTCACAAGGGTTTTGTGACAAACTGGTTGGCAAAAGGAACGGCACCTTCTGAGTTTCAGCTGCTTCTACAGATGCAGATCTGAGCAAGGTCCCCCTCCAAAAGCCAAGCTGGCTGTGAAAGAGGCAGGAAGAGAAACTGTGCTCCACTCCTGGGTAGAAAATATTCGGTAGACTGCAAATTGGAGTATGGATTTTTGGTACCTTAATGGAAATAACACTTTTTTTCAGTGTGACTGTTCAACGTACATGAAAAAAAGGTGGAGGAGGAAGGCCAGTTGGCTGTGAAGAACAGGTAGTGGGGAAGAAATGCAGACAGGAGCAGGACAGATTGGAAAGGAGATATGGAATGAAGAGGGAAAGCAGGCAGCAGGTTTTAACTCCCAGAAAACAGGGCAGTAATTCCTGGCTTGTACATAGCTTGGAGACTGCTGTGTCTGTCTCAGAAATACATCTTCAGCACTGCTTCTGTCTTTGAGAGCTTTTCTGTTTTCTCCAGCTATAGGAGCTCCTTTTCTAACAATCTAATAAAAAATACTGATTATTTCTCCCAATATGAGGTGCTTATTTTTTTAAATGAACAAGAAAGATTATTTCAATAAACATGGCAATACATGTGCATGAGAGATGGCAACTCTTACTTTTCCACATGAGATAATTACAGCAGCTGCTACAGCTGTGGTAACAATTCAAAGAATCACAGAATCATAGAATGGTTCAGCTTGGAAGGGACCTTAAAGACCATCCAGTTCCAAACCCCCTGCCATGGGCAGGGACACCTCCCACCAGACCAGGTTGCTCCAAGCCCCATCCAGCCTGGCCTTGAACCCCTCCAGGGATGGGGCAGCCACAGCTTCCCTGGGCAACCTCTTCCAGTGTCTCACCACCCCCACGGGAAAGAATTCCTTCCTGAGATCTCATCTAAATCTCTCCTCAGTTTAAAATCGTTACCCCTCATCCAATTACCTATCATCCTACACCCTGATCAAGAGTCCCTCCCCATCTCTCCTGGAGCCCCTTTAGGGAATAGAAGGGGCTCTAAGGTCTCCCTCGAGCCTTCTCTTCTCCAGGCTGAATAACCCCAACTCTCTCAGCCTGTCCTCACAGCAGAGGGGCTCCAGCTCTTGGATCATCTTTGTGACCCTTCTCTGGACCTGCTCCAACAGGTCCATGTCCTTCCTGTGCTGAGTGTAGCTGGGCTTGTGCATGACTTTGACATCTTCACTAAAGAAATGGCCTGGTACCTTGGGCCCAGAAGAAGCATCAGCATCCTGTTGTCAAACAGGAATATTCGTCTTACTGTGTGGTCCTATCGGGCAATTCACTCTTGTACCAAAACGTCAGGTTTTGAGGTGGGAAGATGATGAACCCATCAGCCACGGTGAGGATAAATCAGTTGTCAAATGCTTTCAACATGTAAGTAGCTAATAAAGAAAAAAGCGTCATTGCTGAGTTTTGACATTTGCAAATGGGAGATGTAGAGCTCCAGAATTTGGCACATCTGAAACTGCAGAACATGTGTGTAGTTTGGCTCTGCTCAAAGCACAAGATCTCCCAATCTTCTTCCGTAAATTATTTGGCAGGCCTTCTTCCCCTTCCCCCACAAAACTCTCAATTTTCAATAGTAAATCTCAGCTCTGAGTACTCCATCCTAATTCTGCATCCAGGCCTGATATAAATCAATTCGTTTCCTCCAATGGATCTATGCTGGTTTCTGCCAGCTCAGCATCCGGCTCCGAGTATTTCCTCATACACATTGTTCCTTCTGGATTTACCAGCCCCTGCTCCCCTCTCTAACTAGGCAGAGTGCTAAGTTGTAGTAGGCATGTCCCAATTTCCTTATCGCAAAGGAAACTCCTGCTTTTCCTTTCAGATTCTCCGTACAGTCTTGGCAGGACCACCCTGCCCTCATTCATCTCTGTCTCATCTCCAAATCCCCACCAAGGCATGGTATTGCCAGGCAGTTCCATATGTTATGGGGAAACCTTACCCCAGAAAATAGATGACTCTGTGGTAACTGGCTTTGGGTAAAACATTTATTCCCCTGGCTGATCCGTCTCAGGGCAAAACCGAAGTACACTGAGGGGGTAGCCCATTCTCCTGTAGAAGGCTCTGGTCCCTTCCAGAGAAAAAGAGAAAACTCACTCAAAAAAAACCCCTATTCTTGTAAATGTGAAGGGGAAAGCTTTAAAGAGAATTGAGATGAGAGCTGAAAGGCTCTTGCAGTGTCTGGTTCATGAAAGGTATTAGAAGGTCAGATTCATTCAAGATATCAAACACTGAAAGCTGGTGGAGTGACAGCTGGGAGCAGAAGGGACTGTGTCTACTGCCACTTTTGGAGGTCAGGCCAGGTCCTTGCCCTGGCAGCGCTTTTTTGGAGGGTTGACTACCTCTGCCTTCAAAGGGAAACGATGGAAGTTGCCACCTGCAATCTCTAAGAACTCAAAAGAGAAGAGAATCTTCATCTGAAACAACCTTTGGGGAACGCCAAACCGAGGGGGGTGAACACAGTGGAAGTGGAGGGATGAGAGATAAGAAGTACAGTCCTACTCGATATTTCTGCTCTGGACTTAGTCTGGCTCATAGGCCTGAAAAAACTTGGCTTGGGGCCTATTTTCAGTTCTAAACAAATATTTACTCAGTCCTGTCAAGTTCATTAACTCTTCATGTATGTATCCTTACACAGTATACACTGAAATCATCAGAAGCTGTTGGCTGAAGACATAAAATGAAGAAAAGAGCTCATTTTTAACGTATATTTATATATGTCAGGAAAATGTAAACTTTTAATTTCAACCAGCTTTTCTTTAACAGATTTGGCATTGTTGGGCTCTGGTCTGTAAGCTGGCACAGCAGCACGGCAATCCATGGACCTAAGCCGGGAAGTTCTTCCCAGTAATGCAGGGCTTTGGCTGTTCACCTTTCAGTGTGTAGTTAACATTTTAAACTCTAACTGCACTCTAAACCCCAGCAAACTGTCCTCTATTCTTCACATCTCAAAAATTGTTTTTTTTTAGCTAAGCATCATAAGTCACAACAAACAGAAGTACAGTGAAATCTATAGAAAATCACATGAAAATATTTTAAAAGAGCCATGAAAATGCAATTCTAAAACCTACACGTTGAATAAGAGTGTTTAGGAATAGACTTACATTGGAGCCTCATCAAAAAGTCCTCCAAAGGAAAGATTACATAAGTTGTGTCCTGCCTTAATGACCTGGTGCTAAGAGATATGGTTTAATGATGGTTTTTGACAGTGTTAGCTTGATGGTTGCACTAGATGATCTGAAAGATCCTTTTCAACCTCGGCAATTCTATGATTCTATGACCTGAATCTGGGAAGAAGTGGGCATTGACAAGCCTTGCTTCAGTTTCTAGCTGTGAAAGGAACTCAGCACTTCAGCCTGTGGAAGGATTCTGTAACAGAAGAATATTTATTTTTATATGTATTTATCTACACATGAACTCACTTGGATGCTAATTGCGTGTGCTGTGGAGGAGTGAATATATTATGCAGTTAGTATCTACTGACCACTAGCATCTTCTGCCTTTACAAGAATCCTCAACTTCAATTTTTATTCTGATTCGTAGGAAACTGGATAATTCTTTCCTTCACAGGTTGGCTGCAGGAAGGACTCACGGTGAGGGAAATCCTCAGTGCAGTGACACACAGTAGTTTACAACCACTTTTACTAAAGCAATCAACTACGGGCAGCTTCCGTTTCATATCCTTCCAAAGAAAGTTTGGAGGGTATTCCATAGGGTTGAGTGATGCTTTCTCTATGTCTCTTTTGACCCAGAGATCTGAGCTAGATTTTTTTAAATCACTCTTCATCTTGTTTGAGTTATATGAATAGAGAGGCAGGAGTCGTCTCTTCTCCCAAGTCACAGGTGATGGGACAAGAGGAAATGGCCTCAAGTTGCACCAGGGGAGGTTTAGATTGGAGATTAAGAAGAATTTTGACACTGAAAGGGTTATTAAGACTTCGAATGGGCTACCCAGAGAAGCAGTTGAGGCACCATCCCTGGAGGTATTTAAAAGATGGGTTGACATAGTGCTTAGAGACATGGGTTAGTGATGGTTTTTTATCAGAGTTAGGTTGATGGTTGGACTTGATGATCTTAAAGGTCCCTTCCAACCTACACAGTTCTATGATTCTATGAATTGGCTAATTCTGTTGACAACTGCAAGGATCACTCATATATTTGCTATAGAAGATGCTCTGCCTCCCACTGCCAAACAAGTAACAGGATACGCACATGGGCTGAGAACATTTTTGGAGCAACGGCAGTAGCCAGTGTAGGAAATTTAGTGTGGGTTCCCTCGTGAAGAAGACTTTCAGTGGGACGTATATAATAAACAATGGAGCTTTCGTGTTCAAGCTCGCTCCTCTGCCGGTGTCCCTGTCTCTCTCTCCAGCTGGTACACCCATCTCCTCCTTCCCTTTCTTTTTAGAGGACAGTAAAAGCACTTCAGAGCACAGCTCAGCAGGCTGGAGGGGGTCCTGACACACAACTCAGTGGGTACCTGTCACACCTAAAGGTAGCAGAGGCAGGTAAAAAGGAGGTTTTGGGGCTGCTGACTCTAGGTTTTTTTACTCTCCTATTAAATCTGAGGGTGAAGTATACATACATGCATAGTTATTATGTGATCAAAAACCCTCTGGAAGATTCCTACGGCACTTGTAGCACCTCGTCAAGCCTGTAAGAGGTGCTCTGTGGGGAAACAGGGAGGGTGTGTGGGTGACGGGACTAATGGCTACATCAAAAGAAGCGTGACCAGCAAGGCAAGGGAGGTAATTCTATCACTCTGCTCCGCTCTGGTGAGACCCCCCCCGGAGTACTGCATCCAGCTCTGGAGTCCTCAGCACAGGAAGGACATGGACCTGCTGGAATGGGTCCAGAGGAGGCCACAAAGAAGACCAGAGGGCTGGAGCCCCTCTGCTGTGAGGATAGGCTGAGACAGCTAGGGTTGTTCAGCCTGGAGAAGAGAAGGCTTGAGGGAGACCTTAGAGGCCTTCCAGTCCCTAAAGGTGCACCAGGAGAGATGGGGAGGGACTCTTGATAAGGGAGGGGAGCCATAGGACGAGGGGTAACAGTTTTAA
>JAHREE010000490.1:833394-848713 GCA_033628505.1 Tringa tobata
GGCCAGGCTGGATGGGGCTTGGAGCAACCTGGTCTGGTGGGAGGTGCCCCTGCCCCTGGCAGGGGGGTGGAATTGGATGATCTTTAAGGTCCCTTCCAACCCAAACCATTCTATCATTCTATGGCTGTGATTCTTGAAATGGACCGCTCTTCTTCACAGAGGAAATACAGCCAGTGCAAAGGTGAGTAACCATAACATTTAGTACCTTGGGGGAGGAACATTTTTAAACTCATGGTCTTCTACAAGCCTCAGACTGTCCCCTGTACCCTCACCATCATCCCACAAGAAGGGCAGCCCCCCTGCCCTGCCAGGCAAGGCAAGCACCGAGGACTCTGCCTCCTCCGGCTGGACTGAAGGGGAGGGAGCTGGGAAGAGGACAGGCTGATGCAGGGGAAGCAAAGGAAAACAGAGAGAGAGGGATGTGAAACCTGAACCATGTAATAACATCAAGACTGATAGTGATTTTCCACTCTATCTAGTAGGTCAAATGATCTTATAATGCAGCGTTAGAGAGTAAGGAGATGGAAATATTTTCATTTTCTCTCAGAGTCAATATTTCCCTAGTTGGAAATTAATCACTGTAAAAGAAGTTTAAGGGGAATCTGTCAAGGTTTATTTAGGCTTCAAAATAACTTTTTAAAACACTGGCTTTTGTTGTTGTTGTAGGTTTAGAGGTCAGAGTTTCCCTCCATAGCATTCTTCTCTTGACAAATGATCTTTGCAGCAGCCAGCCAGGTATTTTTTTATTTTAAAGTGACTTCTTGTGTGTCCTGCCATGAGCAAAACTGTGCAGATACAGTGGAAAAGGTAGAGCATCCACAGTCAGCTCTATTAATGTCTTATGAATCAAACAAGATGTCTTGGTTTTTTTTCTCTGATTTTTTTTTTTAAATATCACTGCAGTGAACCTTCACCTACCAACTTGCCATCTGATTCTGAGGCAATTAAATTTTGAATTTAGGTAACACCTTATGAAGTTACTGTTATTAACTCATGGAAACCTCCAGTAGGATGCTCGGATTCATGGACAGCTGGCCCTTACCTGTGGATGTGCAGGTTAGTAAAGTTTGTTGTGAAATTTGAAACTAGTTGAAGTTATAAACTTGAAAGGGTATTTCTGAAGAAAGGATGAAAAGAACTTTTCTATCTGCAAAACGGTGTTAATCAGTCTTTTCACTAGATTCTTTGTTGCTTTCAGACACAGAAATTCATGATGAAAAAGATACACCACAGCAATTAGTTTCTCAGGGAAAGTTTGGGCTCTGTTACACGGCTGCTTTTACAAGCTGCCTGGACCTGAAAATGAAGGCAGTGACTCAAGGAAGCATCAAACAGCATAGCTTTCCCTCTGTCACTTCATTCATGAAGCTGAATTAGAGTCTGCACCCCCACAACCCAGAAATAGCCTTAAAAAATCCAAATAATTGTTGATTTCATCGGCGGGAGTGAAGCTGGCTGCGCCTCCCCGTGACTTAACCCCAGTGGAAGGCAGGAACCTCACTGAGGGCCTGCGACTCCAAAATGTTATTTCTTCTTATCATACATCAGGACACATCTGCAGAAGCCTTCTGGAAGAGATGCCAGATGTTTTGATTCCCTTTATCATCATGCATTGATTATTTCTTGTTTGTTCTAGGCTTGTTTATGGTCTTACATTTTGTTTCTTCAGTGAGGACTTTAATTACTCAGTGATAGGCACTCGGTATTTTGCTAAACGCTTCTAATGTTCTGCTTTTGTACTACAAGGGAGCTTTGCAAGTTAGTAATAATAAAAATATTACTGAGTAAATAATGTTTTAACTCTAGCAATTGTCGCTGCAATTTTTTGGCACTCCATATTTAAGGAACAGCTTAGGAATTTGCCTGCAGATTTTGATCCAGGTCTATTGTAAATTTGGTTCACTGTAAATGTAATGATCTCTGTTTATCCTATATAGATTGGAAGACAGCAGATCTTTCCCTAGGAGGCAACTGGAGCAAATCACTATGACGTTTCTTATCTGGAGGCTCAGAAACCAACTGGGACACCAAGTGCCTCCCAGAGCCTCCCTTGACCACAGCACTGGGCAACTTCACACAGGTTGATGGAAAATCTGTTTTCAGCAACCAACAGCCACTGGTTCACACCGAGGGCTTAAAGTCTCATCTACCGGAATCCAGCTACACAAAAAGATGATTGCGTGGGCTTCTGTTGTCTTGTTTGTTTTGTAAATACTCTGTTATCAGTGAATAAGGAGGGCTCTCTGTCTCATAGACTTCAGCTGAATATAAGTCAGTGATTCTGCACGATGTAGGGGTGGGATATTTGCCATAAATCACTGTTTCTCTATAAGGAACATGGTTTTACCTCCCTACAGTTGGGTGTGGGCAGGGAAGGGTAAAACGGGGAGCAGGGGAAGGGTTGAAACGAAGGACCAGACTTTGAGTTCTCTGGAAACCAGGGATCACAAGCCATGAATCATGCAGTAAATACAGAGCCAAAAGTTTGGATGAACAGAGCCCTTAACAATTAATTAATTGTTGACTTTAACTGCCTGTGCTGCAGATGTGCTATCATTTCTACAGAGCGGTCCCTCACCAGTCTCTTTAAGTTGTTTACAAAGTAATTGGTAAATGCAAAAAAAAAAAAAAAAAGAAAAAAAAAAAGAGTTCTTGTATGAAAGTTGCTTCCACAAACGTGGGGATGCGTAGGCGTGCACACAATGAAAATAGGAGAAAGGTTGAAGTCTGCATGATGTTTGATTTTATGAGAGTTTGTGAATGTCCCCTGGAAAAGATTTCATGTCTTATTCTCCCATGCTTCCCGGATTTTGATGTTTCCCATAAAAAAAAGCAGAATATCCCTTCATTTACAAAATGAGTTGGATTTAACTCTATAATTTGTAAATATTTATACATATTTCCAAAGAATACATGGGCTAAACTGCATTTTTTCCTGATTACTTATATGCCTCAATATATCATCTCAGCTCCCACATCTTGTACTTGCAAAACAGCTTTCAGATGAAAAGTCTGAACAAGATGACAACAAATTGGCAGACTGTTGCACGAGGAACAATCTAAGTGGCAATTCAGACCTGAACAAACGTGATGTGAAGCTATTTGCCATCACAGTTTTTCAGGTTTATGGCTGCAAAAGAGCTTTCTGATATCAAAAACCTGAGTCCCACAAACACTTATGCACGTGCTTAACATTTAACACTGTATTAGAATCATAGAATGGTTTGGGTTGGAAGGGACCTTAAAAATCATCGAGTTCCAACCCCCTGCCATGGGCAGGGACAGAGATATTCAGAGATAAATGTGTCCCACTGCATTCAGCAGAATTATTCTTGTGCAAAGCACCTTCTAGATTAAAGCTCAGGTGATTTGAAGCTTATACGCAACACAGAGTACAGAACAGTCATTTCATTTTTTACTATACATTTCTTCCATTGATATTTCCCACGCCACTGCAGCACTGAGGCATAATTCATAGAATCACAGAATCATAGAATGGTTAGAGTTGGAAGGGACCTTAAAGATCATGGAGTTCCAATCCCTCTGCCATGGGCAGGGACACCTCCCACCAGACCAGGTTGCTCCAAGCCCCATCCAGTCTGGCCTTGAACCCCTCCAGGGATGGGGCAGCCACAGCTTCTCTGGGCAACCTCTTCCAGTGTCTCACCACCCTCATAGGAAAGAATTTCTTTCTGGTATCTAACCTAAATCTCCCCTCTTCCAATTTAAAACCATTACCCCTTGTCCTGTCACTACATTCCCTGACAAAGAGTCCTTCACCAGCTCTCCTGTAGCTCCCTTCAGATATTGGAAGGCTGCTATAAGGTCTCTCCAGGCTGAACAACCCCAGTTCTCTCAGCCTGTGTGCAAATGAAAAATGTTACAAACAAGGGCAAGAGGAAGTCGAAACACCCAAAAGTCTCAGAAAGGAAGCTGAGGCAGGTGTTCAGAATCAAAGGCATCACGTATGCTCGCTCCAGGATTTGCACATAAACTCTGTTACTCGAGATGACGTCTGCTTACAGTACTGGGTAACTTCACTGTAAGATCTTAAGGCACTTAATTCCTTTTTTCACTGAGTCACTCTGCAAATCCCTCTGAACAGGACTGGACATGGCAATCAAAGCATCTACCGAAATGCAAAATCGTTTCACTTTGATTTTTACATCATCAACCTATGACCCTCCTTACGCTCCAGGTTTTCTATTTCACTGCATTTGCGGGTTTTCCCTCTCTCCTAAATATTAAAAGGATACCAGCGTACATGTGCATAAATGTGCATTTCTGCCAGATTACTAAGAAATGGGGAGAAATTTGAGGAGTTTTGATTATTCAACTCGAAAGGTATTCATGAGCCTGACTTAAGGGAGGCGTGATTTAAAGAACGCTCAAGGCATTTGGAAAGTTGGATCGTATTTGCTAGTCGGTTTGGAGACATTTAAAAAAATAGCTTAGGAACCTACGTTTCTAACCACTTCAAGAGAGCACCCATCCTTATCTCCCTCCTTCTCCCCCCGGGCACGTGTGCGCAGAGGGGGAGACATCTCCTGGCTCGCCGCACTCGCTCCAGCAGCTCTGGATGGCTGAAAAGTTCACTGGTGTTTATGGGATGTTTGCGGTGACCCCCGGGATACGCTCTCCTAATGAATTTCAGACCGTCGGCCCAAGCCTTCCCACTATCTGTCCCATCTCACCGAATTCTTAACCTCACGCTTCCTCCTGCTGCACTTCCTTCTGGGAGACACTGGATACTCGGGATGAAACGTTTTAAAGCCGGTGCCACAGCCTTGTCAGTACGGCCAGCACAGGACCCTGCTTGGTTGTTTATTTTCACGTAAATCTCCACCCCCCTTCACTCGCTCACGGGAAGGGCTTTTTCTTACAGATCGTAGCCCTGCACTTGAGAGAAATCTTCCTTCCTTTCTTTTTTTCTCACCAAAAGAGAGATAATACTGTGTAAGAACAGTCTCAGATCCTGTTTCACTGGGATACAAGGAAAAGTATACTTTTTTTTCTGCCGCTATATTCATCCCCAGAGTCCATTATTATCCTCTAAAAAAGAAATAACCCCTGCCTCCTTACTTCTTCATAAAGCCAGTCTTTAGCTAGCTGACCTAACAGAAACTGGAAGCCCTAACTAACCCTTTGGATGATTCATGACTTATCTATGCCAGGGTGAAGTGTTCCACATATTAGCTGGAGGAAATACACTTCTAGTTTGTAATCTTGATGAATAGTTACTGAACTTATTTATTTTTTAATGTTCATTTTAGTCATTCATCATTATTTGAAGAGCTTCTACAAATATTGCTTTGAAACTTCCGATGAGTGATGCATTTGTAAAAAGAAAGCTGCACAAATGGGCAAAGTTCAAAAAAAATAAAAAATTCCATTAAAGGAAAGAGCTGATGCCATCCCAGCAGAGGGATGAACACCAGTGCTGGGCAAAACAGACTGCACATAAAATGCATCAACATTGCAGGTGGGTTTGCTCTGGTCATACTTCACATCCCGTGCTTATTTTACAAGTGTCTTATGAAGGGTTAATGGTCCCCCCAAAAACCCAAAGGCAGTGGGCAGGAGGGGAGCATGTGAGAAGGGAAGGTGGTGACTCCAGCCCTATGGAGAAGCACTCACATGTAAATGATTAAATTATTTCTATGCCCAGGATTATATTATTTTTTTTTCCTTAATGGCTTATTAATAAACATCCTTAGAGCATGGACAAACCTCACCTGATTTCAGCAAAGTATTGTAAGCATCAGTAATCTGTGTGAGTGACTAGCAGGGTTTCTGGACCTTTAAAAATGTGTTGTCTTACAAAGTATTGTTATTTTTCCTCTAAAGAGAAAAGATTTGAATTGGCTCTATGACCCTGCTGCTTTTAAAGCAAACAGAGCAATGAGGAAGATGAAAATGCTGAATGATCCAGCATGATATTAGGTCTCTGTCAAAAAAATCCCAAGTTTAACCTATTTCTGGATATGAAAGATGGAGTTTCTAAGCGCAGGGTGGTGGAGGGTTTCTCAAGCCATTATTTTCAGGGAACACTTTGCTACCTGCTATTTAAAAGGTGGTGGTGAATAACTCTAAATCATTCGCTTTTAATCAACTCTGCAATAACAGGGAGAGACGCTTAGGACTTTTTTCTCTTCCACCAAGAATAATGAATTGATGAAATGACCTCAGGGGCAAAGTTGTTGGGACAAGGCAGAAGGTCAGTCAAGGAGCAATTAAATGCTGTCCTGTGGGAAAAGGGTAAGTGCAGTCCCAAAGTGTTGGCTAAAAAAAGGGCTAAGAGGAACAGAGGTAGAGGAGGAGAACATCCCCCTGCCAGCACCATTACACAGCCTCATGATCCTTCAGGAAGAAGCCACAAAACAGGAGGTCTGTAATAAATACTGAGTTATCAGAATAAGAGGGAATTGGGATATAAACTCCAGATGGGTTTAAAGCGGAGGCTCATTATTCTCACCTCTCACAAACTGTAAAATAAGCCAATGCACACGAGTCCCGGACATCAGTCAGCTGTAACTGCTCGTGTTAGGGTGCCACAAGGAGGTAGCTGCTTGAGGACATTTGGTCTGTCTCAATCCCTTCAATCTCAGTGACCTTGCCAAGGACAGCATCCATAAATCCAGAATTAAAAAAGCACAGTGTAATGGCAGACACTCCTTGCACTGCAAGGGAGGAGCTAAAGCGAGTCAGCCTCATTGATACTGAATTTTCTTGCCCCAGGTTACACACCTACACACGGGTAAGGAATGCCAGGGCTATACAGACAAAGTGCACAAGGACCCTGCAGTCTGCGCCCCCAATTACGTGGCCATACCGATAGCAGTAAATCGGTGCCAAGGGCCATTCCTGCAAACACACGTCCAGTCGGCCAAGCTGTTGTTAGAGCTGTTCCTGGCCATTTGCAGGGGCTTGATCCAACTAAAGTTATCCTTTTCCTCTTACCTTGGCACTGGTGAGGCCCTACAGAATCTCAGAATCACATGGGGTTGGAAGGGACCTCTGGAGATTATCCAGTCCAACCCCCTGCCAGAGCAGGTCCACCCAGAGCAGGTTACACAGGAACGTGTCCAGGTGGGTTTGGAATGTCTCCAGAGATGGAGACTCCACCACCTCTCTGGGCAGCCTCTGCCAGGGCTCTGCCACCCTCACAGGAAAGAAGTTCCTCCTCATGTTTAGATGGGACTTCTTATGTTCAAGTTTGTGTCCCTTGCCTCTTGTCCTACCCCTGGGCACCACTGAAAAAAGACCGGCCCTATCCTCTTGACACCCTCCCTTTAGCAGATTACCCTACTATCATTCCCCTCTATGACCCAGAAAGCCCTACCTATAAAGATTTATCCTCATTCTTACACACCTGAGTATACCTTTGCCAATGCACCTTCACAACTCTAACTCTTAGAGATTTCTGGAATTTAAAGCCAATAAAAAGCTAGGGCAGAGAACAGCCAACACACAAATCCAAACACTATTATCTGAAGTCCCTATAAAAGCCTAAACAAGAGTCCCACTAAAAAAAAAAAATCCCAAACTTTCCCTGCCAGCACTCAGTCCAGTTTCATGTATTTCCTCTTCCTTTTTCTAATCCTCTTTTATGCCCATCAGCTGGTTCTTTTAATCTAACATGGCCCAGCTGCATCTGTGCTGCTACTATTTAACCCTTCATTTTCTGGTTCCACACTTCAGTCTGTGCAGCAAAGAGGTCAGAAGTAAAGACCTATGGATTGCTATAGGTAGATTTATATAAATTATCTTTTTTTTTTTTTTTTTAATAGCCTAAAAACATAGGCTATTTTATTTGGTATTTTAGTATTCAGAGGAAGAAAAAAAATCACCTTAGGTCTGAACCACAAGCATAAGAACTCAGTGCAGTCAGTGTTTACTCACAGGCCTGTGATGCCCTCAAAAACACTGGAACTTAATTATAGATTTGGCTGCTTGCGGTTGATTAATTCAGCTTATTAGTCTCAATGTGCTGTTTACTTAATTACAAATTTCTGCACTTCTTTGTCTACGTTACAGATTTAACAAGTAGAAAATAATCATAACCAGTCATTAGAGTATACTTGGGCAATGGATTTTACAGCTTTGCTTCTCTTCTGAGGATGCACTAGGAAATTTAGGTCCAGCGAGGTTCTTTCCTGGGAGGACCCATTTGAACAGCTTTTTGAAGCAACCCTGGATTTGAAAACTTTTAATTGTACTGTAGCCTGCCCAACCTTACAGGGAAGAATTTCATATATTGATATTAGGCATTGACCTCTTCTCATATCATTCTCACTTTATTCTAAGGATTGTATTAGTAATTTAGCAACAGATACTATAGCAAACACGTTAGATACAAGTATCTGATGAATATAACAATTGTTGTTATGTGAGGATTCCTGGGATATGAATATTAAAACTGATCCCAGATACTGAAAGGCAGTCTTAGCTAGTTATTTATTTTGGAAATCTTTACCACCAAGTCACTCCACTCAACTGCACATTTTTTGGGTGCATTGCTCATGTTATCCCAATTTAGGGAGCAAATTTTCTGGGCTTTAACTATTATCTTAGTTTTTACATCTGATTTTGTATTTTGACAATGCCAGGATTCCATAGCACACTTTAAGAAATATTGTACAAATCCAGAAATACATTCCTGGCCCTGGGGGGGTTAGGTTTTCCTCCTTATTATATAAAGATTCATCCATTTCTTTAACATATGGGTTATGACATTTTTTGCCCACCACAACACTTCTCTGAACTTGCAGAGTAAATCCAGGTATGAAAACAAGCAGGATTAATAAAATAGATAGCCTGGGCTACTGACTGCACTGAGCTTTAACCAAAGATTGCCCTTTGGGGATCTGCACATTTTTAACCACCAGGGTACCTGAAGCCAGATACTATTTTCACAAGACTCCAGCGCTGTTCTCAGCAATCTAAGATGAATGTTCCCAAATTATTCTGAAAGCCAGTCAATGCAAAAACGTGTTTCTCATGTACAGGTCGCAGAATCATAAAATCATAGAATCATAGAATGGTTTGGATCCTGAGTTGCTGATTTTTAAGCATGTGGGTGTGGTTTTTGAGTTATTTTACATTATTTTTCCCTCTCTGCACTGTACAAAACCCCACATAAACAACAAGGGAGAGCCGGTCATCTTAACTTGTATAACAGTGACCTTTCGATACAGAAAATGCTCTCAAATGTGTAATACAAAGAATTTAGGAAAGAAAGATATTTCTTAACTATCTAAATTATACTTATCAGCATTTTTAGTTGTAAGATAAATGCTATGTTTGTTATGTTTATCTTGTGCTCTAGATAACTAAGGAGTTATACGAAAACCTTCAAATAAACTGAATTTAATCCCAATCAAAAAGTCACGCTTTGAGTCAGATGTGATGTCAACTTTGAAATAACAGTGTTTCATTATGAGGTATTGTTTATGTTTTATAGAGTTCATAGGATCTCTGTGAAAGCAAAAATCATGAAAGCTCCTTTCTGAAAGCATTTGTGTGTATTATATTTATTTAGAGCTAAGCTCTTAGTTGCTTTCCGCTGCTCTTTTCATCCAAAAGAATAGCACGCTCTGATTTGAACAACAAAAATATCATATTGCCTGAAAGGCAGGCTCCAGTTTTCCATTTGGAATGAGTAGGACAAAGTCTGTTGCAAACGTACTTGTGCAGAGATTTAATCAGCTCTTTCCTAGTAAATTAGGAAAAAAGATATTCTCAACAAAGCTGAGCTACAGTAGTAGAGTGTGATCTGCCCACTCACAGCTGTCTTTTAAACCATGTTTCCTGTCTAGAAGCTACTGTTCCACTGAGTTAGCATGACTTGATGTGAACAACCTTTTGTTATTCGCCTTTTGTGATTTGTCTGGCATTAGAAAGGAAGTGGAGGTAGCAGGAGTTCACAGAATCACAGAATCACAGAATGATATAGGGTTGGAAGGGACCTCAGGAGATCATCCAGTCCAACCCCTCTGCCACAGCAGTGTCACCTGGAGCAGGTTGCACAGGAACGTGTCTGGGTGGGTTTGGAATGTCTCCGGAGACAGAGACTCCACCATCTCTCTGGGCAGCCTCTTCCAGGGCTCTGCCACCCTCAAAGTGAAGAAGTTCCTCCTCATGCTTAGACAGAACTTCCCATGTTCAAGTTTTTGCCCGATATCTCTTGTCCTGTCCCTGGGCACCACTGAAAAAGACTGGCCCCATCCTCCTGACACCCACCCTTTAAGTATTTATAGGTGTTGATCAGATCCCCCCCTTAGTCTTCTCCACACTAAAAAGACCCAAGTCCCTCAGCCTTTCCTCATGAGAGATATTCTAGGCCCCTAATCATCTTTACCACCCTGGAGTTGATGGACACCATCCCAAAGCACTCAAGATCTCAGGACCACCACTGCCCGTATGTTAATAAGAGCTCAGTATAGGCCAGGACTGTCCCAGAACTAATGTCTGCCTGAGTTTCTCAAACAACCATCTATTTAGACGAACCTGAGTGTTAGTCTGTAGAGGCAAAGAGCACCCAAAAGGTTGTGTAATCTGAATGATTCAGAGCAATTTCTGAAAAATAAACCTTGAAGAGAAGGTGTCCTGGAGTTCCTGTAAGCAGAACAGTTTTATACGCTGTGCTGCATAGAGTGCCAGGTTTTGGCCAAAATAATCCCAAAAGATCAGTATATTTTAAGGATTTTTTTCTTGCTTCTTCTTTCTTTTTTCTTCTAGGAGCAGTAAGTCAGCCACCAAGCACGGTGCACTGGTCTTTTCCCTTCTCTGTCAAGAAATGCCCTTGATGAGGAGAACAAAAACAAAAGATAGCTCTGAAGATCTAAAAAATAGATGAATTCCCTTTAGATATTTAACGAAGGTTGTGGTTGACTGGGACTTCATTCCCCCAGTGTAATTCATCCCCCTCAAGAAAAACAATATGTTTGTTATGCTCCCTCTAACTACCACTTCCAAGAAAGTGAAAATAAAAAAAGGCAACAGCATCCTCAAAGGGAGGACTATTACATATTTTTGGCACTAATCCGCCTCCAGATTGCATCTATTTTTTAAGTATTTTCAAGGTCCAAGAGTAGGGGGACTCCCAGATCCCACATTAGTTCAAAGAGTTAAAATATTCAGCAAGCTGAACTCCTTTCTTTGGCATGTCTATCAAAGTCTTTGAGCCTTTAATGTAATTGAAAACAATTGTCCCAGCGGGGAGGTCTAACACTCTGACCAGTTGCAGTTAAATGCCTGAACTGCCTGAGAAAAGTAGAGGGGTTATAAGGATTCAAGGGTAAACTACACGACACGGTCCTGGTGATAATAATGTTCTAGAATTTATATTTATTAATATTGCCTTCTTTTGGTCAGACTCCCACAGGAAATCCTGAGGAGTACATGTCTCTGGCATGTTTTATCTTAGATAGTCCCATCCTTGCGGTATTGCGCACTGATAGCAGGACAGAAGAGTACCTTTGAAAATCTCTGGTCTTTATAGAAGCTGCGGATGACAACAAACAGGACCTTCAACACTCTGGGAAGACAATCCATCTACTTTCCTTAGTTATCATTAAAATGTCTTTTAGACATAGGTCATAACTGGAAACCTATAAAGGATGTCTGTGTATTAGGCACTTCCCACAAAGCCTGGTCCCTTGCGATTAAAATTTATCACATTGTTCTTCTGGTTACAAATAGTACTGATATGTGTCATTACTGCAGAGCGCTGCTCATAACATTTTGACTTGACTCCAAACATTTTTTAAAATTCTGAGTTTCCCATAAATGACCCACTCCCAAAGTTTTTAAAGACACCCATTACTTTAAAGTTTTTAAGGCTATTTTAAAGGTTGTTAACTATTTTATTTTCCTGTTAAATGTTCGCTTACGCTGACAAATAGCTTGATGGGAAGCTTCATGTTCCCCTTTCTGGTCCCTGGGATGTAGCAAAGAGCAATTATGGTGCATGAAATCATACAGCCTTATCAGTTTATAGGGCAGTTTATAAATGCTCCATCTTCCTAAAAGCCCTGTCTTGACTAAGACCGGTGTCGCTAACATTGTATCTTAGTGGGGTTCCCTTTGAATGACTTGCTGGTTTTGCTTTTTTAGAAATATTGAACAAGATTTTAATTTGCATGTTTACTGGAGAGGAAACACAGCATAACTATTGTTTTATTCTTGCCTTCTTGCTAGAGTGAACTTACTGGCTGTAAGCGATGCTAAATCTCTAGCCGTGGGCAGTGAAGTCCATTTTTTGCCAGTCTTCCTAAGAGGAAAAGGTCCACAACATCACACCTCGTATTGCTTTTCTGTGTATGTGCACGTGAGTGTGTCTTTGCCCAAGCCCTGAGCTGTTGAACCCCTGGATCAATTTTAACAAAAACTGACCTCACAGACACACAAAAAATAATAATTATAGAATCATGGAATGGTTTGGGTTGGAAGGGACCTTAAAGATCATCCAGTTCCAATCCCCCTGCCATGGGCAGGGACACCTCCCACCAGACCAGGTTGCTCCAAGCCCCATCCAGCCTGGCCTTGAACGCTTCCAGGGATGATGCGTTCAAGTTTCATGGAAATAGTTGACTAGGTAGAGAAAAAAAATGTATTATGTTGTTCCCGAGGAGAAGGCTGATGCCTGACCTTGTCTCTCATGAGGATGTCGAAGAACCTCACAGCATAAATCTTCTTTCTCTCAGCCACTCCTGGAGCTTCTCTATCTGTGCAGCTGGAGCACGTAAAGAAGCAGCACAAGTGTTCCCTTTGCCGAGCTTGTCCTGCTGGAGACAGAGGGATATATTTCAGTATTGTTTACTCCATCAGTACCAATTTACTTAAACCAAACAAGTGAGTCACAGATTTCTACACCTGTGCTGTGGCATTAGACAAGGTTAGGCCTGGACGCTGTGAGCATCCAGACAATGCTTCTGCATGGTGCAAAGTGCAGATCTTCACCAAGTCAATCCTGTCCTGAGCTCATAACTGAGGCATAAAATACTTGAGCGTATGCATCTGGATGAGGTGGCTTTAGGGACTCCGTGTCTCAGGTGGGGATGTGGACAACTGACACCTTCCTGCCTGGGACCTTGTCCCACGAGCCACTCTGTAAGGAGCAGCTGAGTCTGGCAATGAGCAGACAGGGGACAAAATAAGAACTGACACTGGAAGGTAACAGTGATTTCAAGAAGTTGCCCAGAGAAGCTGTGGCTGCCCCATCCCTGGAGGGGTTCAAGGCCAGGCTGGATGGGGCTTGGAGCAACCTGGTCTGGTGGGAGGTGTCCCTGCCCAGGGCAGGGGGTTGGAACTGGATGGTCTTTAAGGTTCCTTCCAACCCAAACCATTCTATGATTCTGTAAGTATCAGTTTGCAGGCATGAAGAAAGGAAAGTTTCATGTGTGAAAATGTGATGTAGAAACCGAGTAAAAAAGCCCATATTGTACATTCAGCACTCACCATTTTATTCNATGTAGAAACCGAGTAAAAAAGCCCATATTGTACATTCAGCACTCACCATTTTATTCTGAGCAGCACTATAGTAAATTTATTTCTTAGAAATCTTAACTTCTTTACTTGTCACTCACCTTCTCATATCTGCCTTTTGCTGTCTCATCCACCTTTTCTACTTCTCTGTGCTTTTCTTCCTTTAACCAAAAGAAGCCACAGTTCCCATCAGAGGGACATCTTGTCTTCTGCAAGTTAGGGAGCACTGCACGGGAAAAAAACAAACCAAAGCTGAAAATGTAAGAGATCCCTGCACCATCTCTCTGATTCTTCTCACTAAACAATATCTTTGAGTATTATAGGAAAAATGAAAAAAAAAAACCGATAAAAGTTAAAAACTAAAGATAAACTTTCAGATATCTGAGCTGAGGACGAAGTGCCTCTTCTTGCATCTTTGGATTTCACAGTATCTTAAAACAAATGAGCAAAAAAATCCCCTTCACCTATGCTCAGGAAATAGAGCCATTCCCTCTCCTTATTCCCAGACGGCACCACAGCAGTTTCTGTAAAAGCAGTGACAGAAAAAAACCTCATTTTGCTGACGTGTGAATGGGCTGAAGCCTGATCCATAGAACACTAACATCCCTCGGGCAGGACTGCCAATGCCTGCAGTGGGCTTCGGATCGGGATCTATGGGATACTCAAAAGCACTCAAAAAGCATTTATTTCCCCCGGCCATGCCCTCCTCACAGTGGTTCCCACAAAGAGCACAGCTCACTGCCTATTTTGACAGAAGCCCTGGAAACAGCATGTATAGTATTAGAAAGCCAGATGATAGAAGGCGCTGGATTTTGCCCTTTGATACATTTCCAGTAGAAACGTGTTGGTTCCCTTCCCCTAAATGTTTTTGGATGGATTTCACGTAGAATTAGGGGCCTTTACAGGGACAAGCATCCCCTCTCCTTTTACACGGAAGGTGCTCCTGTGCGATGGCCACGCTGGGCTCTGTTGAGAAACGTGGTGGATGGTGCCTCAGGGACAAAGTCTACGTGATGGTAGGGCCAGGAGGTCCAAATTTCAACTCCACCCAGAAACTCTGGGGACTCTCAGTGACTCAGATAGGAACAGAACAGCCTCAGAAAGAGAGGAAAATAAGGTGGATGTAAAGAAGAGAGGGAAAGTCAGATGCAGGCTGGGTTGCATGGGGGCCCCCAGTGCATGAATATGAGAATTCCACTGGCCTTGTGATGTTTTGAAAAGTAAACTATGGAAGAAAGACCAGAAACTTCAAAGAAATTCCTGATTTGGAAATTGTCTGATGTAAAAGGTGTTAGCGTAGAGGAGGGTAGAGAAATAGCCTGTTCTCAAAGGCACTCTACAAGAGGTCAAATGTTGGTCTGGCTCATATGGCCATTTTTTCCAGTTGTACAGTATATTGTGTAAACTAAATATAATGTAAAGATGCAAAAGCTTCCAGAAATGTCATCTTACAGACATTTGCTTGGATGCAATCCATGATTATGTGAAAACATTTACTTTTGAGATCTAAAAGCCATGGGTTACGTGGGTGTTCTGTACATTTTGCATTGGAACTTACACTATAGAGCCAGAAAAGACTGGGAGTCTTAATTTGAAATGACTTGCATCGGTACCTTGGCCTGCACTGTACCCAAACGTAAATGCGGGTGAGTTTATGTCACAGAAGTAGGGGATGGTTCATGACCTATGGGAAAGAACTGCCAGAAACCTTTACATGTGGCTGGGACCTCAGTCAAATCCCTGCTGCCAATCTCATGCTTGCAATTGCCCCCAAGATAAATAGAAAATCTCTAAACCAAGATACGGGTAGATTTTTCTAAAAGAGTGATAC
>JAHREE010000490.1:861369-885150 GCA_033628505.1 Tringa tobata
AAAAAAGGAAAAAAAAAGAAAAAAGAAAAAAATTGGGTTTTCCCCTTCTTATGCTCCTGCATCCAGATCCCCCTTTATTTTCCATTCTGAAGCTGGGCAGAGGAGCTCCAGCCACATTCTCCTGACAGTGCCCCTTGGCAGACAATACAAAAAAAAGGCAGAAAGCCCTTTTCCTGGATTTTCCCCTCCTTCAACTTGAGCAGGTTTGAAAAGAGAAGGCACACATTCAATGATGGGCATGTGGAAATGTCATTAGTCATGTTTAGATAAGTTTATAAATGTAAAAAGTAGCTCTCGGGGCCAGACATAGGGTTGAGGTGAAACATCTGAGCCTCATCCAAAATTAAGGAGCTTCAGCTGCTGTAAATCAGGTATCCTGATATATGCCAGCTGAGGCTCCAGTGCCAGGACTCATCTCTACAGCCTGTAAAGTTCCTGACTTATATTTAGGATATTACAAAATGTTCATAAATAGCTGCAATATGTGAGCACTGAATAAAAATGAAATACAGCCCTCTCTTTGACTTATTTTGTGTTTGCTTTGTATTTTAAAATAGGGGGGGGAAAGAATCCTTTCCTTTTCCTACAGCACACTTTGTTCTTTCTCCGTCGGATGAGCAGCCATCCAATTGCTCACAGGGGCAATGGAAACCCTTGGGATGTGCGTAGTCGTTGATGCTAACGCTTGCAGTCCCCAGCCTTGCACAAAATGAATGTTGCATACAGATACCAAAGTTTTTACAAATTTGGATGCTGCTTTACCTTAATTTCTTGGACTAAACTAGAGGGTAAAACAACAAAAAACAACCCATCACTCTTCTTTTCCTTTCCTTCCTCCTTTTGAAAATCAACAGATATTTTTGAGAGGAGGAAGGATAAAACTTGTGTTTTAGTGGTGTTTAAATGAGGCCAGGACAACACACTGAAACTTTTCCAGAATCGTATTTTCATCTTAAAGCACATGAAATATACAAAATTGGGACACTAATGGTTATAAGTATTACAATCTAAAATTGTTAAAAGTCCAGGTCATGCCACCTGTAAGTCTTTTGCTTTCCAGATATTATGCAAACAGAACACAAAACCCCCTCCAAATTTTGGTGACTTTTTGTCTTGTGCCCCAAAATTATCCTTTTCCCCAAAACACTAGATTGTACTTTCCAGAGGTGGATGGTACATAATATATTTAGATGGTGGACCTGTGGGCAGGTTAATTTTGTAATACATATTTAGGCAGTCAGACTTTCAGATAAATTGGTTTGAAATTACCCTCTTTTCCTCTCCCAAAATTAGCAGGAAAATTAATCTCTGGGGTAAAGTTTATCAGTGTAAAGTTTACAAAGGAAAAAGGGAAGAGGAGGAAGGAGAAAGAGTACGGGATTGAATGAAAAATAAGCAACTAAGCTTTTTAAAATTGCTTGAGTATAAGGTCAATGGCCACTGCTTCTTGGTCAAAGCAGTCATTTCTACTCCTTCTTGTTATCAGGGTGCATAGCTTATGGTCAAAGTAGTCATTTCTACTCCTTTTTGTTATCAGGGTGCATAGCTTATGGCGAAATTAATTCTTTTGCTTTGCCATTAATGGGTAACAGATTACGTGGATGTTACTGTAGAACCAAAAGTCAGGGAGAAGAGAGATACTCTGCAAGCATGGAGGAACAGGCACGTAGGGCTTGTCCTCAAAAGAAACCTCACCAGATCCCTTCACCCAGCATTGCCAGGCCAAGGGGAGATGCTGTGCTGTGGGAAAAAACACCATGTGGCATTTCACGTTACCAAAAGCAGACCCCACGTGTGAAATCTGAACTGTGGGAGATAGAGCCTTGCCAGAAATTGTGGGGACAGGCAGCGTGGGGTCTCGCTCAGGCCCACCGAGCTGCTTACACAAGGAGGCACTTCTAGCCCCAGCAGCTGCAGCCCATTTTCACAGATACCTGACAGGTTTCTTTGGCTCCCAGCCAGCGTGAGCTGTACCCAACGCTTCTTCTCCTGTCCTTCCCCTGGCTCCACAATCCTCTGCAACTGCTGCTCCAAACTTAGACACCCACCAAATGAAGCTCTCTTCCTCCCCTAAATGCGCCGACATTCCACCCCAATTAATTAACCCAACAGTGGCTTGCTTCATCTCTACGAAGCTGTGACTTCCCACACTTTATCCCCCCTCATCCAGCTTCAAGACATCAGCACATTCCTGACTTCATCACTCGTTAACTCCCTTTTGCTAATGGCCAGGGCATCCTCTCTCACTGGCCTGCCCTGATTTGATATGACTTTAACTCTCAGGCAAAACAAGTCTTGAAGGCTGTTTATGCGCTTGATTGCTCTTACGGCATACAAACATCTCTAAACTCATATTTTTAGTGCAGCTTCTGTACCCAGAAAGCTTTCAGAGCTCCTCACAGTGTGTTGCCACGCTCTCCATCTCACAACCTGGTAAGGAGTAGTAAGGCCTGAGTGAGAGCAAGACCTCTGCTGTTTTGTTTTTGATTAATAAAGGTTAATCCTTTGGCAAAGTGCCAGGGGATTTAATGAAGGTGGTAACAGCGTCATTATAGAAAAACATCATGTGAAAATTTTTCTTCAGCTGCTAGTCCAAAAAAAGAAAAAAAAACCAAAACATGCAGTGTAGCAGAATGATGTGTCTCCAAACAGATTTTTACCCGTGCTACCAAACTCTAACAATCATGATACTTTAAAATATATATTTATATTCATGGAATTTAGCTCTTTATTCATGCTTTAGAATGATAGGAAGTATTTCAAGAACCAAAGGAACATCTGCAACACTCCCCTGCCTAAGTACAGCTTCAAATACAGCTATTTCATTCCAGTCGCTTGCTTGTTCAATGGGTCCTTGAAAACCATCACTGATGAGGATCTCCCAGTCTTCTTTTCACAGGAGTCTCTCCTTTTATTGAAACAGACTGCAAAGAGTTCAGCATTGCATTCAACAGAGAGATTTTAAGCTGTTTGCTCAAAGAAGCCAGTAGACAGGTAGTAGAGGTAGACAGAAAGAAGCGATGGCTGCTTAGAAAAGAAGTCTGGAGGACAGGAAACTAGGAAACTGTAAAACCATGAAACACTGAAAAAAATCAAGGTAATAATATTCCACAAAATGTCAGGGATATCCAGCTTGTAAATTCAGAGGAAGCACCCAAATGTCTAGCTGTTCATTTGACTCAAAACCTCTTTGATTGAAGGTACTTAAATGATCAGACAATAACAAGCACTCCTATAAGATTTCTTTCAGCAATCTTCACAATCAACTCTACTAAAAAATAATTCACCTGAAGGAATCAAAGCAAGTTCCTGGATTCAGGAATGTTTTAAAGTAAAAGATGAATTCTTGGTTCTTTTCACACTATGCAAAAAATATTCCAATCATTACCTCATCTGGTATAACCAAACATACTGTGCTCTGATTTAACACATGATGTAATTGTAGCTGATTTTTTCACCTGTTCACAGGAAAATCTAAAGAAGTCAGTATTTGTTTCTAAATCATTAACTGAGTTAGCACAGCTCTGCAGCCCCGTAGTCATTGAAGGCTGTACTTGAGCAAAATGCCTGCTTACCTCATTTTCTATTCTAATAGAACTAACTATATTCACACTTGAAAGTCACTTCAAAAGTCATTTAATACATGGCATTTCAAAGTTGTTTCTAGAACTTATGTTTAATAGATATTTTAGTACATGATCTGTTCCTCTCCAAAGCAAATACTCCACACTAATCTGGTGCTTTTCATAGAATCACAGAATGGTTTGGGTTGGAAGGGACCTTAAAGATCATCCAGTCCCAACCCCCTGCCATGGCCAGGGACACCTCCCACCAGACCAGGTTGCTCCAAGCCCCATCCAGCCTGGCCTTGAACCCCTCCAGGGACGGGGCAGCCACAGCTTCTCTGGGCAACCTGTTCCAGTGTCTCACTACCCTCACAGCAAAGAATTTCTTCTTGAGATCTCATCTAAATCTCCCCTCTTTCAGTTTAAAACCATTATCCCTTGTCCTATCACTGCACTCCCTGATCAAGAGTCCCTCCCCATCTCACTCCCTGTGTCCAAAGGACTCTTCATTCCATATAACATCACCCACTTTATTTCTCAGCTCCAAATATTTATTGCAATTTTTGCAGGTATTTCTCATATCAATGTCACCAGACTAAGTTGGTTGCTGTTAGCTTCCCATTATGCCGTGGGCTTTCCAGGCTGTTTGAGGGGGATCAAACTGACTCTGACTAGGAACGCCTCGATCTATTCCCTTACTTTCCTTTAAGCCTCAGCTTCTGCCAAGGGCTGGATTGGAAGGAGGAAGAAACACATATGGGAAAGCCGGCAGTCCTGCTTGCTGGTTGCTAAGAAGCCTGCAGACAGCTATAAATTAGAGCAGCTTCTGTCTGTTATATTTTACAGCAATGTTCTTTTGAGCAAGCCAAAACTTGAAGATGAGAAGGTGCTGCTCCCTTTGGGTTGGGAGTAGAGAGGCATCACAGAGCTTTAACCCAAAGATCCTGCCCCACCATGGCAGGGGAGTTGGAACTCGATGATCTTTAAGGTCCCTTCCAACTCCAGCCATTCCATGATTCTATGATCTAGAGAGTGAAAATGAAGCCCATGCCCACAAAATGAGAACTTACAGTCCAGGTAGTCTTTGCCCTATGAATAGTTCTTCAAATAATTCCTGCTGCTTCCTTTGAAACCAACAACAAAACTTTTAACTAAATGAGAGTTACTGTTCCTACCTTCTTGTGTGCTTTCTGTCAGAAACAATTGGGCTCAACAGTAAAAAAAGCTTTCAACATACCTGTAACTTGTACATTTGTTAGTAAGCAAAAGCTGAGTTTGACTTCTGATGGTCACTATGTTGCCTCTTCATTGTAAAATGTAAGTACCAATAACATAAACCAGCCCTGTTTAAACTCTTGTTTATAAAATTCAAGTAGTATTACTTTTTTTTTTTTTTTAATAGCTGGCCTAGAATAAGCATTAAAGTGGCTTTCATACAACCCATAATGCCAAAAAATAAATGCAATTCTGCACATTCTTCCCTGAGAGCATCCACAAATGACGTGCAAGGCATACACATTGGCCGGGGGCCATAAGCAAAAGCATTGTGTTAAAACTTTGTATGACATCAAGCCAAAAAACTACTTAGCATTTGTATCTCAGATCTCAACTGAATTATGAATTAAATAACCAAATCAAAACAAAAAGCATAAAGCACACCACATCGCCCAACTTTGGTTATACATACATGTGTGTAAGTGGTGTGGATCTGCGGTGATTGATACAACCTTAGGGTGTGTGTGTCTCTGTGTGTGTGTGTCTGTGTGTATGTGTGTGCGCGCAATTGAGAGACAGAGAGAGAAAAACAGAAATATTTGGAGGATACATTCAGAATAAAGCACATTCCCTTTGCCAATAAGTGGATGATCTCCCAGATGGGCTCCCTCTGGTGTTGAGAAGATAATACATTTCCCCGTTCAATATAATTTATTTGTGTCCATCAATAAAGTTGTTAAAAAGCAAAAAATGTAACCTTGGTATTATTATGGCAGAGTCCTTTATTTCACACAGTCCCTTATGGATGGGATAATATAACTTTTCTATTATCTCTCACCCAGCATGAGTACTGTATATGGCATATGCCTATATAGACACATACATATCTAAATATGCACCCTTTATTACATTCAAACAGCTTTCCATGGGTGCACTTCTAACCCTGAGAGACACTGAAATGTCACACTGTGACACTTGTCACCTCTAAGTCTGCAGTGTAACTCTTCGCAGTCAAAGATAAGAAACTGAGCACCCAGAGAGCGGCAGGTCTCCCAACAGCCAGGATCTGATTCTCCAACGCGGGGGACCATTTTTCTAACGCCTCTTAAGCTCAAATCATGCCAAGACTCCCTCTGAGACCCGTGCACTCATGCAAGTCCAGCCTGGGAACCCCGTGTGGCACCTCAGAAAATGGGGAATCCACAATTATCTATGCTGCTGGAGTCTTATTTTGAAGACCTAGGACCCAGCTTTACTTAGGAGCACTGGGGCAAAGGCAGTGGGTGGAAAATTTTGGGCCATGAACATTAATAAGGCACTTTAATCTTCCTCCACCCAATTTATCACAATACATAGGGCACTAGTCCTGTAGGCTACCCCCTCCTGTGCTGCACAACTCTCTTTTAACGTGAGAGTGCAAGTACCATCCTTTCCACTATTTCCCAGTTGGCAAGTGCTTAACTTTGTCACCTGGATGCCTTTTTGATGTAAGCGTTTGGGTTTTGATGCAATCCCTTCCTTGGAAAAACGCCACCTCCCTTTTTTGTCCTGAAATGCCAGGAGGTGGAAGCAGGGTGACCCTAGCCTGGCTCGGAAGAAGAAGAGGAAGGAGAAGAAGAGAGGGACTCCCTTGAAGCTGCAGCACACCTCTCTCTGGCTGAGAGAGTGGAGCTGGGACACTTTTTGCAGAAAGAAACAGAAGAGAGAAGGATATGAGAAACGCACATCTCCAGCAGTTGTTCACAGATGTTTCCTGACAGCAGAGGAGCAAGGAGACCAGCCTCAGCTCCCAGCCCAAGAGAGTATGTCCTCATGGTCCCAGACCTCTGCTCCTGCTCCCAGCTTGCCCAACTTCCCCTCTCCTCCTCCCCAGTTCCTACGAGCCCTCCTTCTCCATTTCATTCCTCCCTTCCAGCTCATGGCTCATTCATTGCCACCCACGCCCTGGCTCCTGCCTCCTCCGTCCTCACCCCCTGCACTGATATGTGTTGTTAGCGATACAGCGCTTGGGTCGGATCCCAGGCCTGGTAAAAGCAGGAGAAAAACTCACATTCACTCTAGTGGCCTTCTTGGACCAGGTCCTGAAGGCACAAAAGCAAAGCTGGTGTTAATTTTCCTTTCCTTTGGACAGTGCTGTTAGAGTTGGCACGTTCTCCTTCGACCGGTGAAACAAGAAGCAGGGGGTGGGAGCTGGGGGAGCAGGAGGAGGGGGAAGAACAGAAAGCATACGTAAATGGAGGAATGATTGCACACATGTGCTGTGAATTCTTCAGCTCAGATTAATGTTTTCCTGTGAATTTAATTGGCTGCTTTCTGCTTTCGGCCAGATGACCAGTTACATTTCAGTACAGCTATAAAGTTGAATCTAAATGAAATATTTGGACAATTGGAGCCAATGTCTGTGAACTATTCCAGCAAATTATTAAATAAACAAAAAACACTGGAACTTCTAACTGCAGAGCATAATAATTATTATTGTTCATTCACATGCAGTATTAATTCCTACTGCATCAACTTGACTGACACAAAAAAGCCAAACCATCCCATTGCACCCTCAAAAAGTAAGTTGTCCTTGCATCCCTGTCACATGGGTGGCAATGCAGCAATTCTCAACGAATGATCTAGCATCATTAGGTGGAAGATCTAGAGGGTTTCAGTGCAAATTAGCTAAACTTAAATTTGCTTGTTATTTCATAGAATCATAGAATGGTTTGGGTTGGAAGGGACCTTAAAGCTCATCCAGTTCCAACTCCCTGCCCTGGGCAGGGACACCTCCCACCAGACCAGGTTGCTCCAAGCCCCATCCAGCCTGACCTTGAACACCTCCAGGGATGGGGCAGCCACAGCTTCTCTGGGCAACCTGTTCTAGTGTCTCCCCACCCTCACAGCAAAGAGTTTCTTCCTAGTATCTCATCTAAATCTCCCCTCTTTCAGCTTAAAACCATTACCCCTCATCCTGTCACTCCATTCCCTGATCAAGAGTCCCTCCCCATCTCTCCTGGAGCCCCTTTAGGTACTAGAAGGGGCTCTAAGGTCTGCCTGGAGTCTTTTCTTCTCTAGGCTGAACAACCCCTATTCTCTCAGCCTGTAGTTATAACAGAGGTGCTCCAGCCCCCTGAACATCTTCATGGCCTCCTCTGGACCCTTTTTAAGAGGTCCATGTCCTTTCTGTGCTGGCCATTTAAATGTTCTCCATCCCCAGCACCAAACTGTTGCCAAGTGGCCCAGAAAGAAAAAAACTGCTTGTGGTTAAAGTGGTGGGACTATATTCCAAGTCCCAAAGGTGACCACAGACTTTTTTACTGCTGTCTTCACTTGGATGTGGATTTAGTCCTTTTCACCTGTCTGTCTGCTCAGTTATGCTGGTGGATTGGCTCTGCTGTAGCCAGTTTATCTTCATGGAAATGTCAGCATGATCTGCCTATGGGCCAGGTTCTCCCCTTCCAGCCCCCCATCCGGACTGATCTTAAAGAGCTACTGAGAATTCATCATCTGTAAAGGAGAACTCCCCATTGGCATCAACCCAGCACAGCTCCCTCCTCGGCCAGCTGCTCTCCTTGCTCTGCCTGGGAGAGGACACACGTCACGGGGGAGTTTCTCATGCCTTGCCAATTCTTCACTTGCTCACGGCATAATCCACTGGGCAAATCTTCCCTGACCCAGCTCCCAATCTGTCCTGGCCTCATGAGCTGGAAGAACCAAGTGACACAAGAGAGAGAGGTGGAAAGCAGCTCCTCCTGCCTGGCAGCAACGACACATGGGAGTAAAGAGCTCTGAAGACCCACTCTTGCATCTTTTAATAAAATTCCAATCTACCCTCCACACTATGTCCCCAGAGGTCCCTAAGGCAAGGCAACTGATCCCTGACAGCACTTTTGTCCCTACTCTGGACCTCACAAGTGGTAGCTTTTTGAATTAGGAAAATAGACCAGAAGATGTAGTGCCATAAACGGTTATGAGTTATTTAAATAACTCTCACCATTTAAATACTCTCACTAGTGCTTCTCTTCCACAAAGTCTTTTGAAAACCATTGTCTTCCATTTCCAGACCCGTCTGTCCCAGTGGAAGGTGCTCCAGTGTCTATAGCAGAAACCAGTTTGGGGATCAAGCATGCATGCTTTGTTCTTTCTCCTAATCTTTGATTCCCTCTTTTGTTCATATCGATCAAGATCTCCCTATCCAAAGACTCTTAAAGAATTAAGTCTTAAGAAACACTTAGTAAACTCTTCTCACTGCCAATTCAGTTTCTGTTACAAGAATGACACGCTGCAGACTCAAACTTTCTGGTCTTCCCTTCATCCCAGCTGAGGACAGAAGGAAAAGACCTTCCCACAGAGGAGATCAGCCAGCTCAGTCAATAGGCAGTGGAGGGGTAAAGAAATCCCAGATTTCCCAGATTACAGGAAAAAAAGGGCAGAGTATTTATGACCAAAGGGGACAAGGCTCAAAAGAGAAGTTATTGGTGTACAAGATGCTGGCAGTAGCTAAATCCAAAGCTGAGGAACAGAGGCTAAGGACAATAACTAGGTAATGAAAATATTATATCACAGAATCACAGAATGATACAGGGCTGGAAGACCTCTGGAGATCATCTAGTTCAACCCCCTGCCAAAGCAGTGTCACCCAGAGCAGGTTGCACAGAAATGTGTCCAGGTGGGTTCTGAATGTCTCCAGAGATAGAGACTCCACCACTTATGTGCTGTAACCAGAAAATTAAAATATTGTATGTAATCAGATCAGAAAGCATCATCTGATGCAAACGTGGTTCAGTGCTGGTGGATGTTCCCCTAGAAAGGGTAACACTACATAATACCATCAGACACAACAATTAAAAAGGCGACTTGTGGGTACTTGGCTGTGCTTTATCACCCCAATCTAGCTCTGCCATCTTCCCTGGGTCTGGCCAGTGTCTGACAGAGCATCCTCAGGAAAGTGGTCATCACATCCGAGAAACATCTTGTAATATCATGAAAGCACCTCTCAGAAACAGATCTCAAGTCTCTTTATCACCTGTAATTCATGTGTTCGTAACACCAGGAGTACAATACACTTTGGTCTCTCATACTTGCTGAATTCTCTCTGCAAGTAAAATAGTTTGGTTTGATTCAGTTGGCAACAATGGCAAATGTGGGTCCTCTGCAGTTTTGGGTAACAGGCCATTTCTCATTTAAAAATTTACCCAGTGATCCTTAAAAGCATCTAGTGGGAGTTATGTTTCCACAGGTATTGGAAAATCATATGCCTGTAATTCAAATGACAGCAAATGTAATCAGTATTTGGAATGATAACAAATTATAATCTATTTCTCAGAAAACCTTTACACGACTCTATTCAGACCCCATTTCTGCTCAGGAGGCAAACTGGCTGAAAACATCTCTAAGGGCTATATATGTGCTTAATTACCACCCCATTCTCTGAGCTGACTCTTGATGGAACTCTAAGGTTACAAAGGCACAGCGAGAACGAGAGCCAAGGGCTGGGAATTGAAACTCAGCAAATCTAAACTGAAGTACAATGGAAATTTTTGAACAGATGGGGTAACTGACCATAAGAACAGTTCATGGAGAGTTGTGATGAATTCTCTCCACCACTCACAATTCTTAAATCAGGGCTGGATGTTTTTCCAGTAGATAGACCAAACAAGAATAAGTCAGAGAAAGCTCATGGCCTGGGTTGTAGCAGAGGTCAGACAAGAGGACACCAAAGGCCTCCCTCAGCCTTAGAGTCTTTGAGTCTCCTAAATAGAAAGTTCAGGGTTTGAAGATCATAGCATAAATCCTATTCTATTTCAGGCTGCTTTCAAACTTGGGCAATGAAAGAAGAGGGAAAATAAACAGACGCTGCAAGACAAAATCATCTGAGTGATGAACAAAAAGCCCTATCCATGCATCAAGTGTGGCAGAACATCTTCCCAGGGGTCTGTCTTATCAGTGATCTGGTTTACTTTGGCCTATTTGTCAGTGGCAGAAAAAGAAAACAGCCCCGAATCCTGATAACTCTATAGGGCTGATTGTATCGTGCAGTGATAATGAATTTGAATAGCTCTATTGGAACAGCACTGTGTCCTGAAGTATCCCTCCCCTTTTCATGGATGGGGGCTCTTCTGGGTTGCCCCTTATCTGACAGGAGGGTGTTTTTCCAGGGCACGAATTCTTTAAAAGTGGAGAAGTGTTAAGGGATTCCTTCCTTGCTTGACAGGGGTTACCTCCCTTCGATCGTGCCAATCGGATGGCTGGGGTGGCTGAACTCCAAACCAGACCTGGGGGATGGTCTGATATTTTTTTTTTTTTTTTTTAAAAGGCAAGAAAAAAGAAATCTTTCTCCCTTGTTTTGAAAGCAGGCACTATGACAAATCCGGTTGGGATCACAGCCACCCAAACAGTTGACTCATCACAGCAGAGCAGACTGTGAGCTCCTGCACCGCAGGGAGGAGGATGGGAAGGAGCTGCAAGGCAAAGAGGGTGGTGAGGATCTTTCCAAGCGGGTCCACCACCACAGGGTTTGGCATGAGGAAAAACCATGCCCGGGGTTGCAAAATACACCGCTTTATAAGGATTCCCTCAGAGGAGGGCTCACTTTGGACTTTTCTGGAGTCTTAAAATCTGTATGCTCATGGCCCGTGTCATTTGTTGGTGTTTTCCTGACATAAATTCCCTGTCGTGCATTTTCTGAATGAGAAGGACTTGCTCGGAAATGTTAAAAAGTGCAGAAGACAAGGATGTTTCACCCAGCTCCCTGACAACCTTGAGGAACTGTGACATTTATAGGGGCATCTGGGAAGGGAACTCTTGGCAGACAGATTTCTGACTGTCCCTTAAGTACTTGCTAGAAGATAAGAGGGAGAAGGAAGGAGGAGATGGAATTTTACATTACTTGGAACTGCATTTTCAGGATCCTTTTCACTATTTCATCCCCAAACTTAGTCTCAGCCTTGAGCAGTGAAGACTTTTGATAGATTGGTGCCATAAGCAGGCTGGGGCTACCTCTGAAAGTCTTGTAAAAATCAAAATTAAATCCATTGATTGCAATGGAGAGTTTTGCATGAGCAAATCCCAAAGAAATTCAGGATGCAAGCTGAAGTTTCTTTGCATCAGATATTGCATAAAATTACTCTAAGAGTCCTCATCTAGACAAGCTAAGATGGAATAGATGGGACAGGACACTGGATAAAAAGAATACCTATTGTTACACTTATTTTGAGAGGGGAAGATAATGTGTAATGCACCTTTGCATGATTTACTCACGATCACATCTCAGATGTCTGGGCATTAGGATTTGAACCTATATTTCTTAAATGCCAACGCAGTGCCAGAACCACAGCACTTACATTCAGGAAATTTTCCAGGAATGGTAGATTGACCTCACTACATTGACATCGCAAAAATGACAAATTACAACCCGCTATTGGCACCAAACCTTCAGACGTGTCCACATGGAGTATGAGTTCACATCAAGCCTTGAAATATTGCCATGGTCTTTGGTGGGAGTAGGTACAAGCAATTAGTACCCTCTGTCTAATGGTGCCCTGTCTCTCAGGTGTCAGAAGAAGGACTAAAACCTACCAGATAACCAGTCAATTATCCAGTCTTTCCTGTGTCCCAGAGGGGGTTTATTCTATGCTGTAAAATACGAGGTTGGATTACCGTTATCATGAATTTCGTTTGCATAGTTACAGATGTTGCTGATGGTCATAAAAATATCTAGCTCTTTTAAGAGTCCAGCCACAATATATTATCTTGATGACCACTTATGGCAGTGAACTCCACAGATTAGCTAAATGTTGGGAAAAGTGGGGATTTCCTTTTAGAGGGACAGAATTTACTACCTTTTAATTTTATTGGGCAGGGCTATACCTTTCACGGTTTAGATTACACGAAAAGGTATGTCTCATTTCTCTGGTGGATCAAAAATAGTTTCAGAAACTATAAATGCAGTTTGATACTTATCAGACCCTAAAAACTATCCTCATTTGCCAAAGTACAAACCAGAATGAGACTTATAGCTCTTCACATGCTGGTGGCCTCCTGGAATGGGTTTGCGTCTCTGAAACCACAGCCCCCCTTCCCTCTCCCCCTCACTGCCATCCCCCCTCCTGCCTCCAACCTTTTGCTTGTCAGCACTAAGCTCCGTCCAATTATTCACCTTTTCTAAAGTGATTTATTTCGGGGATAACCTAATAATGTCAAAACCAACACCGTTATGCTCCGTCACCCACCAGGACGGGGCAGAGAGGGAAGGGGGCCACTGAATGGATTGACTTTGCCTTGCACATTTTACCTGACGGGCTGATGAATCGTACGGCCAACAACTTAGGAATCATTTGGTCGGGTTATCGTAAACAACTCCCTTCTACTCCTTCACACTTCCTAATAACATCGCTCTAGAGCAGTTGCAGCCCTGTTCCCTACCTCCTGTTTCCGAGGTAATTATGTTTTCCATGGGCCTCTGTCTCTGCTGCTAAGGCGTTATACAAGCTGATTAACATTTTCTGCCACTGAAGCAATTAGGTGGAGTTTGTCAGATTGTTTGTTTGTCTTCCAAAGGTTTTGTTAACAAAAATGAGAGCCCTCTTGGCAAATCCTTCCTTTTCATATTACAGGGGACTGGCTGAGTCCCAACTCTAAGATGTGCAAACTGGGAGTTTTACCTCCCAAAGAGGTGTTGAGGGAAAATTAAGGACTTGCAGAGACATGGTGCTTTCTCTGCTCCTGCATTTGTCCTTGGAAGGAATAATTTCCACTGGAAAAATCTCTGTCCATCTTTTATCACAGAATCACAGAATGGTAGGGGTGTGAAGGGACCTCTGGAGATCATCTAGTCCAACCCACTGCCACAGCAGGGTCACCCAGAGCAGGTTGCACAGGAATGTGTCCAGGCAGGTTTTGAGTATCTCCAGAGATGGAGACTCCACCACCTCTCTGGGCAGCCTCTGCCAGGGCTCTGCCACCCTCACAGTAAACACATTTTTCCACATGTTCAGACTGAACTTCCTGTGTTCCAGCTTGTGTCCATTGCCCCTTGTCCTGAGGGGCACCGCTGAGAAGAGCCTGACCCCATCCTCTTGCCACCTGCCCTTAGATATTTATAAGCGTTGATGAGATCCTCTCTCAGTCTTCTCCAGGCTAAAGAGCTCCAGGTCTCTCAGCCTTTCCTCATCAGAGAAGTGCTCCATTCCCTTAATCATCTTCCTAGCCTCTGGCAGACTCTTTCCAGTAGCTCCCTGTCCTTCTTGAACTGGTAACTACCATGTGTGTTACCTGGCTGATGCTGACAGATCCTAACTCAAGGCCTTTTACTTCTCCTCTCTTGGTTTTTTTTTCTGGTCAGTGCCCTCCTAGTTGCTGAGGGCTGAGCTAAAGCACAAATGATGTAGCTCATGCTCCCTTATTTCCCACTTTGAATGTGGCCCATGGAGGAAAACCTTTTCTCCCCCTGCCCAAGGCTGTCCTAAAACCAGGCAAAACTCTGTGCAAAGATATGTGTTTCTTTAAAAAAGTAACTGCAGCTGAAAGAGGGCTGGGAGAACTTACTGATGTTACATTCATTTATATATACAAGTAAAATCTCATGAACTCTTGTTCCATGACTCTGTTAATTCCTTCTTTGGTGGAACAGCCAATTCACACAGTGGCGAGGGTGTCCTTCAGGCTGGATATTAAGGGCTTGCAGCTCCTGGAGAACATGGAGAGATCCCTGGGCTCTGTTTTAAGTGGGAGTCAGCAAATGACTTGCGATAATCTAATTTGTGCAAGGAATATATTTCATTTACATTTTGCTCTCAGAAAATGCAAGAGCGCAGTAAACAACATCTTATCTATACCCATATATTCAGCTCAATTCCGTGGAGTTTTGCCATTGACTCAATTGGAACAAGATCAGTCCTTAATCATTAAAAAAACACATTTTTACTCTTGTTCGCCTGCACTTTATGCAATATATTATGTTGGAATGGAAGAGACTTTTTTAAGATGTGAACAAGCATTCTGGCATATTCTGCAGGATTTTGGATGACAAATTTCTACTGCAATAAATTGCCCGCTCTATAGCAAAGTCTTACATCCAGCCATTTTGTTAAAATTTCTTTTACAGGTTCTTTTTTTCAGTCATGGATAAAATAATATTTGTTTCTTGACCTTATGGGTATAGTATTTTTTATTTAAAAAACTGAAAGGAGAAAAAAAGTCAGCTATTCTATTTGTTTCCTTCATGAGGACAATTTAAAAAGACAAAGATTCTTAAATGAAACTCAGTTGCAATCCAATTATAGGGACCTGAAATGAGTACTTGCTGTTTTATCCTTGCACGTAGTTTCATTAAACTTATATAAAAGGTAGGATTATCTATTTTACATAAGTAAATAATCTTAATTGTTTTCTTCAATTATCATCCTGGAGGTATTGCCTATATTATCTATTACAAGGCTAAGTGAGGAAATGAGCCCCTAAATGTCACTTTAAAGAGTGCTTTAAAGTCCATAAAGGTCCTTTCTAAAGAACTCCTTCTCATGTATGACAACCAACAAAGCTCATTATATTGCAATGCAATAATATAAAGCAATTTGTTGATTATCACATAAAGTGTATGAGCAGCCAGAAAGCACAAATAAAAGCCAGAAGCAGAACAGGATAAGCTGTCAGACTAAGAGTTTCCTGACCAAATTCCAAACACTGATCCATTTTTTATTGCCAACACGATTCCTTAAACAAGTGATGAGGAACCATCACGAATGAAACGTTTCTGCCTTTCTGTTTGCACCTGAATTATATCCAAAACTGCTTTTTAATTCATTGTTTTACCTGGGAATGGTTCCTGAAGCACTCACTTATGCCTTACCACTGCCCAGCAGCCTGTAAACCTGACACAAATTATGGGATGAGGCTGCCACCACGGGAGGAGGAAGCTGAGGAAATGTGTGGGTTAGCAATCACCAAGCCTATTAAATCGCTCCGCGATCCCACCCTTTCGGATTCACAATTTCTCATGTTTTGGCTTGACCAAGAGGCAGGTTGGTGAAGCAAGAGGAGCTGTTAGGGGGGTGCGAAAGGGATGACCCTGGAAACAAAATATTGGTTTTACATGGCAGGGTATCCGTTACAGGAGAATTTCCTCTGGCGCCAGCAGGTATTTGAGTAGGCATCTGGATGGATCCCAAAGGGGGGAAGGAAATGGAGAAGGAAGTTTTTAGAGGGGATCAAGATGTTAAGCCTTGAGACTGTCTGAATGACCCACAATGACTACTCTGCAAGGTTTTATCTGTGTGATGAGTTTTGGTGGTGGAGGGGTTTAGGGTTGATTTTCTTTTCTTTTCTTTTTCATTTTTTTGTGTCGGAGGGGAGTTTCCAGCCAAAAGTGCAGGAGGGCACTAGTAAAGGAATGCAAAGTCCATCCCCGATCACTGATGAGGAAAATCATCTGATCCATAGCAGCCTCCTTTTCTCTGCACTGAGCACACTGATCATTACAGATCCCGAGAGCTCTTTGCTGCATTCCCAGTGCTCTTTAAAACACTGTTAGTGGTTTTGGTAACTGCAATCACAAAATATTAAAGGCTAGATTGATAGTGTTTTACCCTTAAAGCAAATTTTGGCACTTATTTGTTCCCCTTGGGCTTGGGAAAGAAAATCTTCCTTGGGGGTCTGAAGGCTGATTCATTAAATCTGAGCTGTCTGCTGAAGTGCTCAGTAAAAGTGACTCTGATTTATTTGGATTTGTCACTATAAAGGTCTCTGGAGACAGCTATTTATCCTATGGGATTCTTGACAAATTGGCCGAGTGGTCTGGGCAGTCCAGAGGGAGGATGGTCTTCTCTGACCCCTCACATGGCCAGAGAACAGGTAATCACTCCCCCGATCACAAACACGCACAGAAATCACAGCCTTGCCAAAACTTTTCTACCCACCCAGGAGCTGGTCATCCCTGGCTTTAGACAAGGACTCAAATCTGTGCCTGATCTCACCAAAAAAGCAAGGCTGAAATGACAGTATAGTCTATAGCTATAGGAACAGGCAGGTAATGAAGAGCTTATGGGGTGGATTTATGCTGATGAGGGTATGTCCTGCTAAACTGGAGCCTGGCAAAAGTGTCTGTCCTACCACAGTCAGAATTTATAACACATTTGACCATAATGCAGTAGGATCAATTTGGACCCTCGCTTTATTAGTGTATTTTAACTCCTTCCCATCAATGCAGACCAGTCGGGCATCCTTCTAACTGCAAAGGAGAAGAGACTGTGCACGTCACAAAGCAGAGGAGGGAATCTGCTGCTGTTTTCTTACGATCCCACTTGTGTGACTTTCCCCGTGCCGTGGTGTATAAGGTGGTGCAGTGTGTAGTGTCAGTTCTTCCCTTTAATTACCCGCTGGCCTGCCTGAGACTTGTATAAACACATTACGGTCACTTGCAAGTAATAGATACTGCAACTGCATCCATCTTTCCCTTTTAACTCTTTCTGTCTGTCCTGCCTTTTGTGCTCCTCTGAATTTTATAAAACAGCTCAATAATGTGCACTTTGGCCCCGTTTCTTTGGAGCTGAACTTAAGCTACTGATCCATTTATAGTTGTCACAGGGAAATAAGCACCTTGGGGGCACAATGAAGTCCACTCGAGATCTACATCGCCTCTCAGATGTAGATGGAATAAATTGAGGATGCCACATCCAGAAGTATTGTTCTAAATGGCTGAAGGGATGTGATAAGAAAAATACAACTAAAGGGAAGTTGAACGTCTCCAGTCTCTCTGGAGACGTTCAAAACCCGCCTGGACAAGTTCCTGTGTAACCTGCTCTGGGTGGACCTGCTTTGGCAGGGGGTTGGACTAGATGATCTCCAGAGGATCTCCCTTCCAACCCCGTATCATTCTGTGATTCTGTGAAGTGCAGGAAAAACCTGGGAGAATAACAGCCTGCTTTGCAGTTAGCTTGTCATTACTTAGGATTTTTTCCCCTAAGTAACGACGGTTTTCCCTAAGTAACACAGTTCTCCTCCCCATGTGGGGAAAGAGATGGTTGGCTGACGCCAGTAGAGTAGCACGGGCCTGAAATAGTTCAGACTAGAGGAAACCAAGTTCAGTGGCATCTGAAAGAAAGTTGGAGGGGATTAAAAACAGTGCCAGGGGGAATTCTGTGGCAGTGACCGTCATTTGCAAGGGATGCACAGGGAGGAGCTGGTCTCAGCCTGTCTAACAGCAGAGGATTCGGGCCCCGAATGAATCATTCCAGCTTGTGTTCAGTGTAAAAACGGAGTGAAAGAAGCTAAAGTTCATGTTACAACCTGAGAAAGAAAGACCATAGACTTTTTAAAAGGCGCTGAGGGTGGGGGTGAGTCCTGGAAAGGTAACAGGAATGGCCTCTTTACTCTACGTGGTGGTTGGATGACTTCAACCCGGGGGTTTTGCCTGGCAATCTGTCTTGCTAAAAGTCAGGGTAAGATAAACTGTACTCTGTCTCTGATTTCTGCAAGAAAGAAAACAATTGAACGACTGGTCATTCATCACTGAGCCACCCTCCCCCCCTCTCCAACACCTTGTAGAGGGTTGTATATCCTGGAGCTGTTTAGTTTTCCTCATCCATTTCTTAAAAGGAAAACAAAGAATTTCAAGTAGCAAGATATGTATTTTACAACTTTCCAGTAATAAAGAGAGCTCAGAATTGGAAGGGGCAGATCAATAAAGAAATTACTTGGCTGTTGTTAGCTACTATATTCAACACATGTATCATCACATGCCCCATGTTAAAGTTTAGTATCAAAGGACCTCCTTTTTCAGCCCTTTTTTAGCGCTTTGGTTTACAATTGTGCTCATAAACACATTTACCTATTCATAAATGAAATGCATTCATTTTTGTGTACTGAGGAGCTCAAACTCGGCTCAGATGCAGCTTATGGACCTACAAACTTGTACCATTCAGTTGTGGAAAGGGAAGAATATTATTTGAGAAGTTCCTTTAGCAGCTTGAGTTAAATAAGTTATTTAAATCACTGAGAAAGATCCCCACATCGAACAAACTGCCAACATTATAAATTTGCGGTGAGACAAGTAGACTGAAAAGGGGAAGGGTGGCAGAGAAGGATGGAGAACAGAAGTAGTCAGGATATATAGATGGATATATGGTTGTAGGAAAAAGTACCTCGGGTGAGAAGAAATAGCCAGGCTTGCTCTGATGAGCTGAGTCCATGGGAAGCCATTAAACTAACAAATCCAGCTACTCTGCTTTGGGTCCTGAGCCTGCCTGGCTGCTTCCCACATCCGTACCAAGAGATACTTCAGAGCCCGTTATACCACACAGGTAAGTACCAAGGGAGTCTTAGAAAACAGCAGGGTGGAGTGGAGGAACTCAAAAAGAGGAGATCAGAAGAAGATGGGCTTAAAAGCTGATTTCTCTGCACCCTGAGTCTGCATTGGCTCTTGATTCAAGGAAATAAGACCCTTCATGGAAGAGACAATTAGTTACAAAAAGGCATAAAGAAGCCTAGTAATGGATTTTGATTCTCCTAAGGGAATCCTGTGTTTTTACTGAGGAAGGATTACAGGAAACCAAAGTAACACTTTATTTTTCTTCACAGAGAGCTTGGGGACCTCAGAGTAATTTAGTCAATGGTGATTTGCTACTTGTGCTATAGTGGATGGTACTCGTGGTCTGTTTATTAAACTTCCAGCTTGTCACTCATCACTAACACGATCAAAACTCATTGTTTTTCTTCCTATAAAAGCAACTTTTCTGTCTTTCAGAATTACTATGAGGCTGAGGGACGAGTGCTTTCATCTAAAATCAAAGTCAGGCAAGTATCCATTTTGTAAGACATGTAAGCGTAAAAATGCGCCAATGTAAACATCAGGTATCTGAGTGAAAAATGTTAATTGGCATTTCAAGAAATGGGGAGACATCACAAAGATATTTTAGGCTTTCAACATATTTGTAGTATTCTAACATCAATCATTTTCTTGCAACTATCAGGTTATTTATCTTAGCTACCCTCGGTATCCATTACCATAGCGCCTAAGCCCCTCATAATGTTTCCGTAGGGCAGGGATGTGTTCTCCTCCCTTTTTCACCACCGAGGAACTGGAACAGAAAGGATCCCCCTTTTGTGTTCAACTAGAAAGCCTGCGACTTAGCAGAAAATCATAAAATCATAGAATGGTTTGGGTTTGAAGGGACCTTCAAGATCATCCAGTTCCAACCCCCTGCCCTGGGCAGGGACACCTCCCACCAGACCAGGTTGCTCCAAGCCCCATCCAGCCTGGCCTTGAACCCCTCCAGGGATGGGGCAGCCACAGCTTCTCTGGGCAACCTGTTCCAGTGTCTCCCCACCCTCACAGGAAGGAATTTCTTCCTAATACCTAATCTAAATCTCCCCTCTTTTGGTTTAAAACCATGACCCCTCATCCTATCACCACAAATCAACCCCTGGCACCTTACTGAAAGAAAAGTTTGTCTCTTTTAAATTAGCCCAGTTTGCACTTCATTAATTTGCACCATAAATTGTAGATGAAATGTGTGTTACACGTACCACTGAGCCATTAGCTGTTAAGACTAATTTCACTGACACTCAGAAACACAGGAATACCCGAGGGCTTGCATCCCAAAAAGATGAATCAGGACATGGGGAGAGGAGAACTAGAAAGAGGATGGGGTGTATTGCTACGGGTGCTGCATCGGGCAGGTCACAGAGGCTTCACCTGGAACTGCTTGTTCTTCGGGATGGAACGTGGCTCTTGTCCTGGGAAGCCCAAGCTGGTCCCAGACATCTGGTGTGCACTGGCACCCAATGGAAGTTTGCATCGTGAACCCCCTTGAAGCCCCTGTGTGCCAACAAATTGGCCAAGCAAGTTTGGTGTATGGTAAACAGCATAGTGTATGATGTCTGCTGAATTTGCTATGTCCTCCAAATGGCCTGCGTGACAAAGAAAGATCTGCCTTATTTTGGTGCAAAATTTGGCAAACAGAGATCTGCTGTGCAGGGTAGAACAAGATGAAATGATAGGGAGATGGAAATAAGGCATCAAAATGAAAATCTTCCAGCTAGCCACAAAATGCTCTGTTACTGTTTTGAATCAGGAGGTTCTGGATAACTTATCTCTCTTCACACCACCCTCAGCCATCACCCTATCTGATCTGAAAGTATAAGCAGATACATATCTTAGTCCCACACCATTTTTTCTAAAAGGCTGCTTTAATGGTTGGCTTTATCTTGCCAGCAGTTTTTAAAACCTTGGCCTTTCTGCTTTGGATGGACTCAGAGCAGCTTTTAGGCGTTGTTTTCTATTTCCCCTTATGGAACTGCAGGAGCATGCAGGGCCTGCTAGTCCTGGCTAGCAGAAGGTCTGATGGCTCATCTCTCTGTTTTCCTCCTTTAACCAGCTTTCCTTCTGGGTTAGTCACACCCTCGATTAAGAACCAAATCCTAGGCAGCCTGAGGATCACCCCGGATCCGTACACTTAAAGGAAAAGAAAGGAGCAGCAAGGGAAAAGAAGGAAAGACTGTCTTCAGAATTTGTGCTTGGGCCTTTTACTCTCCTCAATTCTGTACTTTCAGTTCTTTGGTACTTTCTCAGTCTCATGGGATTCCCCTGCAACCTACATTTTATGGTCTTCTTCTTATGCTATCCCCTGGTTCATTTTTAAAGCTATTTACTTCCTCCAAATTACTTAAATAGACTTTTATTACGTGCTTTTGCGATACCACTTTCTAAAACAACACCATTTTCTATATGTATTTTGAACTCCGATACGCACCATAAAACCAGAGGACTGCACCATGGCAAAGTGCCATGACCCCACTTTGGGGATGTTCCAAGAGCTCTGAGAGTCACGGTTTTGGAGGCTTTGTATAAGGCTTGTCAGAGTCAAAAGAACTGCCCCGGTGACTGTGGTCTTTCTATGTCACTTGAGCAGGATGTGTCATCTGCTTTCTCCTTTGCTTTGCCAGCCGACGTGCCCATTTGAGACACATCCACAACACATCCTGTCTTCAGCCAACAACTGCGTTGGGTGAATCCTTGTGGGCAATCTCCTACGTGGGTGGCTGAATATTACCACTTTGACGGTTCATTCTATCAGTATTTTTCACCCAAATATTTTTCCAGCCCTGTTGATGTCACTGCAATCAGGCATATGCATTTAAAGGTTTAATGTGGCTGCTTATCAGAGCTGGTAAAATGCAAAGTCCCCACTACAAACAGAGTGTGGGGAGTCCAACAGCACAAACTGTGGACAACTCAATCTGTAACAGTGTAAAGCAGCCCACAAAGACTCTGGGTCCCAGCATACAGGAGATATGGGGAGGGACTCGATCAGGGAATGGAGTGACAGGATGAGGGGTCATGGTTTTAAGCTGAAAGAGAGGAGATTTAGATGAGATATTAGGAAGAAATTCTTTGCTGTGAGGGTGGGGAGACAATACAACAGGTTGCCCAGAGAAGCTGTGGCTGCCCCATCCCTGGGAGGGGTTCAAGGCCAGGCTGGATGGGGCTTGGAGCAACCTGGTCTGGTGGGAGGTGTCCCTGCCCCTGGCAGGGGGTTGGAACTGGATGGTCTTTAAGGTCCCTTCCAACCCAAACCATTCTATGATTCTATGTGATGTTTCATTTGGACGGGATCAGAGGATACAGACAGAGCTACTGCATTTAATGATGGATGCTGTGGGAACCCGACTTTCAGAAGCTGTGAGCACTTTAAGGGAATAGGAGTTTCAGAAAACATGCGTCTACACACACACGCATATCATGCCATAAACCATACAAGTAATTAAAGCTCACCAGAATAGTTGACATTCTTCCTGCCACTCCCCTACAAAATGTTCTTCTTTTCTGAATTTCCCTCTGAAGCAAAAATCTTTTATTTTCCAAAACTTTATCCAGTGTGCTAATTATTGGAAGGCAAAAGAGAACTTATTTCTTATCAACAAATTTCATCGTGTCTTAAAGCCACAAAAATGCAAAGGATTAGTCAACAAAGAAACATCACGGAAAGAGATACTCAAAACAAAACAGTTATGTCTGCACTTTAATCCTTCGGTGATGATTTTTCATAAGATATATTAGCTTTTTTGCATATTTCTCTTTTTGACCACTTCATAAAAGACTCTGCAGTTTGCAGTGTCAACTATCTAGTAATATTTCAGAGATGCAGCCTGGAAGGAGTGGACAGTAACAGTCCTTGATGGAGAAATGAGAGAGGATGGGTCAGGGTGGTTGAAATCATCCAGTTATTGCACGTACAGGTACTCCCTGCAGTGGACAAGAGCATACTTATATGCACCACAGGTTCTGTCATCAATGTGACAAAAAAGGATTAAAATACAAAATCTGGAATTAAATATTTTGAGTTTCATAAAATATTTTTTTTCACTATCCACTAAGGAAATTTTTTTGGATCTCCATTTCCCAGAGTTTCAATATTTTGGGTTTGTGACATTTCAAGGTTTTAAAAGTCACATGAAATAGAATTATGGCTGCTGCATAATTTTTTACATAAATTTTATTGAAACTGCAGTTTATTTAATTTTAAATATTCTAATCCGTAATCAGTTAAGACTAAAATTTTTCCATTCTAGGTATCAGCAAAACTTTCAGATATTTCTAAATGAAAATAAAAGGAAATGCTGTTGGCTTTTTTCCCCACAATAAACTATTCTAGAAAATAGTTTCTCAAAAAGCTCTGATTTCTCAGGGCTTTGAAGCAAGATATTGGGATTTCTTGGGGAAGGGCAGTGACGCTGGTATCACATACAAATATGTGCCTCTTGGGCCAGTTTTCCAGGAAAATCTTTTTACTGCCTTGGCAGTGACATTATTTTTTTCTCTTTATGTTATTTATCGCAATGTCTTTTACCTTTCAAACCAAAACTGTGACCAGAAACAGACACACAGCACTGGAATGGAGCCGTGGGAGGGTTTCAGTGCCCCTGGCCCTTCCGAAAAACTACCCCACTTTTACAAACAATTTTGATCCATTTCCTCAGCACTGTCCATCCTCTACAACAGACAAGACAGAATCCTATC
>JAHREE010000490.1:905025-924591 GCA_033628505.1 Tringa tobata
TTGGAAGACCCTACCCTAGGTCCATGGGGATGCACTAGGCTTATCCAGGAGATTTGACAGCAGGATTGGGTGTTTGTGTCCCACTTGCTTATGGTATGGCTGGTGTCATCGTTCTGTACGTTGGTCTAATCAGACACATCTCTCCTTTGGCACTTGTGTTATGCATATTTGGAAATTTTCTCCTTCTCTAAAGTACGTTTGTTTCGGTTCTGTAGGAAATAGTTATGACTCTGCAAATCTCTAAAGGTGAGAACATTAGCTCCAAGATGGCCTTTTGCTTTAGGGGCGATTTAACTTGGCCCCTGGAGGTAACAGAAAATAAAAGCACACCTCTCTAGCTCAGTGGCTAGTGTTTGGACCAAAGGATTTTCTATACTGACAGCAGTAGCTGTGTCACTCTCGGCTCTGGGGAGTCATCCAGTTGCCACTGTGACTGCAGCGTGTCCAAGAATCCAAGCAGATTTCAGCGGTCTGTCCCCTCCAGCGTTTCATATGGACCTCTTCCCTGAGGGGCTGAACGTGGGGCTTTAAATGCACCTTCAGCAGTAGGATGTCATCAGCTCTCTTCTTGTTCCCGATGGGCCTTATTTTGTGCGTTCTCTGTTCTGGAAATTCTCGTTAACTTCGTCAAAAATGCTTTTCCAGCAGTAGTTTGGTGAATGCTTACTGGCACCCCAGTGACGGCTGTCCCTTCGGCTGGGCCACTGGAGCTGTTGGTGGGGTCGGTCACCGGGTGAACTGCTTTAAGTTCAGGAGCAAGGTTAAAAATAACCAGTGGAAGTTGCTTACATTTACGCTGCTGGTGAAAAAAGGTGTTTATTAAACTATTCTGACATTAACATAACCATTGTTAGATAGCCCCCATCTACCTTTATAGCTCTGAGTTTCTCGGATCAAAGGTAGCTGAAAGCTTAAAATAATACTTTGTTTATATACCCCATCCCGAGTGCCTTTCCTGTATCTTTGATGATGATGGTGTGGTTGGGTTGGAATTTTTCAAAGACAGAGAGAGCTGACTTTTTTTTTTTTTTAGATTGGAGGATTTTAGCGTGGGGTGTTTGTCTTCATGTATGTTTATATAGTATCTAAAATAGTATGGCCACGGTCCCAAGCGGGGATGTATGGGTAATGCTTTGTTTAAGAACTTGAGTGCTTATTCCTTCCTCTGAAGTATTTTTTTATTCTGGGAAGTTTCCCTAGTTTCTTTTTAGGATACATTACTTTATAGTGTCAAATATCCTTGAATTAGCTCTTCTTCTTGTTTTTTATTTTTATGTTCATTATCATACTTTACCGATCTACTTTTTTTTTTCCTTCCTCTTTTTATCTTCCGAGGGTTATATTTCTGAAACCTATGTTGAAAAGAAAGAATAAACTTTTAAAATTTCCTTGATAAAATAAAATAATACAAACTTCTACAGAGATGTATTTAAGCTTTTTTTTTCTCTGTCGGCGTAAGATTGTGTTACACTGGTGTAAGAGAACTGGAAATTAAGTTGGCTGCTTATTTTGTGCTCGAGAAAGCTGAATGAACTACACAATTTAAAAGAAATTCTGCTCATATAGACAAGTTAATGATTTAATTTTCAATTTTAGCCTATTATTAAATTAGCATTAAACGGCAAATTATAATTTTATAAATGAGATTTAAGCTGCCAACATTCTGAGGTTCGGATGAGAGAACCTTTGGGCAAAATGAATCAACAGAATCTAAGCTGAGCTCAATAAAATTAACTTAAGGCATTTGCAAATCCATAACGGGAAAGAACCAGATGTTTGGTTTCTGCTCAGTCCCTCTGTTCTGCAAGTGTAACTGCATAAATATGGAACAGTAACAGGCTTATGTCTAAGGCTGCTGCTTGATCTCCAAATGTCTTTGTAAAAGCATGGGAGCGTTATTTTCTCTGTTTGGCAGATGGGAGGCAGAAATGCAGAAATTCAGGTTTGGGGAAATAACACAATGGGTGAGGGCTACGCAGCAGGGATCCAGGAGTGTGTATGGATAGCACAGAAGACAAGGGGAAGCTGGCAAAGAGGAATATCAGGGTGGTGGTTAGGATTCCCGTGTTCCAGCTAGACATGCTGTTGGAGAAACCTATAAATAAGAACAGCATCCATCCATCTTTCTTTCTTTCTCAGAACTTGTTACACCCTTTTTTTTTTTCTTTTTATAAGCATGTTCTTCAGAATAATTTCAGAATAATTTTTTTTCATATAGCGCATGCATTATTTGTTTAAAACATTTATTTTCCTTCTGTTCACATGGTTCCTATGAATTCAGATTTGAGACTTCCCAAAGAAAGATAGTAGGGCATTTTTTCCTCGTGGTTTTTTTTATTATTATTTTTATTGTCAGTGTAGTGTGAGATGTTAAAATGAATTGCTTAAGGCAGAGGTTGTAATGGGTTATGCTCGCTCACTGCTTGGATGCAAGTACCCATGTCTAAAAATGTTGTGGTTTACCCAATATTTCTAAACCATGACTTGGAAGAGGTTGAGATTGTATTTGTATAATAAATGGGGATGGGTGTATTCAGAATTGTTGATATTTATCAGGTTCTCAAAGAACAAGGGTAGTATTTAGCAGCAGCAAATAAAGAGTTTTCTCAATACAAATGAGAAACTTGTTAATAAATATTTGAAATGTTCAGTGTTTGAGTGAAAAGTTGAACACTGAGATGTTTCTGTTAGATCAAATAACGTTGAAGTAGAATAAAGGCAGTTTTCAGTATTTTTATGCTGCGTTCAGATACTGCTTTTGTAAGAAATTATGTCCCTTTCTAACTGAATGTCACAAAACATAGTCCGGAATATTAACTACAGCTCAAATTAAATTTTAAATTGAAAAGCTCCTCCCTAAATATCTGTTTTTTTGAACTTTCAGAATTTGGCTAATGAAAATGGAGGCACATTGCTGTAATGTTGTGTAATTTTTCTCCCATTAAAATTTATGCCAGGAAATTGTACTTCTAACCAAGATATACCATTATTGCTGAAAACATCCTTCCTGACAGCTCCGCAGCATATTAATGTTCTTTTTTTCCTGTAGATCCCTCTTTAACGATAGGTCTTTTCCTTTGAAATTGTAATATTCCTCTCTTTCAAACCCTTTTTCCTTTGTCCTGAATGAGCACGTGTCTTTTCTCCCTGGATCTGTTTAAAACAAACCATTAAGAGTTTTATGGCGACGTTATCGTACAGTATTATGGGTTGCTTAGAGGTTAACAACCTGTCAGGGCTGTTAGGCGTGATGGTGGTAATAATGTAGAGACTGAGGATGCCAGTAGAAACTTGCTGATAATTGGGGCAGGATTGGAGGTATCCTATTTTCTTATAGGGTGGTCATTCCTGGATTCCAGTAAGAAAACTCAGTGGGAGCCAGGATTAGGAGCCAGGGTGGCAAACAGGTGCCTCTCTGAAGATGCCACGGCTTCCAGCTCCCTGCTCTCTGCTGGCCCTGCCCTGCCAGTCAAAATCTGTACGTGTCCTATCTTTTTGGATCTGGTGCCATAAATTACCAACCCAATCTGTAGTAGTCCATCAAAACCAGATGGGATTAAGTCATTTCTAACTTTGAGGATTCATATAATTTTTTGTTGTGTTTTTTTTTTTTTAAATAAAATTAACCGCGAATACTAATTAGATATTGTTTGTTCTCTTCTTCTTTGCCTGCTTCCCCCCCCAGCCCCAACATGTAGCCTTTGGTTTTTCTGGTTTTCTCATGCTATTTCTTCATCTCTTTTCTGTATGGTCACCCGTCTTGCCTTTTCTTATAACGGACAAGCTAACAATTACAGAATAATTCTTTCAGCTGGGAACAAGCTGTGCAGTAGAAGCAGTAACCATCACAGCCAGCAGTTGACCCAGTACATTATACACACCTGCCTTGTAATTTATTACTTCTGTGTTGTCAGTGAGTTGTAGTCAAAGATACACCTCGAGTGAATTTTCCATTAGACGCTATGTTTAGGAAGTCGTAGGCAGATGAAAATACTGATAATAATGTTAATTGTCTAACTTGAAGATTTCTAGCATAGAACGTAAGGCCATATCATTTAAAATGATTGTAGAGATAGGACAAGGGGGAATGGTTTTAAACTGAAAGAGGGGAGATTTAGATTAGGTATTAGGGAGAAATTCTTTGCTGTGAGGGTGGTGAGACCCTGGAACAGGTTGCCCAGAGAAGCTGTGGCTGCCCCATCCCTGGAGGGGTTCAAGGCCAGGCTGGATGGGACTTGGAGCAACCTGGTCTGGTGGGAGGTGTCCCTGCCCATGGCAGGGGGTTGGAACTGGATGATTCAGCCTGGAGAAAAGGAGGCTGAGGGGAGACCTTCTCGCTCTCTCCAACTCCCTGAAAGGAGGGTGTAGCCAGGGGGGGTCGGTCTCTTTTCCCAAGGAACAGGCAATAGGACAAGAGGAAATGGCCTTAAGTAGCTCCAGGGGAGGTTCAGATTGGATATTAGGAACAATTTTTACACTGAAAGGGTAATGAAGCCTTGGAATGGGCTGCCCAGGGAAGGGGTTGGGGCACCATCCCTGGAGGTATTTTAAAGACAGGTTGACATAGTGCTTACTGACACGGTTTAGTGATGGGTTTTTATCAGTTAGGTTGATGGTTGAACTCGATGATCTTCAAAGTCCCTTCCAACCTAGACAATTCTATGATTCTGTTATCTTTAAGGTCCCTTCCAACCAGAACCATTCTATGATATAAATGCATTACAGTCTGTTCTGTATATTGTTATTCTTGATGCATAGTCTCCTGCTTCTTCCATGGCAATGACCATGTAGAGCATTTCTTCTGACTTTTTTTCTTTGCTTTTGCTCTTTGCTTTCTGTTGTGTTCGTTTGGGATGAAATACTACTAAAATTGTAGATGAATGGATGAAGATAATGTTACCTCTATCTCTTAGGCTATGCTCTACTTAAGCTACTTTTCCTGGATTAAAACTAAGATTTTTACATTCTTCTACAAAGTAAAATTCTGTAATGAATTACAGTATTTGGATAGAAGTCCTTTTCACTACATACCAATGTTCTTGCTCTTTTCCCCTTTCCTTTCCGACCCAGGCTGTTGCTGCCACCCCAGGACATATAGTACAGTTTGCATTCTGCTTTTATATTGGGAGAAATAGGCCAAAAATGGTGGCTGAAGATGGGAAAGCTGTGGTAGTGGGCTCTTTACAGGCTTGCTTAATTAAGAGTTATTCAGCAGGCTCGTCCATTCCAACACAAGCTCAGAATTATCAACTCCAGCAGTCAGAGAAGTGCATTTTCCTGAGGTGGCTAGTGACATCCTCAGATGGGCAGAGGAAAGATTATCTATGAGAGCTACATAACAAGTTTCAGTAATCTTTACTTTGTCCTGACATAATTGCTCAGAGTTGTAACATGTAACGGACAAGTTTAAATATTTATATATATATATATATATATACATGTACATATATATACACACTTTATTTCTGTTAAGTCTGGCAAAGTGGCTTCAAACAAATAACCTGCTTTCTAGCATCCAGGACACAGACACCCCCCCTCCCCATACACAGTTAACTTCAGTGACTCAGAGCGTAGTCACTTGCTTCTGCTTCTTGTCTCATTTAAAGGACAGTTGCACACAATGGCATTAACAGGCCCTTTTCTACTGGTATGTTTAATCTTAACATTTTTTTTTTTTTTCCCTTCTCAGGATGTGATCTTCGTGGTGAGCTGGTGGGAAAACTGAGTTGTAAATCACCCCAATGGATGCGGAGAGTGATGTTGCATTGGACATTTTAATCACAAATGTAGTGTGCGTTTTTAGAACAAGATGTCATTTAAACTTGAGGAAGATCGCGTTAGAGGGAGCAAATGTTATATACAAGCGAGATGTCGGGGTAAGAGATTCAACATACCTCAATTATCTGGTTTTATGAACATTCCTTAAGCTAAACATGCTTGTGTCTGATACCTGTGTGTGACGGATAGAGAAAAACATAGATTTATTTCTGTATTTCTATCTTGATAGGCATTTAGTCTGTCATACACTAAAATGGCAGTAAGGGGAGTGGGTAAATACTGTCTCAGAAGACTGCAATTAGCGAGGTGAATATTGGGGATAAGGTATGTGATGAGACCTCTTACACCTCAGGGTCTGTTTCGCCTCCCAAGATGTGATTGTTTTGTCAAGAAAATACATCTTGATAGGATTCAGCAGTGTGGGAGTCACTGAAATAAGAAAAAAAAATTAGCACAATGCTTGTGGCTTTCAGCTTTTTATTCGGAGGAAAATACTGTCATTTAATCTGTTTTGCGAACACTGAATCACTGACGAAGATACTCCACGCTTATTTTGCTCCCCTCAGGACCTGATTTTTTAATTACTGAAAGAGATGAAGGAACAGTTCAAGGCTATCAAAAATAAAGGAAATATTATTAGTGTAACAGTTGATTTGTCTAACAGCTGGGTTTTTTTATTTTGTTTTTTTTTTCATATGAAATTGAACTACCACTAATTCCCAATTTTTCCACTTTTGTTTTTCTTTTTAGAAAGTATTAATGAAGCTTAGGAAACCTAGGATTACGGCCACAATTTGGTCCTCAGGAAAAGTTATTTGCACAGGAGCCACAAGGTGAGTTCTCCAGATGTAAGTTCTTCTGTGTTTTAAAAATATAACGTTGTAAATGGAGATGATGGCAAGAGGCAGTACTTGATTGACTCACGCTGGATCACGTGTAGATCCTCGCCAGGCTACGGATTTGGGAGGAATTTTCTATGTGCTTCAGACCGAGTTGAAACCTTAAGCAACATCAGTTCAGCCTTCTGGGAGAACAGCAGGGAAAACTACTTTGTGAAAAAAATCCTAGAGATTTCATTTGAGAACTCTTTAAGAATTGTATATTTTTAGCCAGAACTTGAAACTTGGGAAGAGATGACCTTTTTGAGGGATATCCGACTGTTTCACAAAAACCCACCTGAATTTAATCAGGTTATACAGTGTTGAGGGATTGGAAAGAAGCAAAAGCAAACTCTTAACAGCTGAGTTCAGTTTCTCATGATATGTCTGCATTGTGGAGTAAGAATAAGTAAATTTCTGTACTTTCTGTATATGATCTCAGTCTCAAAACGCAAGATGATTGTTCAGGATGTTAACTCGTCATCAAATTCAACTCTTAAGAGTACTTAGTATCACATATGATCAAAATACATCTCCCACTTCAGCTGGAGCTGAGTGCCAAGATATTCTTCAGACTGGGCATAAAGAACCCTATTTGAATATCTAGGTAATTAAAATGTAATATGGGCAGCAGGATAAAGTGAAGACTGTCCATGTGATCGCGATTCATGCATTATCTGATTTAACAGTTTGTTTTTCAATCTGAGCAGCTATTGTGGTGTATGTGCACACAAATACACACTCTGTTAATGCTAGATTCTTTTCTTTCTCCTTTATAGTGAAGAAGAAGCTAAATTTGGTGCCAGACGATTAGCTCGTAGTCTACAGAAACTAGGTTTTCAGGTAATTTGAATGAAAAAGGACTTGTATGACTCAAGCAATGCTGGTTGTCCATTTTTTAGAAAAGAAACAAAAATGAGGGAGCGATTTAGCCGTGAGCATGTTTTCACTCAGATGCCCCTTTTGTGTCAGCATACATTTTCCAGATGCTGGTTAAAGACAAACTGGTTTATTTGGTGGATTTGGGTTTCGTTTGGCAACTTGGAGTAGCGCTGTTTAATAAATGAACCACCCACAAATGTTTCTCTGATAAAATTTACAATATCTGGAAAGAATTAGTTGAAAGAAGTGCTGAAGTGTGTAAACCTAACTCTCATTTGAACACCATTTTCCCTCGTTTCTGATGGAATAGTGGATAAATGTCCATCTCATTAAGGGCAAGTTTGAGCCTCTTTAATTGAAGGGAAAAAAGCGCTTCTGCGCTGTCAGGTTGCATAGCAGGAAATAAGCCAAAGAAAATACTTAGGACATGAAACTCTTCTTTTTTTTTCTGGGTTTGGGGTAACGTCAAAAACATCACTTGCATTTCATATTAAAAGCTGAAAAACAGCAATGTGAATGACTTAAAATGACACGTTTTAATACTCTAAAACTTCCTGGTAGTCAGTTGTGCTGTTCTACCCACAGTTTCAGTTTACGGGCAGAGAATTAAATAGACACAGGGGCTGTCCTTTGGCAGGGAGAGGCTCCCTTTGATTGTCACACGTAAAGGCAGTGGTGGCAGGGTGTCCCAGTAGTGCTGCATCAGACCTGAGCAAAAATTAGACATTTTTACTGTTAAAAATGCATACATTAGACCCAGCCTCTTAAAATTCGAATGGAACATTAAATCAGTGAAATAAATGGTGCTTCCAGGGTGGACACGTTGTTTTATTATAAAGTGACCACTTTAAGGAATATATTTTGAAGATTAAACACATAATTGATCTTTTATAAGGCTAAGTTGCTTCTACTGGTAGAATACTTCTAAAAAATTTTGACTGAGGAATGGGCATTTTAAGTTTAGGCAATTTCAGGAAATGAACAAAAGTTCCTTCAGTGTTATTGCGGGCACTGACTCCTCAGCCATGCATTTATTTGTTTAGGAATTGGCTCTTGGCTATTTTATTGTCATCTAAAGTGGCTGTGGTAAAGAATAGCTGAAAGCTGGTAGTTTCAGCTGGGTTTCAGAACGTAATGGGGTAGAAAAACAGCTTGCCCTGCTCTGGCCACTGGGGATTTGAAACAAAACAATTTTTGCCTTTTTTTCTTCTTCTTAGCTTTAACGCAAATGGTGTAAAGCAACAAGGCATTAAAGAAGTTTTCAAATTGAGTTAAGTTCTTGTAACAATGAAATTTAAGCTTTTTCTCTGCTTATTTTGATGTTCCATAAGCTATTTAATTTAGTTTCTTTTCAATTTGAAAGGGTTTAGTACAGCAATATGAGCTGTTACTGTGTCTCATTCTTTAACTGTACTATAACCACGTAATACAACTGTGAAGTATTTAGTTCAGCAGTTACTGTACCATAGAAGGATTAAGTGATTTGAGTTCATTAAGTACCATTTAGACTCCTATTAGAAATGCATCAATCACAAGGTTTTAGTTTTGAAATCTCATCAGAGTATTCTAATTAGGTGCTGGGGTTTTTTTTGCAACCCATACGTCTGCCTGGCTGTAAACTGAATTTCTAATGTCTGTTTTTCCTCTCCTTTGAAAAGGTAATTTTCACAGATTTTAAAGTTGTGAATGTTTTAGCAGTGTGCAACATGCCCTTTGAGATCAGATTGCCAGAATTTACGAAGAATAACAGACCTCATGCGAGGTACGGTAGGATTTTAAAGAATTATAGTCTTGGTATATTCCTTAAGCTTGCCTTTTCCAGTTCTAGATCTCTCTTTTTTTACCTTTTATTTTGTTTTCTAGTTATGAACCAGAACTTCATCCTGCCGTGTGTTACAGAATAAAAACTCTCAGAGCTACCTTACAGATTTTTTCCACAGGCAGTATCACAGTTACAGGTATTTTGATGTCCAAAATAAATATTTATCTTGTTGGGAATATTTAACTTCAGGGTCAGTAGGTTTAGGAAAGGAGGATGTTCAAAACAGTCAAAAGGTATGTTGAAGGGATTTTGTTTCCCACTGCTAGCACCAAGTTAGTTTTTGAGTGATAGTGCTAGAGGAGTTGTAGAGAAAGTGTTGCCATCAGTAGAGTCAAAACCTACTTTGATTGAATGTCCATAGTCTGGCTTTTTTGAAAACAAAAGTGAGATAGGACTTGGGAACGGGGTATTAATTGTTTATTTAAACATTTGAATTTTCTTCCTTTTTTTGGTCTTCATAGTGCTGTAAACTACACTCCCTGTAGCGTTAACATCCGTTTCATGAATAAACGCTTCCAAACTGGAGATTTATGGGAAGGGATAGCATAGCATAGCATTTTGTCATTGGTCAACTGAAGCTGAACAATATTTGCAGTTCTTCAGACTTGTGTTCTCTTCTGTTAAAGCTCAACTGAGAGGGAACCATCACCTAAATTGTAGACATTAGGGATTTTTCCCGTTTAATCAGAGCTGTGATTGTCCTGGGTCTTGGAGATGCCATGCCATGTTTTTTTCCTCTCTCTTCCTAATTTTAATATTCCATTCTTTGTTGTATTTCCATTGAGGTGTCCACCACAGGCTTCCAGACACGAGAAATCAAGTTTTTTAGAAAATACATGACAAATGGTACAGAACAAAAAACCATCACTTCATATCACTTTGGCTTTTTTTTTTTTTAATGGGGCAAGTATAAAAAGATCTAGAGTTACAGTGAGAAAAGAAAGCAAAAAGATCTGATATGTAAGAGGAAGAAGTACTAATTTTTCTTCCTCCAAAATAAGCAATGAGGAAGTTGTTCTGGGGTTTCTTCTTGTTATTGTTGGAATTTTCTTTATGTATTCTTTGGGGTTTTTTTCTTCTCTTATACTCCCTGCAATGATGATCCAGTTTTTACATCTCTTCAGCCCTCCAGGGAGTAGCATGTTTTTTACAAGAATTATTTGCCTACACACACTCTTGCTTTCTGAAGGCTTTCTCTAGAACTTGCATTTCTTTCATAGCAGACAAATTGAAGGAAGGTGCAGTATCTGCCCGGAAGGCAGGTATCTCTCGCCAGGCTTGTTTTAGGTGAGCACTTGACTCAACTTGATGAGGTTGAAAATACAGGAAGAATCCCATTCTGTTTCATTTTCTCTCTGAGCGTGTAAATTAAAACAAGGTAGCCAAAATTAAATAAGTAATTAATAAGTTAATTATGATTTTAGGGAACTCTTTTGAAGGGTTTTCTATACTTGGAAGAAACTTTTGAAGTTTAAAATGAGGTAGAAAACTCCTTAGTTCACCTGTGAGAAACTGCTGTTTCCATTTATCTGTATCATCAAACTTCTATCTGAAATTAATTTCTTCTGGAGTGTTATTGCTCACTTATTTGCAATCTTAATAGTTCATTGCATTAAATGGTCTAGTACCATTAGAGAGCATTGCTAGACCGTTCTTCCTTTCCCCAAATGCTCACAGATGATGATAGATAACCTTCAGGTGCTTCATCCTGAGACAGTAAACTTTCCCTGGCCTGCAGGCTTTGTCCTGAGATTGAGCTGTTTGCAAAATCCACAGAATGCTATGGGCTTGGAAGGGACCCGTGGAGATCACCTAGTCTAACCCCCCTACCAGAGCAGGTCCACCCAGAGCAGGTTGCACAGGAACGTATCCCCGTGGATTTTAAATGTCTCCAGAGATGGAGACTCCACCACCTCTCCGGACAGCCTCTTCCAGGGCTCAGCCACCCTCAAAGGAAAGAAGTTCCTCCCCACGTTCAGATGGAACTTCCCATGTTCAAGTTTGTGCCCGTTTCCTCTTGTCCTGTCACTGGGCACCACTGAAAAAAGACCAGCCCCATCTTCCTGACACCCACTCTTTAAGTATTTATAGGCATTGATCAGATCCCCCCTCAGCCTTCTCTTCTCCAGACTAAACAGACCCAAGTCCTTCAGTCTTTCCTCATAAGTGAAATGCTCCAGGCCCCTCATCATCTTTGTAGCCCTTTGCTTTTACCCTCTCCAGCAGTTCCCTGTCCTTCTTCAACTGGGGAGCCCAGAACTGAACACCAGAAGAGTGTCTAGATGGGGCCTCACCAGGGCAGAGCAGAGGGGCAGGATGACCTCCCTCCACCTGCTGGCCACATTTTTCTCGATGCACCCCAGGATGCCATTGGCCTTCTTGGCCACAAGGGCACATTGCTGGCTCATGGGCATCCTATTGTCCACCAGGACTCCTAGGTCTTTCTCCTCAGAGCTGCTCTCCAGTAGGTCAGCCCACAACTGTACTGGTGCAGGAGGTTATTCCTCCCCAGGTGCAGCACCAAAATCCAGACTAGAATGTAATTTTCAAACATAAAGCAATCTTGCTTGAAACGTGCTTGGCTTAAATCCAGCATTATTTAGCAGTAGGTTTTGTTGGTGGGTTTTTAAAAGAGGAGATAAAAGTGCCTGGGCTTTGAGTAATACAAATTCCTTGAAGATTAGCTTAAGTAAATGTATTCCTTTTACATCTGCCACTCAGCCTCTGGTGCCTTCTCTGGGCTGACTGTTTTAGCCAATAAATCGAAAAGCAACCGAGTTGTTAGGGACTTAAATGACAGGATTATTTATTTGTAGTCTGGCCATTGACCAGTGACATCTTAGAGGTCTTTTCTTGTAAGTAAAATTGATCAGAGAAACAACTTCTTAAGTAGGCAGAAATGGGGGAGGAAATACTTTTGTCTAAACTATAAAGTTGTGGTAGCTAGAAATATTAAGGTTATTTTAAAGATATTGTTGTTGGTTTAATTTCTGATTCCCTGATTTTTTTCTCTTCCTACTGTTTTTGTTTGTTTGTTTTAAAATACATCTCAGGGCCAAACGTAAAGGCTGTTGCCAGTGCCGTGGAGCAGATTTACCCATTCGTGTTTGAAAGCAGGAAATAAATTTTCTAATTCACCACTTGATGGTTAGGATCCCTAACCGAGCACCTTTAAAGACTGCTGCACATTGGACTAAAAAAAGCAAAAAAAAAAAAAAAAAAAAAGGAAAACTGGACCAACCATAGCAGAAGAATACAGACTGTTTTACTTGCTCGTGGCCACAGTATAAACTCCAGTTCTTTGGGATTTTACTCTTAACAGTGCTGTATTGTAAAAAAACGGAAGTTTACAAGATATGAAATTGCTGCTTTTAAAAAGACATTCTATTTATTTTTGCAGTAATTTCTGTGTATTCATAAGCAAAGCTGTCACGATGTGCACTACCTTTAAAACGTTTTATTTTGGGTTGTTGTTTTGTTTTTTTTTTTTAGTTTGAGCTTGTGTTTTATTTGTGAATAGTCTTTTACATTTTTGTATGCTGAATATTGGGCACCAAAGAAGCTGTAAAAGTTATCTTTTTCACCTGATGAATGTGCACAAATAAAAGTTTGGAAAATATTTCTCTTCATACCTGTTCTGTTATATTCCTTTCCCTTTTTTTTTTTTTTTCTATTACAGTTAAAATTGTATAGTTGCAACTTAATTTGAAACGATGTAAGCCTAGTCTTTTGCTGATACCTTCTGTTTCTATTTGTAGTACGTGTAAAACTTCGTGCGTGGGTTAGATTGAAATCTATAGTAGTTACGTATGTTTATCCGAGGATGAAATTTGGTTTGTTCCCAGTTTTCCCAACGACATGCCAGATTTCAAGCGTTTTCTTGCTGTTACGCGAAGAGAAGAAAACTTCTAAATGCAAAGGTCTACAGCGAGTGGTTTCCTAGGGACGACGAGGAAACCTTATCAACTCAAGAAGCTACTGCAGAAAAACCAACTGCCTTTGTCCGTCTCCTGGATGCGAAAGGAAAGAAGTTACAACGGGAGCTTCGGGTTTTGGTTTTGGTAGTTTATTTTTTTCAGGAAAGCATCGTTTTGCTTCAACTGGTGAAGAGGACGCGGTGACGCTAATCCAGCCTATTGCTGAGGGATTAACACAGACCTTTTCTACGCTCTTCTTACTGTATAATATTTTCATGACGGGAGCTGCCAACAAGCAACGAAGCTTGATTCTGGCGTGTGTTATTATTGGTATTAACCTTGGACTTGGAAGCCAGTAGATGTTTCTCTCAATAAGTGCACATTTTTGAAGCAGAGGAGAGGTGAATGCTTAAAAGTAACTGCAAATGCTACTTTTAAAAAGATACAATAAATATGTATAAATGTATGTATGTCTTTTTTCCCTATCTCACGGCAGAGAAACGTCACACTACTCTAGTGTGCTAGCAGGTAATGTATGGTCTTAGTGGGTGCTAAAAATAGTAATCCATGAGCTGTTACAGCTGCAAAAAGAAGGTGGAAGGACATCCTGAAGAGGCAAATGCTTTGCATAATGTATTTAATCTGAGGGGTTGGGATAGATGTTGGGGCTGTCTGTCATGACTTCATGCAGAAATTATGGAAAGTAAGGAATAGTATGGGAAATGTTTAACCAAACACTTCAGAACAAAAAGGAAAAAAAAAAGAAGGGCTTTGGAGTCCTCAGCACAGGAAGGACATGGACCTGTTGGAATGGGTCCAGAGGAGGCCACAAAGATGATCAGAGGGATGGAGAACCTCTGCTGTGAGGACAGACTGAGAGACTTGGGGTTGTTCAGCCTGGAGAAGAAAAGGCTCCGGGGAGACCTTAGAGCCCCTTCCAGTTCCTAAAGGGGCTCCAGGAGAGATGGGGAGGGACTCTGGATCAGAGAGGGGAGGCATAGAACAAGGGGTAACGGTTTTAAGGTAACAGAGAGCAGACTGAGATGAGATCTTGGGAAGAAATTCTTTCCTGTGAGGGTGGTGAGACACTGGAAGAGGTTGCCCAGAGAAGCTGTGGCTGCCCCATCACTGGAGGGGTTCAAGGCCAGGCTGGATGGGGCTTGGAGCAACCTGGTCTGGTGGGAGGTGTCCCTGCCCAGGGCAGGGGGTTGGAACTGGATGATCTTTAAGGTCCCTTCCAACCCAAACCATTCTGTGATTCTATGAAAGAAGCAACCATTTGCCACAAGCCTTAAGTGTTACATTCATAAAAGCCCTTTTAAGCTCAGTGTAGGTAGGAAAGAAAGGATTTATAGCCATGAAATTACTACTTTGAGTTCAACAGTCATGGAACTCGTGATAAAGAGCAGGAAAAGGGCTATTTGCTATATGCAAATTCCCACTTTTGCATAGATGATAATGTGGACCTCGACACTCCTGACACTAACCAGGGCTTTTGTGAAAAGTTGGAGCGAGCGACGGACAAACCGCCATTAGGGAACACCGATGTGTTATTGTTACAATTTAAAAAAGAAAAACCAGAAGGTTTTGTCCAATGAACAAAACTCTAATGGGGGTTTTCCGGGAACAGAGTGTAGCCCTGAACTGCTGAACGAGGCCGGGGCCATTACAGCTCCAATATCTGGCTGAGATTGTGCCTGTCCCTTTTGCATTTGGATCCAATTACAAAGCACTTGAGTGCTACCAGCGAGATCCTGGGGCTTTTATGGACCATATGCCTCTGCTAAATTTATCTGTGTAGAAAGAGGAACGTTTTGCTTTTTTTTTTTTTTCGTTAGCGGCGTCAAGTAGTATGAAATCTGCCTGCTGGAACAAAAATGAACGGTAATAATCAGCCGCGATCTATTAAAATGAGAATTTTTTATTTTTCTTTTTTCTTGTCAAGCGCTGCTTAGATCCATGCTGTTGGTGTCAGGTTTTTGTAACAAACCTCAGGGAGCTGAAAAGCACGCCATGAAACTTGCAGGGAAGTATTGAGAGAGAGAATAAAAGCAAATAAAAGATGCCTTGACACGTCTTCTCACCTGTCCTGGCTCCAAGGGAGCCTCAGACTGTGACAAATACTCTTTAAAACTGTGATGACCGCTTTGCTCGGGGATATCGCTGGATGTATGTCCCATCGCTGCTCTAAATCAGGGGGTTTGGACAAGTTGCCCATGAGCCAGCAATGTGCCCTGGTGGCCAAGAAGGCCAATGGCATCCTGGGGGGCATCAGGAAGAGTGTGACCAGCAGGTGGAGGGAGGTCATCCTGCCCCTCTGCTCTGCCCTGCTGAGGCCATATCTGGGCACCCATCTGGTGTCCAGTTCTGGGCTCCCCAGTTCAAGAAGGACAGGGAACTGTTGGAGAGGGTACAGCAGAGGGCTACAAAGATGATGAGGGGACTAGAACAGCTCTCTGATGAGGAAAGGCTGAGGGATTTGGGTCTTTTTTGGTCTGGAGAAGAGAAGGCTGAGGAGGGATCTGATCAACGCCTATAAATACTTCAAGGGTGGGTGTCAGGAGGATGGGGCCAGTCTTTTTCCAGGGGTGCCCAGGGACAGGACAAGAGGAAACGGGACAAGCTCCTGTGCAACCTGCTCTGGGTGGACCTGCTCTGGTAGGGGGTTGGACTGGATGATCTCCAGAGGTCCTTTCCAACTCCTTCCATTCTGTCGTCCTAAATCTGGGACGAGCCTCACTGCTCCTTGTTTCTGCATGAGTGCAGAACACACACCTGCTCCCATTGTCACCAGTTGGTCTTGGTTTCTTCTGCTGCCTCCACCGAGTCTCTCGCTATCGACTCTTCCTCAATGGCCCCATTTTCTAGAGCACTGTTCATCCATCCCTGGATTCTCCAGGTGGATCTTGTGCAAAAATCTCCGCACGGTGCTCAGCTGTGGCACCAGCAGTGCCATAAAAAACGTTTATTTCACTTTCCTTAGAGAGAAGGGTTGGTTCTATTTATACGACCTACCCAGAGCTCCTCTTTGCGGTGGAACGATAACTCTGACTCATGGGTAGCTTGGGAGTTGTCATAGCCACCAGATCTTCTCCTGCGGTTTCGAGCTCCGTTTTCATCATTCCCTGACTTGCAATTAGCCTTTACCGGAGAAATCTGCGCTTCGGAATTGGATCCTGCTTTTCCTCAGACCCTTCTCGCAGATTTGCAAAAAGCTCTGAATTCCAACCCAGTCTCTCCCAGTTTAGTATTCCCTGCAAATTTAATTAAGCGTATCCCGTTCTGTAATCCAGGGATGGAACATTTTTAGATGGGGGGGCAATTTTTTTTGTGGAGCGCTTCGGAGATCCAGGGATGTGATTTGTAAGACGTGTCCCTTTTTAACCCTTCTATTTCCACGGTGATGTTGTGACCACCAGTGCTGTGTCACGGGACGGGCAGGCTTTGTTGCAAACGACCGGTGCAATTAGGGCTGTATTTATAGGGCTAAGTCTGTAAGACTACAATTAAGAGTATAGCTGTAATGATTTTAAAAGCCTTTGACTACAGCAGCAGCATCTTTCAGGGTTCTCTGAAGCTATCAGGCTCCCTGCGGTTAAATCAGTGCTGAAACTGATTGTGCCGTCTTCAAAAAGATGGTATTTTTACTCATTTGTTTCTGCACTAAATAGGGGTGTGCGGGGAAAGTTTGGAAGAGCCCACAATGGACCCAAAATCTGGAAGGTGGGGAGACAATTTCCATGGTGTTCCCCGAGTTAAATTTGTTTTCTTCAACAAAAACCTGCCAGGCTTCCATACTCGGGCAACGCGCGGCACCAACCATGTATCCCGTATTTTATTATTCTTTCCCTTTCAGGAATAGAATGGGCCCTTTCCTCTAGCAAGAAGGCACTGATATTTTTCAAAAAATATTCTTTGCTTGGGCATACTGTGGCTAAGAAAATGAAATTCAGGCCGCGTATCACAATGTCAGCTGATCCCAGAAGTGCAAAAATCAGGATGCTGAACTGAGGATTCAAAAAAAAAAAAAAAGAAATATTAAGAAAAAAAATAAATAATAATAATTAAAAAAAAACCAAACCCACCAAATTTTGTAGGTTTTGTCCGCATTCTGTGTTTATAATTCTTCACACCTCTAACTTAAGCATGAAAATTTAAGGTAAAAAAAATTTCAACCTTCTACGCGTGAGACATCTCCGCTTAAAAACTTCAGCTGCCCCTTTCCCCCCCCACTGCCAGGGTCAATCTCTGGCTCGACCTCCCCTTGAAATTCGTGTGTCTTCTTCATCCGTGGCTCCAAACCCAGCTCTCTCCCCGTTTCACACCGCAGTGAAACCTGTACGTGGCCGAGCTCTGACACGCTTTGTGTCCTTTTTCTGACTGTTTGTAGAAGTTACAGGAATACTCTCGCCTCTGCCAACTCCTGCTGCTGCAGCAAGGAGTAAATGGTTACTGCTGAGGTCAGGGAAGCACAAGGAGTCTCTTTGCTATAGGCAAAGGGAGGTCTTCTCCCAGCCTCTTGTGGGCGAATCTAGAACTGTAGACCTCCAACAAAAATTCTAAGCAGGTCTTCAATTTTTCCTGGAAAATTCAAAGTAAAAGAAACCAAAGCTTTCCATGTCTGTGGGGAAAAAAAAAAAAAAGTGGAAGCACTTGAGATCAAGAGTGGAATTTCAGCTCGGGATGGGAACCTGCAGACTCTCCATAGGGAATGGGGGAAAAGACTTTTGAGCCAACTTCACTGAATTTCACTGAATTTCACTGAATTTTAGAGTTGGAAGGGACCATAGAGATCATCTAGTCCAACTCTCCTGCCAAAGCAGGACCACCCAGAGCATGTCAGATCATGATGGGGCCGTTGGTCCGCGTCACCTACATCTCAGGTGCACAGCCCCACTGTCTGTCCACGCGTCCTGGGCGTTCTTCATCTCTTTTCTTCCTATAGACTATGTTTAAGGCCTCATATGTACCTTTATCAGAAGGTACTACTTGATCTTTGGTACGTTGTGTATGCTAAAACCTGTATCTTGCTGAGCCTTATCCAGAGTCTCGCTTGTTTTAGATGACATGGGATCTGCACAGCTGAAAATCCTGCACTGTGGTAACTAATTGCCCCACCTATGTACCAAAAGCCCAAGAGGATTTTTAAACTGGTTCCCTGAAGGCTTCACAAGGCAGGAAAGTTGTGGTATGGATTTGGCTGGTGGGACCCCATCCCAAGGGACCTAAATTTCCAGTGACTTCTGGCAAGTCATAGAATCACAGAATTGTCTAGGTTGGAAGGGACCTTTAAGATCAAGTCCAACCATCAACCTAACTCTGATTAAAAAAAAAGACATCGCTAAACCATGTCTCTAAGCACTATGTCAACCTGTCTTTTGAATACCTCCAGGGGTGGTGCCTCAACCACTTCCCCTGGGCAGTCTGTTCCAATGCTTAATAACCCTTTCAGTGCCATTTTTTTTCCCTAATATCCAATCTAAACCTCCCCTGGTGCAACTCGAGGCCGTTTCCTCTTGTCCTGTCACCTGTGACTGGACACACACGTATAAGTAGACACGCACCTATAAATTTGCCACGTCAGCATCTAGAGGTGTGCTAACGTGAGTATCCCACCAGACCTGATCCACTCTCCTCCCAAGTAAAACTTTACCCAGACCAGTCAGTCACCGTCCCTTCCCTGCAGGGCACGGTCAGGTGGTTTTAATGCTCTGAGACAGCAAATAAAGGGGGGACCATGTGCTTCGTTCAAAGAAGGACCTGGGCTCCAGCTGACAGTGTCAGTCTCTCTTCCTCGATGAAACGCCGGAAGAAACGCTGCCGTGGGGCTGCTGAGACAGCCAGCAAGCTTTTAAAGCATGCTTTTTTGCTTTAAACAAAGAACCATTTATATGCCTGTTAGTAAATATTTATCTACTGGTCATTCTAACCAAAATCTATTAACCTTCTCCGAAAGAAAGACCCAAGTTCTTTTATGGGAGCCATACAGACAACCCTTTGTAGAGGCTCGATGAGTCCTTCAGGATACACTTGCTAAGCAGTAACCAGGAATTCGATGTAATTCATGATTTGTGGTGGTTATGGTTTCTGAACTCCCTTTGTGCTGCCCTGCACCACCCAATTCCCGCTTTCGGGATCCAAAAGTCAAAGTCTAGCGTCCCCTGTGTTGAGAAATCAACTTGTTTTGGCACCAACTCTGCTGCCTCCAACTTTCCTGGGGCTGGGACGCCAGAGAAATCCTCCTCTTCTGTAAGGCAATCCTCAATCTAGAGTAATTAATTATGCAAAT
>JAHREE010000490.1:939495-956660 GCA_033628505.1 Tringa tobata
ACAAACTAAGCTGAATCGAACTTTAGAACTATACCCAATTTTATGCACAAAGGCACTTCTTAAGCAGTGCCTTTGTGTTAATAGGTTTATTAACATAAAGTATATGTAATATATAATATATAATATAATATATAATCCAGTGGACCAAGATCAGAATACTGACTCAAATTGCTGTTTAAGTGGAGCTTAGAACACCAAAACACAGGTAGCCCCCTACCTTTCTTGGAGGGCCAAATTTTGTACTCAGCAACAGCAGACTGACCCTCTGTCACTGCCAAACCACAGGAATATTGGCTGGGGCATCGTATTCTCACTCCTTTTCACAGAACCAAGGGCTCTGTCTTTCAGAAGGGAAAGCCCTTGGCCCGATCTACCCAGACTTTCCCGCATTCCCACACTTAAAAGTAAAGTGATGTACAAGGAACACAGATGTCAGTGAAAAGGATGTCCCAGATTTCAGGTGTGCACCTCAGTATATAGTTTAAGTTCAGTCTCGGGGTTTAACAAGGCTATTCTGCTCTTTGAAAAATGGGAGTACTAAAATAATTAAGGAGCTCCCACCGACATTGCCATGTCTCATTACTGTGAAAGCATTTTTATTCCTTACTATGACCTTTTTCACACCTAAAAAAGCCTCTCAGAATTGTAGTTTCTATCAAGTGAAATACGATTAACCTATTTGGCTGGTATTTTAGAGAACACCTCCTGCAATTTGAAATCCTGTAATTCAGCACCCAACAGTCCAAAAATATCTTAAATTTGCTCACATTTCACTACTAGCAACAGGCCAGTGCAAAGGCAAAGTGATTCCTGGGTTAGCTGATGGGTTAACAAGGGGCTTCAGATAAACCTTGTCTGGGGCAAGGAAATAAGGAAAAGCTGGCAATTCACAATCCTTGCTTTATTTTTCATTTTGGCGTCCCTTGTCTTTCTGCTGCAGCTTGGTAGGACAGATACAATGCAAAATAAAGGCCACATGAGGCACTATTTGAATATCACAGGAATAATGAACCAGATAAATACTAGGAGTGTCATATTCAAACCACATGGATGTGTGCATTAAAGATGATTCAGTACAAATGAACAGTGTTAGGAATCTTGTCATAAAATAAAGAATCCAAGATAATTTTTTAATTAACTAAAAGAAGACTTTCTGTACGGATCCTCAGTGAAACATGCACATTTCCAAGCTTTATTATCCTGGTTCAGATCCAACAAAGCATTTAAGCTCTTGCTTATCTTTGATCACTTGATTTAATCCCCACCGCTGTCTCCTTTTTCAGAGCAAATGACAAAACAGCCTAAAATTGATGCTGCTCATTTCTGTGAAATTTAAGGCCAGGCCACAGCCACTCTGCAAAATGTAGAAGCTCAAAAATAAACCACTGCAAACAAATGTCATGATACAAGGCAATGTTGAGCGTGAATGCCTGTTAACATCAGATTCACGTGCTCTATAAATTAATACAATAACCACATGTTTTGTAAAAGCCTGGAATATCGCTCTATTGTCAAATATATTGATGTGAATTCTAGACACCCCCTATCTTTTACCAGCATATTCCAAGCAAGTGCAAGGCCATACAGCTTACAATATTTCAAAACATGGGAACAAACAGCTAAATCCATGGAGGGTCAGAATTTCCACCCTGGCAGTTCTCTTTTTCCACAAGATTTTCCAGTTTCTAGTAGAGCATTTGGTGGCCAGGGTTAAGTCTAAGAGAATTTTTGGGGAAGAGAAAAAGCAGTACCCTGTAATCTAGGTCATAAGGGTGGCAAGAGACACAACCTCTGTGATGCAGTCCCTGGGCTGTTCAGTGTCAATAAAGTCAAGGGGACTAAATCTATCTCTGGTGTAATTCTCTGGGCTTTAAGGGAATGTTCCTATTCTGTGTTTTGGTTTGCTCAATACAATAAAAGAAGAAAGACTGCCACAGATCATATAAGATCACATAAGGATAGTGATGGATTGAAAGACAGATTTCTTTCCTTCCTCAACTCCATGGATTTCACTTTTCTTTTGAACCCTTGAGCTTTTTTCCATCCTCCTTCATCCTTCTTGCGTGATCCTTCTTCCATCTCCTCCACTGCCCCCCAAATGGGTTTAAAACTGCATTTAAATGACTTCAACAATTCAAGTGGGTTTTTACACAGGAATGGAATGGGATAGGATAGGATAGGATAGGATAGGATAGGATAGGATAGGATAGGATAGGATAGGATAGGATAGGACAGGGCAGGACAGTTGGAAGGAACCTACAACCATCACCTAGTCCAACTGCCAGTTTTCCAGTCCGAAATATTGACCTAATGGCCGAGGCTAGCAGATGGCAACAGAGGGCATAATATCCCAGTCTGAGAAGGCTTCCCATGGGTATTTAATTCCTCTATTTCACAGGTTTTAATCAATACCATAGTACTGCCAGCCCTAACAGCACCCACTCATGGGAGCTGTGCTTTGATGGGACTGTAACAGCTACGTGGAAAAGCAGGGTTTGCAGAAAATATCTAAATCTCTCCTCTAAGACCCTGTTAGGCACTTATTGTTGACCACAAATATGTTAAAAATACTTTTTTAGATTTTATATCTACGTCAATGGGTATATGTGGTATTTTTTTGTGCCAAGCCCTGAAACCCAGAAGACATTTCTCCAGCTGCAGACATTGATCTGCCTCGGGTGGGCTGTGGCCGCAGCTCTGTGTGTACCAAGCAGGCTCTGAGCGCCTGGGGCCAGGGCATCCCTGCAGCTCCAAGGAGTCCCTTGGAAGTGGAGCCAGTGATGGCCTCCAAGAGAAGGCCTCTGAGAGTTTGATCCTTGGCTTTGGAGAGCCTCAGAAAGCTGGCGGCTGCTCTAGGACGTGAAGTAATAGAACATCTTCAGTCCCAGGTTGGCAGACACATAAATACCTTCACACTTTTTGCATCTAAATGTTTTTGAGGATGATTCACCTCATAAAACTGCCCCTCAGTCCCAGCTGCAGGTGCTTTTGTTGATTTGCATCCACACTCTCAGCATGAACTTCCATGACGCCAGCGGAGCTGATGTGATTTGCACCAGCAGATTATCCCGAAGTTCATTGGCCAACTGCCTGAACGCCTTTGCAGTTCTACAGGAACATGCTTAAAGGGACCAAGAGAGGAAGAAGAGCTCTTTTGTGCAAGGCACCAATGCCATGCACACAGCCCAAATGCACGCATTTGACATCCCCCTCTCAATAAAAGCATTCCCCACTCCACAGCAAAAAATCCCTGTGATGTGCACGGATCCCCTTGAACTTCATTCCCACAAGATGTGTAAAGAGGTACTGCCCAAGCCCCCTTTGCTCACGTGCTTTTTTGTTTGCTAGAACAAATTCAGGCTGGGCAAACAGATGCACTGTTGGGTCCAGACTGAGTTTGCACTACTTGCTTCTCAGCCGAGGGCTTGTTGCAGCCCCTCTGATTTTTGTTTGATAAAGGGAATTGCCTCCAGACCATGCTCTGCAAATATTTCAGTTAACTCTGTGTCATTTAGCAAATGGTTATGTGTGGTTGTGGCCCTGGCTGACCTGATAGCTTTCTTTTCCTCCATATGCTCTGAGAAGGCACCCAGAATGAGCCGTTCCATGACCTTTCCAGGGATGGAGGTGAGGCTGACCAGTCTGTAATTTCCCTGGTCCTCCTTCTACTCCCTGTGTAAGGCATAGCAGCATTTCAGAGTTCTCCTGTTCCCCCTCCACATACATCAAATTTGAGTGCTTCTTGCAAACATGTGCTGAAAACAATGAAGATCCCCCTCGGACTCCTCACCCTTCGCGTGACAGCCAGAGAGAGGTTTCTTTTGGGCTCTGCAGCCGTCTTTCCCTGGTGGGAACGGTTGGTCCTTGTTTGAACTTTCTGATACTCAGACAAAGGTAACTCAAGACAAAGATGGGCATCAAGTAAGTCCCCTTAGGTCATACCTGCCTCCAAACGTCTCTACAAACACTCTTCAGGGTACAGCATGTGCGGTTCTGCGACGTGATGCAACACTGATTTGTTGCACCTACAAACCCTCCTCGTAATGGTGTGAAATTGAGTGTGAACAAGCAGTCGAATGGCAGTTCATCAAACATAATTAATCCGCAACAGAGCAGCAGAAATACTCCTTTTATCTTGCCTAAGGGTTGATGATATAAATACAGAGCACCCCAGAATCAAAAAAGTGACTAAGCAGATGCTTGCTAGTCTGTGAATTCTTTTATAATGCAAAAATGGCTTTTATCTTTCACTGTCTATTTTTGAGTGCTCATCACTGCGCTGCCTGGGTGCTTTGATAAATGGCAATAAATATATTGAGCATATGTTTAGTTCATTAAAAAAATCCATCTACTTCATCTAATTTGGAGACAAAAGAGAAATCATGGAAAAATACAACATTTATAAATGTCTGCTATGAAAGTCTGGACTGCAACTAGCTCTTTGACCAAAATCCCAAAAAAGAAAGGGGGAAAAAAAAGGATAAAGTAATTAAAAAAAGACAATAGAGCTCAGATTGGATGATGAAGACAGGCTGAAAGAGTTGGGGTTGTTCAGCCTGGAGAAGAGAAGGCTCCGGGGAGACCTCATAGCAGTCTTCAAGTACCAGGAGGGATGAGGAGGGACTCTTCGTCAGGGAAGGGAGCGATAGGACGAGGGGCAATGGTTTTAAATTGAAAGAGGGGAGGTTTAGGTAATATACTGGAAATACATTCCTTCCTGTGAGGGTGGTGAGACACTGGAAGAGGTTGCCCGGAGAAGCTGTGGCTGCCCCATCCCTGGAGGGGTTCAAGGCCAGGCTGGATGGGGCTTGGAGCAACCTGGTCTGGTGGGAGGTGTCCCTGGCCATGGCAGGGGGTTGGAACTGGATGGTCTTAAGGGTCCCTTCCAACTCTAACCATTCTGTGATTCTATGATCTGTGCTGTGAAGAGTGTACCCTTTTCCTAACAGTGCCTCATAGACCCTCCTTTATCACCACAGAACGTAACACGTCACGGACTCAAAATAAAGTGGGTGAATTTGTTCCAGAAATGACCTTATGGGGTGGAGGGGAAAGGGCGAAACCCCCTCTGCATTTTGTCCAAAGGAGGCTGATTTGGTCTGTAGGCTACAAATAGACACGTCACCAGCACTGCCTTCCCCTTGGCCAGCAGGACGGGCAGACATCAATTTTTCAATTTTTGCGTTGAAACTATAGTGGTGTGGGGGTTACAGTGCTTCTGTCCCCAGGCACCCCCAGGCCACAGCATCCACCAAGTGCAGCTTTGATGTCTCCCTCCTGCTTCAGAGCAGGCAATGGCTGACAGCCTGGTCCAGATCACAGACCAGATTTTGAGATAAATAACGTAAACATGTTAAAACTGTTTACTTTATATATGCTCAGGGTTTTTTCTTTAAAAAAGGCACACTGAGGATAAGAAAGTTTGCCTTTTGAAATGCAGTGAAGGATTTGGACTCCAAGCAGCAGATGTTGAAGCCTGCATACGAAACAAATCACAACTTCGTGTCCCAATCCAGACTATTAACCACAATAGATGCTTTGCAGATTCCAACAATCTCTTGATTCTCTGACCCTTGCGTTTTCTATACATTGTCAGTTTTAACCGAACATTGTCTTTTTAAAGGCATAGAATTGTCTTGAAAGGGCTTATCTTCATTTTGAAGTACCTGTATCTCCTGGATCTGGCCTTCACTTGCTACACAAATGCATCTGTAGTTTAAGTTGCCTCCCCGTGCCCTTATCATATATTTCAACCTGCTGGAGCTGAGACGGTGCCTGTTCTTTCCTGCTGTTTGAGAACATTCGTGCTTTGAGTCGAGAAAGAGGTCAGAAAGCAAGCACGGGCCTCAAAGAGTCCCCAGATTAGCCTGGCAAACACACCTCAGTTTCTGTAGCCCTCAAGGAAGCAGACATGGTTATCGCCAGCCTCACATCAGGCCAACTCAAATGGAACCAAGAACCCATTTACAGCCAGGTCAACAGGAAAGCAGCTTTCAACAGGCGGACAACAAGCCCGGACACGAGCCCCTGCCTTGAGGGGCATTCAATGTGGGTTTGAAACAACACCCAAGTGAAAAGCTCAAGGTAGCATTTTCTCTTCAGGGCTGCACCCCTGGTTTTGAACCTATGCCATGGAAAGCAGAATCCAGCCCCGAGACAGTGCGCCGGGGAGGGAATAATGCTGCAACGACACAGCTGAGCTGGCTGCCCTGGCAATGAAGGCTTATCTCACGCTGCCCTCCCGGTGAGTAACGTTTAAAACAAATAAATACTGCAGGGGAGGTGCTGTTAGGGCAATTGTTGAGTTGTGTTCTTGCGGCGAGTTCTTTATGATAATAGCGCAGGGGGAGCGTGGAGTGTTTGCGAGGCACGTTGGAGCCAGGGGACAGAAAGCACACACAGCCTGTTAATAAATAACGGGGTTCAGCAGCGTGGCTAAAACAATCAATCCCTTCACAAAATGCAATAATACACAAGTGCTACTAAAACAAAGCACAACAAATCAAGCTGGAGATATACTTCGTTGCTGGTCCCTGGGAATGGCAGACGTTCTCCTCTGGAGAGAGTGGGAGCCGTGCAAGCGCGGCGGCAGCTACGGCAGCACCTCAGTTGTGCAGAGATACGTCTTTGGGCCCTTCCACTTCTACTGTTCTGCACAGGCAGTGGCGATGATACTACAGTTTGCTCCTGAACTATGATACCTTTAATGTCTTTAGAGTTGTCATAGAGAGTCATAGAGTTGTCCAGGCCGGAAGGGTCCTCCAAAGGTCCTCTAGTCCGACCTCCCCGCAGTCAGCAGGGACACCCCCAACTAGACCAGGTTGCCCAGGGCCTCGTCGAGCCTCGCCTTGAATATCTCCAGGGAAGGGGCCTCAACTACCTTCCTGGGCAACCTGTTCCAGTGCTCCACCACCCTCACAGTGAAGAACCTTCTCCTAATCTCTAGTCTAAATCTGCTCCCCTCCAGCTTAAAGCCGTTGCCCCTCATCCTGTCATTGCAGGCCTTTGTAAACAGGTTCTCCCCAGCCTTCCTGTAGGCTCCCTTCAGGTACTGGAAGGCCGCTATTAGGTCTCCCTGGAGCCTCCTCTTCTTCAGGCTGAACAACTCCAGCTCCCTCAGCCTGTCCTCGTAGCAGAGGTGCTCCATCCCCCTGATCATCCTCGTGGCCTTCCTCTGGACCCTCTCCATCAGGTCCATGTCCTTCTTATATTGAGGGCTCCAGACCTGCACACAATACTCCAGGTGAGGTCTCACCAGAGCAGAGTAAAGTGGAAGAATTACCTCTCTGGACCTCTCTAGGAAATAGTCTTTCCTATATCTGAAGACTATTACATAGTCAGGGGAACTCAGGCATGTTGGCATTTCATGGATTGGTTGGTGTCATACCATACAGAGGTCTAGAGCTTATCATTATCTTGGGTTTATGAGTTAGCAGCAGCAAATGCCTACATCTTAAACTTTCCAGTGTAAGGACACAGTAGACTAGGAAAAGAAAAGATAGCCAGGGACCCCATAATTTTGCTGTACAAAGCTCACAGCAGTTCTTAACTTCACTGAAGAGGAGCAGTTGATGTCACTGAATTGAGGGGACATAAGGCCATTGACCTTAATGGGCAGGATCTTTTCCTAAAAATCTTACCGCAGCCCCACCAGGATGGTCTGGGACAATACCAGCATATATTAGCAGAAAACACTGCTTTGCCCAACTTGGCAACTGCCTGATGCCAAGCTGGGCACGTCATCCCAGCACTTAACCCATTTGTAAATAAATCATTACAAAGAGTTAGAAAAAATGAAACACTTACTTGGTCCAAGACCTATGGAAAATGCAGCGACATAAACAAGCAGGCTGGCCAGCGAGAGCCATTTCAGGACTACAGGAACCTCCTCACTTTCCATGTGAGACCCTGTCGTGCTTTTGCCTCCTGCCAGGGCAGTCCTGTTCAGTTCTCCTGTCCTGGCAACACCTGGGCTTCTCTGTGTGTCAAATGACAATCTTTCTGGTGAAGCCATGCTAGCAAAGAGGTCCTTGAGACTCCCATTGGTGACACCAGTGACGTTTCCTGGTCTCTGGAGGAAGGAATCCTCTGGAGATTGGCTTCTACAGACGTTGGTGAAGTTCACATGTATGTTACGGTTCACTAAGCCCATAGTGACCAACGATACTGCCATAACAGAAGAGCCAATACACAGAAAAGTTTTGCTTCCAACTTGATCCACAAAAACCGTGGCTGGGACTGTGCTGACCACTTTAACCACTCCCACTCCAGTAGAAGCCAAGCTGGCAGCTTCGTTGCTCTGGAACCCAACTGACTTCAAAACAGTCGATGCATAAAATAAAATGTTGGGCTGCCCAGTTGTTTGCACGAAAAAGACCAGAGTGAGTCCTACCAACATTCGGGTCCTCATGTTGTTTTTTGAACGGAACAGGTCCAAGAAACTATACTGATGTTCGTCTTTCAGGGAAGACTTGATCACCGTAAGTTCTTTAGTAGCATCTGATGTTTCCCGTAGCCTCTCCAGTACTTTTCTTGCAGCCTCATCGTTATTTTTCATGACGAGAAACCGAGGGCTTGGAGGAAGGAAATACATGGCAATAGCCTGCAAAGCACCTAACGGAATCACAAGGCCAAACATGTACTTCCAGCCATGAGATACGCTGGCAAACGCATAATTTGAAATGTAGGCAAAGAGAATGCCTATCACAATCATGAGTTCGTTTAACGATACGAGGAGACCTCTTCTGTGCTGCGGGGCGATCTCAGCAATATACACACAGGTTGCAATTGATGATAAGGATATAGAAATGCCTATGGCAATCCGTCCCACAATAAGTATCCCATACGATTCATAGGGCAGTAAAATCAGACTCCCCAACACAAGTAAAGAAGATGCAATTATGATAGCAAGTCTCCTTCCAAATCGGTCTATCAGGAATCCACCAGTAAGGGATGCGAATAAGGCCCCAAAAAGCAGGGAACTTACAACGATTTCCTGCTCTTTGCAGGACAGTGCTAACACGCTGCTCATCTGAAGAAGAGCTCCAGAGATAAGGCCCAACTCATAACCCATCTGAAGTCCACTTACAGCAGCAATGGCAGAAGATAGAAAAGTAAAGGTTCCACAGCCTGAAATAAGAGAACAAAAAAATCACAAAAACTTGAAAGTGTGGCTTCTGCAACATTCTGACAACTAATAATAACTTTGTTTGATAAACCAGTGCAAAAAAATCTTTTATAACTTTTAGGCAAAGCAGTCAGGTGCATACAAACTCGGCAGCTGTGGTGACATAAAAGGCTATTATTAAAATATATATTAAAAAAAAATTCATATAAAACCCTCTTTAATTTTTGGGTTCCTTATCTTCCCAATCAGAAGTCAATAAGATTTTAATCAGTCCCTAAATAACCAAACTTTCTGCCTCAGAATATCACGGCAAAAGGCAACACTGCCAATAGAACCTTTCGGTAAGAAAGCAATTTTTGCCTTGAGATGTTTTTACGGTTTTTGCTGTACTGAACCGAGGAAGTCCTGTCCACACAACCAGTGCACCATGGGCAAGGAAAGCAGTAATTTCCCAGCCAAAATGCTTCAACCTTTACTTGAATAATTAGCAAGCAAAGCTCACTAATTCTTTTGCTTCACCTGAGGATGCCATGAAGGCTGCTGGTACCAGTGGTTTTATTTTGCCAAATAAAAACTTATCCACTGAGCTCCAGGCTGATCCAGAGATCTGAAATACACTAGAGAAACCAGTCTTTGAGGTACAGATTCGTGAACTTTTTGGGTTTTGCTCATCACTCATCTCAGATTCTCTGGAACATCAGGATCGAATATTTTGCATAGTTTATGACAGCCACAATGTCAGGAATAAAAAACAGATGGTGAAAACATAAACCAAATTATATGCCTTTGAACGTCCACCCCAAAACAAATTCATTTTATACATCTGTGATTCATTGTTTATTGTTACAAGATAGATTTAGCTGATTGTATTCTACTAACTGTGAAGCCTTTTGCACCCTAAACCTTGAGGAATATACCAGTTTGTTATTGTTGGTCTTGTTCTTTCTCCCAGCGTGATTTTTCTCTCATCATGATGTTGGCTGCGACACAACTAGGAAAAGAGTAAATTGACTTCTGATTTTCCGGTTAGTTGGAGAGATAGGACGTGTCTGAGGAGAGGTAGCTTTTTCGGCATAACAGAGTCCATATTTCATTTAATTCTCCTGGAACAAGCACTTTCCAGCTTGGCTGGAAAGTGGTATATGGTCTAATTGAAAATGATACATAGACTTTGTTTATTTTTAGCTTATTTTTCTAAGGCATTAAGGCTCTTTGATCACGCTGACTGCCTGGAGTTCCATGCCAGTAACATTTGAGCACGTTGGCGAGGATCAGCCCCGTTTGACAGAGGATATTACATTTCTAAAGCAAATTGTGAAAAGAGAGGAGGAGGGCGGCCCTAGCAGGACGCCTGCACTACTAAAATAAACAGTGCCGGAGCCCAGGCCTGGACCTTGGCACGTGGCCCTGTATCTGACTCCATTGCTGGCATGGTCCCTGGCATGGTTGTGTCCCATGCCACCTTGGGCTCTCCTAACAATTCCTGGCATGAGCCCACCATCATGCCCTCCAGCCACTCCATGGGAGGTTGGTTATCTTGTAGAACAGCAGAATATATATATTCACATACATATATATATATAAATATAATACGTAGAATCATAGAATGGTTCAGGTTGGAAGGGACCTTAAAGACCATCGAGCTCCTGAGAAGAGGCCGAGGGGAGACCTTATCGCTGTCTACAACTCTCTACAACTCCCTGAAACGAGATTGTAGAGAACTGGGGGTCGGTCTCTTCTTCCAAGGAACAGGCGATGGGACGAGAGGAAATGGCCTCAAGTTGCACCAGGGGAGGTTCAAATTGGATATTAGGAACAATTTTGGCACTGAAAGGGTTATTAAGCCTTGGAATGGGCTGCCCAGGGCAGTGGTTGAGGCACCATCCCTGGAGGTATTTAAAAGATGGGTTGACACAGTGCTTAGTGACATGGGTTAGTGATGGGTTTTTATCAGAGTTAGGTTGATGGTTGTACTAGATGATCTTGAAGGTCCTTTCCAACCTAGACAGTTCTATGATTCTCTGATTCCAGCCTCCTGCCATGGGCAGGGACAGCTCCTACTAGACCAGGTTGCTCATGAACTGTTCCTCCAGGGTCAGGGGAGATGTGTAAGCCCATTAAGTCTGTTAAGGTCCCATATTATCAATCCCATATTATAAATTCTATCTGGCTGAGGGTTGGTTCCCTTTGAGCTAAGCAGAAGCCAGGCAGCCCCCAGCTATTGAGCCCGCACAACATGCCCCAGCCCACTCAGCCTCTAGGCCTGGGTGGCTGGAAAACCAGACACAGACAAAAGGTGGGCAAAAAAGACACTGTTTTGTTACCATGGGCCGTAAAGGCATGCGGGGAATGGGAGCATTGTGAGAAGTCTTTCAGAAGGTACTGATGGATGGTGGATTTATTGTGGCGGGACAGCTTGGAGAATATGTCAGAAACAAATTTGCAAAATGCTCCAGTGATGGAGCAATCTTTTTTTTTTTTTTTTATATATATTGTTGTTGTCCATGTCTCTATTATGTCTAAAGCTTTTTTTTCCTTTATGTCTGGAGTATCCAAGATCCCTGTGCTTATTTTGAACAGAAGTTAGTGCATGGGAGAGGCCAAGTCCTGCTGTATTTCTTTCACCCGCTGAACAGCACTTCAGTGGAAGACTCCAGTTAAACTGCTTTGTGCTCCATCCTCCTATGCATACGTGCAACATTCATTTTATCATTACAAAAGCCTAATTTGTCCCTCCTCTTTATACTTTTGACATGACTGCTTGCTGTATATTACTAGATTTGGAAAATATACCCTTCCAAGGAAACCTGGCTGGAAATCAGGGCTGGTAAACCACACAGTGTTGTGCTCAATTAATGACCTTGGGTATCAGAAGCTACACTGCTAATTTGAGCACAGTGCTCTGCCCAAACTACTGGTCAGTGCTGACATTTGAGCTTTCTTGGACATCTTTGTATTTTACATCATTTAGCCATGTAGATTTAACCTAAGATTTTGCTTTAATTTGTATGTTACGAGGTGAAAAGAGACCATTGTGGTCATCCAGTCTGGCACTCATGAACAGCACAACTTAAACCCTCAGACATATATAAATGACTTTTTCCTTTTTTTTTTTTTTTTTTTTTTTTTTGTGAACTAGGACATTTGAAATATTGGGCTTTGATTTAAAAATTGCTAGTGATTGAAAGCCAACGATGATAATTCATAAGTTGTCCCAATGGTTAATTGCTTTCACTGTAAATTATCTGTAAATTGTTTCTGACTTAATTTCTGCAACTTCAGCTTCCAATCATCAGGTCCCATTCTCCATTTGTCTGTACTCAGCCATGTTCAATAAGTACAAAATTATACCCTGTCATCAAGTCATCCCAGAGACCTTTCCTGGATAAGCTACTTAGCTCATGACATGAAGCTAACCAGCTCATGAAGTTTACCAGTCCCTTAAGTATTCAAAGCCCTGTTCTCTGAACTGTATCTACTTCTTCAATAAATTATGAGCCAGACCTAGCGCTCCTGCAGTGGTTGCAAGATGCCAGGTAGACACCTGACATAATTGTCCTGCTCCTGGTGGACATTTCTCCCTCTGCTTGTCTAAGGATTGTCACAGGAGCTCATCTCATGCTGGTTACTTTCTAGGCCAACCAATTTCTTTTTTGACTGGGTTCTCTCCAAGGCACTGCCTTTCCATGAAACGTGACCTGCCTTATAGAATCATAGAATCATAGAATGGTTAGGGTTGGAAGGGACCTCAAGGATCATCGAGTTCCAACCCCCTGCCATGGGCAGGGACACCTCCCACTAGAGCAGGTTACTCAAGGCCCCATCCAGCCTGGCCTTGAACACTTCCAGGGATGGGGCATCTACAACTTCCCTGGGCAACCTGTACCAGTGTCTCACCACCCTCATAGTAAAAAATTTCTTCCTTATATCCAATCTGAATCTTTTTTCTTCCAGTTTTAAACCATTTCCCCTTGTCCTTTGTGGTTGGACTCGATGATCTCAGGGGTCCCTTCCAACCATGATGATTCTGTGATTCTGTGAAGAATAGGCACTTCTGGATGTCTGAAGTAGGTCAGATGCCTATTTCTCTCCACTGCCTACAAGGGGAATCCGTGTGGCTTGCTCAGATGCAGATGTCTAAAGTCAGCAGAGAGGAACCCCAGGCACCACTTCCACTTGCAGTCAGCAGGCCAGGCCACCTGAATTGCATCCAGCCAGTGACGTACACCGTTTACTAATCACCCCTCACCTTTATCACCCACAAACAATCTGTTATTATCTTCTTCCAGGCAACTGAGAAAAAAATGTTCAGTAACAGAGGGACCACAACTGAGTTTAAGGCTCTGCAGCAGGAGCCCAGCAGCGTGGGCAGTGTTTCCTATGGTTACTTGGAGGTCTGTGTCCTGCAGAGTTTTTAATTCCTTGAACGTGTGACTGTCAGCTTGACCAATGTCTTCATGTTTCTCTGGTTCATTTTTACTGGGTCAGCAGGTGTCCTCGTGCATATATGGCACACACCCACAGGCATATAGAAATAGTGGGGGGCTGTAGCTAAAGCAGACCCCGAATGAGAAGCAGATTCTGGTGCGATGCAGTGGGAGACACACCATCTTTCTGCATTAGCAGCAGCAAGCTCAGCAGTTGGCTTGGTGTCTCCTGTCCCTCACGGGCATTATTCTGCTGAGAAACATCCTTATGTCACCGTGAGGTTTTGCTGTAACTGGCGTACCTAAGATTTGCCTGCTCAGAGCTGCCCGCTGAGTTAAACCCCAAAATCTCTGCTCGGTTTTCCTTCATGTTCTTCCTCCAGACAAAATTCCCTCCGACATCAGCATATGTTTTGCTTTAACATTTCCAGATAAAGCAGTAGTTACACTCACAGTCCTTTTAAGTGTCACTTTTAATGATGTTGCTGGCAGTTCTTAGGCATTCCTTTTTTATTTTTTTATTTTTTAAAAAAGAAGCTTCTTAAAATGTATATTCCTCTTATTTTTATGAGTTGCCTGCAAAATACATGGCAGCGTGCAGCCCAGGGGAATGAAATATTTCAATGATGGCTTCCAGAGAAATTTCTCCTTCTGCCTGCAACAAAGACCATGGCGAAGGAGCGTGTGGCCGGTATGTGACAAGCGATTGGAAAGCCTATTCTCTGGTTTCCCCCATGTAAACAAAATGGTTCCTCACAACTGTTACTCAGGTCAAAAGCAGCACCACTTGGCAAACAAACTTATATTTAAGAACATTCGCTGGAACTGTTTATGCCTGGTTCCTGAAAAGGAGACCGAGCGCGGTTGTTGTACAGCACAGTGTGCTGCTGGTGAGGCTGGATGGGGCCAAGGAGTAAGGGTGTGCCCCTTCAACTTATTTTTCAAGCACACATTTGGGAAAAATACAGCCCTTCCAAAGGCAAAACATTTGGTCTGTGCATGTATTTTGTTGGCATTAGGGATAAACGATCTGTGCCAGGGAAGATCTGCGAGCAGTCCAAGCTGGGAAGCACTGCTCTTCCCCAGCTCCATGTGCAGCAGAGCTCTGGGAAAGGTGCCTGGGAGCCCTTTCCAGCTCACCTTTGGCATCACCACGCTCCACATTAGTCCAGACACTGAGATTTTTATGATGTAGATTTTCTTTACATTTTTCCCAAGAGAACATGTGTTGTGCCTACAGAAAACTAGTGGGATGGGGGGAAATCACTTCTTTATGTGACATCTATACATCTATTTTGATAGGAGGAGACTCGACAGTCTCTTCCATCCCGGTGCTTTCTTCTGTTGCCTTTGATTTAATCTGAGGTGAGAAATGTCTCCATTTGGGAGGGAAGGAAAGTATTTTACTGGAAGGTCAAATATATGTTCTTTAAATCCTCGGGGATGCTTTGATCTATTTAGACATTTGGAAGGTGAAGTCAAGCTCTGTCAACCCTTGGTTAATAAACACGATGAGTTGAGTGCATTGCATAGATATGAATCCACAGCCTTGAATCCCCCTTTTTCAATGGAAAAAGGCATCTACTTTTAGCCATGATAAATCTTAAAAATTCAGCCCCTGTGTCTGAAAATTTTAAGCTATCTTCAACAACATATTCCTTCACCATCTGAGTGCTGGCTGACAGAGGAAAAGTTTACCTTTACGAGGAAATAGTGTTTAAAATTCCCCAAATGGTCTTTAGAGGAGCATTTTGCTAAAGTGTATAGCGTGTGCATCAAATGGTTTTGTAGGATAAATATTTAATGGCATGTGTTGGGAATTTCTGCGTAATTAAGTCATGATTGTGCTTCTTGTAAAAGGTGATTATCCCATTTTTATGCCATCGTGATCTTTGCTGTACTGTCAGAGTCATCTCTCCTGTCTCATCCAGTTGTCTGGTGTAAAGAGATATACGTTACCCTGTTGATCTGTTCTAATGCCTGACGCTTCTTTACATCCAGTAGCTACTCAAGATGTACGTTTCTCCTGTGGGCAAGGATACATCTGATTTAACTGTCCACCTAGAAGTCTGGCGTGGGATCTAAAACAGTTACCCAACAAGACCCTATGGGATGAAACAAACAGTGGCTTTGGGACAAAGTTATGTTGCAAGCAAATATTAAAATTTACCCAAAAATAGTGTCAGGGCCATGTGGGCTCATGACCATTTGACAAAGGTGACTCCTCCCACCCAAGTGTGAAAGGCAAAACCAAAAAGAAATGTTTTATAAATTGAACTAAAAAAGAAGGCAGAAGGAAGCTAACTTATGGCACGTTTTCACAAATCTAAATCCCTGCCATGGTGGGAAGCATTGTATACTTTGTACAGCGTGAGCCCAATGAGTATATTGTGTGAGTAATATTCCAATTTAATGAACAAAAGCCCGCTGGCACTGAGGGAAAGACAGGGAACAGAACGGATCCTGGTCTGACCCACACCGACCCTCTCTCCATCTCTCTTAGCTCTCTGCCGTGTGTTTTCATTATGTCAACAGGCAGCCTGGCCCTTCATTACATTAAATGAGGTTTGGGTGTTGTTTTCTTGCGTTCCAGTAAGAATCGACAAGTTCTTTTAATTCTCAGCTAGGTAATTATAAATTCCTGAGTTTACTGCTTTGATTTCTGAGGTGTGTAATTTGCCCGTACCCTTCTAACCGTAGCCCTTGTGCTGCAGTAACTTTGCTGTGTCTGTTTTTTGTAACTGCTGGGCTTCCCCTTGATAACTCCATCCTACAACCATCTGTGTCGCTCCCCCCCCATACCCTTAAGGTAACCTTAAATATGTCTGCACTCCAACTGGCTTTCTGTTCTTGATTAACCTTGGCTTCCTGGAGAAGAGAAGGCTCCGGGGAGACCTTATAGCAGCCTACCAAATATCTGAAGGGAGCTACAGGAGAGATGGGGAGGGACTCTTTGTCAGGAGGTGTAGTGACAGGACAAGGGGTAATGGTTTTAAATTGGAAGAGGAGAGATTTAGGTGAGATATTAGGAAGAAATTCTTTGCTGTGAGGGTGGTGAGACACTGGAAGAGGTTGCCCAGAGAAGCTGTGGCTGCCCCATCCCTGGAGGGGTTCAAGGCCAGGCTGGATGGGGCTTGGAGCAACCTGGTCTGGTGGGAGGTGTCCCTGCCCATGGCAGGGGGTTGGAACTGGATGATCTTTAAGGTCCCTTCCAACCCAAACACCAAATTCTATGATTCTATGAAATGTCACCAGGGTGGGTCATTCCCCCCTTGATCGGTGAAAGAGGCTCAAGGTGCAAAACCACGCTGCAACTCAGAAGAACTGGCTGGGTGGGACAGCAAAGCCGAGGAGCTGTGAAATTCAAGCTGCAGCCCTCAAATATCTTTGCAGAAGCGATTGCACAGCTGGTTTTTCCGGGTGTCAGCACAGAAACCCTGCTCCCTCACGAAATGCTAGGGGAGAGAAGACAGGGGGGAGACCCCGTCCACCCCCACCTCGTGCTTTCCCCCCTGCTCGAGCAGGTGCAGGGCTGGCTGAATTGCTGAAAAACTCCCCGAATTTTTCAGTGACAAGGGCTGAACCGCTCCCCAGGGTGCACGGACGGGAGC
>JAHREE010000490.1:1005963-1058655 GCA_033628505.1 Tringa tobata
CCTTCCTTCCTTCCTTCCTTCCTTCCTTCCTTCCTTCCTTCCTTCCTTCCTTCCTTCCTTCCTTCCTGTCTTTCTCTCTAGTAGTGACTCTCTATCTCTCCTGGTGATATATGATCCAAGCGAACTCTAAAGCCTAAAACTTCAATTAAAAAGTGCACCAATTTGAGTGTGAGGAGGAGGAGAGAGAAGGGAGAGGGCTGGTTACCTCATGACTGTTGAATGTCTGAGATGATATTACTATGTCTAATGTTGAAATGCTGGTTTGAATGAGTGCTGCAGATATCACAGTGAGCAATAGTACTTGGGAAGCAGATTAAAAAAAAATAAATAGAAAATTACTCTGTTTTGTAGCCTGCAGACAAAATGACTGGGAAAGATCCCAAATAACTTTGCTAAAAGTGGTTGGATAAATACTGTAGGTCTCATTATCAGTGATGAAAGTCATTAATATATAGATTATGTCATCCCTAAGTTATAAAATTGGTTTGCACACCATTTTCCAATAAAAATAATCAATGGTAAATTCCTTCTCCTTGGTCTCAGGTTTCAGAGCTTCCAGGTGCTTCACAGTCTCACATTTTCTCTTCAGCCACAAATATTAAGGGTCTAAACACCCTTCCCAGTCTCCTGGGTCAAGCAGGTAGGTTCATGTAAAGGAAACTTGAAATACCATGAAACTCCTCATCAAGTTGCAAGAATTGGCAAGACTGCTGTAAGCCTGGCACTGCAAACTAGAGGCATTAAGTATCACACACTTTTTAAGATTTATTTAATAGGCACTTCACATCCAAATTATTAAGAACAATTTGAGATTAATGGTGTAGAAAAGTAACAGCTACTTCTTGCTAACAACGTATCTTTGAGCTCAGTGAATGTGTGGAAATGCAAAGAGTTGTAGGGATGAAGGGTGAACCTTCTTCCAAAGGTCACGGTAGGCTTAGGACAACTGCTCCTTCGTTAAGACAGATGGATGGGTTTTTAATAAAGCTTTTAAAGATAATCTGGAGAAAGTATTTAAAAATTTCTTTCTCGTTATTATATCCCATCTTTGTTTGCTCCTCATTCTCTGGCCAATGAATTATTTTCCTTGTTGCAGTCATCCCCAAGGTCACCCAAATTTGTCATGTAAACAGCACAGAATGGCCAAATCATAAGACTCACTCTGCTTTGGGCTGGAACCCAAGGGTTCAAGCTTTTACTTCTAAGCAGTTTAAGTCCTCTGGAAGTTTAAGTCCTGACCGAGGGGATTATGCAGGTGCTGAACAAGTTTAACCTTTGATTGCTGTTGTAGAAACTCGGAAAGAAACACTGCTTTAGCCCTCTAGTAGCATTTTTACAGATGCCTAAGAATTGGCTACCAAGTTTGCTATGGTGAAGCCATTGGGTTTTAATCACATTCAATTAACTGATATGGTGAAGTAGTTGACAAATACTTCTTAGAACCAGAAGCCACTGGAAAACATGTGAAAATCAAAGTTGAGTTAAGATGTTATCCTAAGTGTCCCTGCCCAGCCAGGCAGTGCAACCTCACGCTGAAGGAACAGTTTAAGGCAGTTGTGTCACGGCAGAAGAGCCCTTAAAGTTCAGTCACCCTGGGACTAGGTCCCAAAGTGGTAAACCTTGAGCACTTTTTCTTCGTTATCTGAAATTAGCCTGGATACCTAATCGACCCAGGTAAGAAAAAGACCAGCACTCCCATCCCATCACCACCGCCAAGAAGTGCCCTCTAAATGTCATATTTTTAACTGGGTCATTCCCCAGATCTGGTTTAACCTGTAGGCAGCTTTTGACCTAGCTGAGAGGACAATAACTTCTGGTGGAAGAGAGAAGGCAGGAGTGAGCGGGACGGACATTGAGAGCCCTCATACTGCCCATGCAGCTGGCAGAGGGGTGAGGGAAATCACTGACCTACTGTGCTTCAGACAGAAAAAAGCACGGCTCAAATTAGTTAAATCAGTGGAGCTGTCCTGAGTGGGCTCCCATATTTTAGAAAAAATTATACTATGGCTATAGCTAACAATGTTTAGGAATCAACGTAACCTGCAACATTCACACACCAAAATGGGTTCTCACGAAGAACTGTTTAGTTAATTAAACATATTTCTAAACTGGTTTCATCAAAGTTTATCATCTAGATCAGCATTTAATCTCTATGCGTAGAAGCCAAGACTGGTTATAGGTCAGGGGAATTAACCAGGAGCATTAAGCATTGAAAATCAAAGCAAGGAAGTGAAAGATTTCCTCCTAATGGGGACAGAAGCTTCTGGGATGTTTCCCAGGGGGACAGTTGCAAAAATGGCAAAGAAAGCAGGAAGAAAATCCCCAAACCAGTCAAGTGAAATCTGCCTAGGGATCTGACAGCGACTTGTCAGATGCTAGGAGTGGTTTATGTTTACTGGGACGTTTGCACTGTGGAGCCACAGCATTTTGGGGGCATTTATATTCTTGGCTTAAGTGCAGTTCTGACATATCATCCAACCTCAGCACCAACAGTCTAAATTAATCTGGTACACTTTTCATTTGTAAATAAGATCGAAGCTTATGGCAAGGCAAAGAGAAGTGAAGCGAACAAAGCACGAAAAGAAACTGCAAATCCCCCTAAAAAGCAAAACCCCGAGACAGAATGGAAACAGAGTAAGAGGAATGAGTGTGAGCTCGACATGTGGAGTTTTTTCTGTCTAGGCTAAAACTAACAAGGCTCCCTCATGTGCATAGAACTTCTGTCCTCGGTTCTCCTGCGGACAGACCAGGGCCCACCAAATGACCGCTTTTGCCCTCAAATTCATTTGCCATGGCGTGATTCCTCAGCAGCCCTTGTGCAGTGCCATTGTGGGCTGCGGCCTTCCTGCAGCCCGCAAGTGGGCTGTTGTTGTTGTTTTGTTGTTGTTTTTGTTGTTGTTGCTGCTGTGCAGCAAACACCCAGTGGGTGCGAGCCCACGTCTGGTTTTGACATGAAAAGACATCCTTCCATTCAGTGTGGATTGGGGACAAAGCACTTTTAGCCCCCATTAAAGGGCTCCCACAGAGGTCTTGGCCTGCCCTGGCCCCCGCTGCCTGGGCCCCCCTGCCCGTACCTGCCTCCTCGCTGCCCCAGAGGGGCCTGGGCTCTGGCTTGGGCAGCGGCTCTCCTTTGCTGTGGGGTTCCTTCGCCTGCAAAAGAGAGAGGGAACACATCAGGTCAGGAGAACATCCTCTTGTGCTGGGTTATTGCTTTGCAAACGCTTCAGACCACAGCTCTTTTTCCACCTGAAGAAAACCAGAGGACTGCGGAATTGCCTGGGTGGGAAGGTACCTTTCAGATCATCGAGTTCAAACTGTCAACCCAGCACTGACAAAAACCACCACTGACCCATGTCCCTCAGCACCACATCTGCCTGGCTTTTAAATACCTCCAGGGATGGTGACTCCGCCACTTCCCTGGGCAGGCTGTTCCAATGCTTAATAACCCTTTTAGTGCAAAAATGTGTGGGGTGGCAGTGCAAGGCCCCTCTACAGCTGTTCCTACGATCAAGGGCAAACTTACGAGGTGCCATCTTCCAGAAAAGGAATGGCCTCTGTGCTTATACTGTACTTTCAATTACATTTTCCATTCAAAGTGCATGCATGTTTAGTTTATACCTGTGGACCAGATGTTTAGCCCCGTTCTCCTGTCTCGGCCCCGCTGAGAGGGAGAAAGGGATAGGCTTGGGCAGTCTGGGTCCCACCAAGGCTGTCTTCTGACATGGAGTTCTTTGCAGAGAGCCACTTTGTCCACTCTTTCATCCAGGGCAGGGACAGCCTTCATGAGGATGGGATTTGGGATAGGGTAGGCACAGGTGATAATCCCTCGCATATCCTTGGAGATCACCAATGGGGAGGCTGCAGAACCCGGTTCCCCTCTGTCATTAACACTTCATCCTCATCCCTGCTATTATGGTCCATCTAACTGCATGCCCTCTGGACCTCTCTTATTCACACAAGAGGCTTGGATCAGAGCTGTACAAGAATTTGGGAGAACTAGGAGTGTGACTGTCCTCTGGCATCACCTTCATAAGGGTACCAGCTGCTGGCTTCAGTGGTGCTGCTTCTGGGTGATAAACTGAGTGTGAGAATGAAGCCAGTTAGCAGGATTACACATTTGCTAACCCTGTCTATCCCAAAGTACTTCCCAGGCTCTCCATCCCACTGAAATGCGTCAGGATGGGAAGCAGCAGTCAAATGGCAAATAAGGCACTGCAGAAGAACAAGGTAAAGAATTGCCACTAGAATCACTGCACAGGCTTCTCTTAGTAAAAAGTTCTCGTGTCCAATGACAGAAGAAATTTTCTTGCTCATGTCAAAACTTAAGTGCTTCTTCATACAAATGCATCATTCTCAAAGCCTGCAGTCCTGAAGGATTACAGAGTTTGTCAGTATGAGTCTGGGGCTCTGGTGAGCCACTCAAGCAGCGTTTTCAACTCTGATCTTCCCTGTGTTTTCAGTTTAAGAAATGCTTTCATTCAAAAGATTTCTCCACTCAAATGGCAACTTCACCCACCATTACACACACTCCAGAGAGGTGAGAAGCTGGCTGTAGGATGCCCAAAATTGCAAAACATTGCAAAGGTGGCTCACTTTTCTGATGGCATTTGTCTGACTACTGTAATTCAGGAGATTAAGTACATGATGAATAGGAAGAAAGAAACAGACATTCCAGACGGCCACTGTTTTAGCTCCTGTAAAGCTCTGGGATTAAAGAGCCAGAGGGACTGCAGGAAAGAAGCAGCATGGGAATAAAAAGTAAGTGTGGGATGAAGGGAGAGAAGGAGAGAAAGTGCTTAGTTTGATGCATTGCAGGCAGAACTGTGATTATGTCCTGAAGAATACAAGCACAGGGAAAAGCATTTAAGAAAAAACACACACTAGGCATGGATCAAGCTCCTATAGCATTGTGTCCACTTTAATTGTATATCATATTGCTAACATATACATCCATTGCAGTTATTTTCATCCTCCACCTTTTTTTCTCCTTTAATTGCTTCACAATTATCTGTGTTTACACCAGCACTTTAATCACACCTTCTATTTTCATGTCTATGTTGTGGTTTCAATTGAGGTTCTCAAAAAGTCAGGCATCCCTAAGGAGAGCCCACCTGTTATTGTACGCAGGATGTTTCTTTTGTATGTTTTCCTGGATTTTTTTCACATATTACCCTTTCAATTGAATAATCCATTTTCTGAATATGGGAATTTCGCATGAAGTGTAGGTGTTGCTGATTCTCACATCTTAACATATGAGAAAAAGTACATACCCACAGAATAAAAAGTGTTTTGTGGGTGCTTTTTTTTTAAAAGTTTTTTTCCTCTTTATTATATTTGCACTGAACAAGCTTTGCTTTTTTGTTTGTGGCAGTGAATGTGCTTATCGTGGTGCTTGTAAAATGCTGGATTAAGTCTGTGTCCCAGCTGACATTGCCCAAGCCTAAAGCTCAGTGAGGGGAAAGGAGACAAATAGTTTAATGCTAGTGAACCAAGTCTTTGTGCTAGCTGAGTACACATCAGCTGCAGCAGATAAGACCTCAACAGGTCAAATATTTTAAAACAATATCCGTACAATAGTGACTCGATGTAAAAACCAGCACATTCTTTCATCCTATGAAGCACAACTTCTCCCTTCTCTGAAAATGTGACCCCGGAAGGCCCTGGTGAGCAGGATTGCTCCCTCTAAGCCTTGCCCTAAGAGCCAGCTGTGAAAACTACACCCTCTGATTTGCAAGAGGTAAACCATGTTGGAAGATCTATCTCCAAAGCAGAGTTTAAAGGCACTAAACTATATCTTGGAATTACTCCGATCTCAGTGCCATTGGGAGAAGATAAAGGCAAGTAGAAGTCAAAAGTTCATATGTCAGTGCAAGCAACACTTGACTTGAAATACTGATTTTTGCAAGAATTCAGTATGTTATATATTTTGTGCAAAGATGATGTTAAATCCATGATCCTGCTTTTTCTTGTTTTAGAAACAGTAAAAAGGAAGCAGTATTTATGAATGCTTAATAAAGTAGCAGCTACCTCACTTCCTTCTCTATTCCTTTTGACCTAGGCACACCGTTCTCTTCAGCTGCAACATCTCTTGGTGTGTCCTCAGCCTGGAGGCTTGCTGTAAAAGAAAGTCTGGAAAAGAGACAAGGTAGGCAGACTGGCTGACTGTTCTTGCAGACTGTCTACACCTGTTCCCTGGTGTAGGCCAGGGAATGGGAAAGGCTGTTGAGGTTCAAGTATTTGATGAAATACTCTGAAAAAGCTCATCTTCCTCATGAGGAAGATGATCATCTTCCCTCATCTTCCAGCATGGGGATGGTTGAGGGCATCCAGACATTCATACAAGTGCCTCCGTCCCATTGTGGGAGCCCCAGGGGAGCTGGAGGAATTGCTGTAATGTGGGGACCGCGTTCCTCCACTGTGCACAGCAAGGTGACACTGGGGGGGACCTCCCCACCCAAAAGGAGACAGTGTAAAGAGGACCTTTTATTCTTTGAATAAGAATGCTAGTAAGGCAGGTAACACTTCTGGTCTAGCAATGACCTCAGGCTCTAGTGCACGGGCATTTAATGGGACTACTGCTATGTTTAACATTTAGCCAGTCCTCACCTGCCTTGCTGAACCAAAAGCCAGAGAAATGTGATCTGCCTCATTCATTGCAAAGGCAATTTAAACTCTGAAGCCTAATTTACACATCAACATTGTTAATTATTTCATTGCTGAACATCTTAACAGAAAGAGCTCATTAATGGCTGCATATTCTGTTCACTTGAAAGGACATCAATACCAACAGTGGAAGCAGAATACATTATCTAGACTAAATACCAGAGCCGCTTTGTATTAAAAAGAAAAGATGTTGCTCACAGATACCAAATTACATCATTTATTAAAGTTATCTGCCTTCACTGCTGTTTTGTGGAGTCCTACAGATGATCTACCCTATTCAGCGAGACACAGCCTTGGGATCCAGCGTATTTTTCCTACCGGGATGACAATGAATATCCTGTTTTCACTTGGGGTTCTCAATTATTCAAATAAGTCACTGAGTTCTTTATGACGCTTAAGATATTCAAATTTATGGCTCCATTCCTGTAGACAATCTCTTCTAATGAAGACAATATCAGGACGTGACAGGGCTGAGCATACATTGTCTCTGTCTATTGTGTTTGTGAAATGCTCACCTAAAGTGAAAAGATTACTGAAATTGACCCTCAAATGTCTATAATCAGGCTTTAAAGCAAGTTATCCATTGAAACTAATGGGAGCCGTCAGCATTTCTCTTGGTGCAACTGCCTCAGCACTGCTGAAGTCTCATCGGTGTTATCTGAACCAAGGTCTTAAGTAGCTACCAAAAGACTACCACCGTGCCTAGTACGCAGGAAGGGCTGTCATCACTTCTGGTGACCACAGTCATCTGCAGCTTCTGAAACAAGAGTAGATTGGACTGCCCTGTGCTGGTGTTCAAAGCAGGAATCCCCAGTGAGTTTAAAATCTGAAGTTGCCTAGACCAGGACATGGCTTTTGTAGCTTCTTACTGGCACGTTCTCCCATGCTGTCTGTGACAGAATATTCAGAGGTTTATTCCCTTCACCCTTCAGCTTCTCTCCTGCTGCACTCTTGGCAGGTGGGCTGATCTTCCTTTTGTGGCAGGTATAATTTTTCAAGACACAGAGACAAGACTGCATACACCTGTATGAAGTAAGATGGGAAGAAGTCTGGAGTAGAGGAGCATAGGCAGGATGTGAATTTATTTCTTTCCCAGGAGAAGAGAGTTGCCTAGCTCTGTAAAATACTTTTTTCTCCAGAACTGCCACAATATAGTGGTATCAGAAGGATTCTTTTCCAAGGAGAAGCACCAAGAATGACAAGAATAATGTTCTTCAACTGTATGAGAGATTTATTCAAATAATTTTCTATCACATCTTTGCTATATAACAAAAAGACATTTGGCATAGGTGCTTGTAATTGGAAAAAAATGGCCTTCATTCACAAAAGGAATCTTTTATTCAGGCTGCAACTTTAATTTTCACTAAATATTGTGGCTTTGCCTTGGCAATTGTCAAATAGTGGGAGACCTTATTATTTGTGACAAGGTTTTGTTCTACTGAGTTTATCAGGAAAGCAAAAACCAGATAGTATTGCTGCCCTAAAAAAAGAGCACAAAAGACTTCCTTTGGATCTGATAGGGTAATTACTAACTGCATAAGGTTTTGTAAAACTTCCAGCTGATCAGTTCAGGTCCAAGATGTTTGGGAGTAGCTCCCATCTAAGCTGCAAAAACATAAGCCTCTTCCAGAGCTCCCTTCACCATTGCCAGCTGTAGCTGCATCACCCATTCGCTTACTGAGAGAGTCCTTCCTCTTGTATAAACAGAGTCATGGAGCGAGCGGGTGCAGCAGTAAACTCTTAATTTAAAAGTTCACCGAAGCCAAAATATTAGATCCAAGACTTCTTCCCTCAGATATTAAAAGAGCTTGAATTAGGACCCAGACTCATATGTGTGTTTTACTCCATGGGGCTAAATAGTAGTCTGGAGGCCAAGCCATGCAGAATGGTGAGGAAATTCAGGGGCATGTGTGAACTTGGAGTTACAGTCACAATGACCGTAGAGCCAGAAGTAGCTGGTACAATGATCTTGTCTGATATTCTGCATAATGTGGGTACAGAATCTTACCGGGTTTATTGATGCCTCACCCCCCTCACCTCTGGCATCATGTCATATCTGGTTTTGAGTTCAGGATTTCCGGTGATGGAAAATCCACCCTTTCTTATATGAATTATTTGTTCAACATGTTTTTCACCTTTTTTTTTTTTTTCTTTATTGATTGATTTTGCTTGATCTTCCAGTCAGTTTTATGTCTTTTCTTTGAAGCCCTTTGTGTTACCAGTAGCTGCTCCACCAGGGAGATTTTTGTAGGCCATGGTCAAGTTCCCTCTCAAACTCATTTTTGATGAAGTCATCATAGCCTTTAACATTTCTCACTGAGGGTTAAACAATCTTGCATTTGGCAGAAGGAAAAAACACACACAGTTCCTACAAAGTAGCAAACAGAGCTATAAATTTGAGCCCTTGCAGTTGGCTCACAATAACATGTGCCTACATCCTAAATCAAGTTCAGAAAAAAAAAATAATTCATTAACAATAGCTCTGTTTTCCAAAATAACACAAAGTGTTAGAGAAATGGAGTTCGTGTCTAGACTACCAAAAATATGGTTTATTGTCATTTTTCTCTTTTTATGTAGATTTGGCAGATCAATCTAAAGACTACAATTTAACTATTGCAAACAAACTGATGCATCGTATCCTATAATACAAGTGATAAACTGTGCTTGAAATAATTTTGAGTGTGGAATTTAACTCTCTTAAGTAGCACAGTGGAGTTTAAAAAGTAGCCATATGCAGAGCTGACACAACACTTGCAATGAATGAGGTATGTTGATAAGAGAGGGCAGAGCTTCCATTGGTTCACAGGGTCCCTTGGAGCTGTGGATACTTCCCTTTTTTCCAGGAATCAGCCTGCAAGTGTCATAAGACTGGACTTTCTGGTCCTTGCTGGCTCTAACCAGAGCAGAGTCATCCAGTTGTACATTATCCTGCTCTCATCCACGATGAGTGTGGGGAAACGAACGCTAACTGAATTTACTTCAGGTTTGGTTTAAGATTTGGGCAAAGGTTGGGGTCAGCTCTCACTACCTCTCTGCTCTGGGTGTTGAAGCCTCAGAAATAATCGGTGACCCTTGCGTGCCCCCAGCTCGCTTTGAACTGCTTCTGGCCTGAGCAAGGAGCATTTTTCCATGGATGAGCAAGGGAGACATCTCAGTGACAAACACGTACCGATGGTGATGGTTGTGCTCTGGCTGCTCAGTCACAGAGCACAGATTGCCAGGGAGAACAATACTGGATCTTCCTTCAGATACCAAGTGCACTTTCTGTGTAGGCAGTTTATTGACCCTCTAGACTATACCCTCATTCTGTCCTGGGCAAAAGTGTAGAAAACTAGTTGCGATATTGTGTTGTTCTCTATTTTTCTGTACCCGGGAAGAAATAAAAGCAGTGACCACTCATGCAGTGATGGATGCCTTCCACAAGCCAGAGACAATTGATAATACATGGCATCTTGAAGTACCGAACCCAAGGATTAATTGGATAATTATTATCTCCATTTTACAGATGGAAAATCTAAATAACAAAGAGTTTGAAGACTTGTTCAAACTTAAATCTCAGTTCAAAGAATCTAGAATAGACTAGTTCCTAATCCTCCAATTAAATTACATGATGAAGTGATACTCCCTAATACGTTCTTACATAAGTATGACAATCAGCTTACACATACAGTTGTGTTTATACCAATGGAGATGCCCTTTTTTCTGCATATTTTCTTGATGCTCATCAAGCACTTGGGGATCCTTTTTTCAAGGTGCGTGGTTCTGCCATGTATTCAGATACAAAGAGACTGCACTCCTTTAAGAGAGACAGTGGATCTCAAAAGGCACCAACAGGACTAACAAGCCTTCGAAACTTCACGTTTTGCTCAGAAACAAGGGTGAATTACTGAGGATCAGATAAATTTGTTTCTGAATGATTACTTCTCTTGTAGCTCAGCTCCAGGTCTTTGCAGCTTGGTGGGGACTTTTCTACAGACATCTTCAGCCCTGTGTACAAGGACACTGGCTGGCAAATGCCTTAATGTCCTCTGAAACACAAAGGTATTTATACAGGAAGAGTGGAGATGCTCGACGGAAGAACAGAAGGTGAGGATGATGGAGGAGCAGACAAGTACCTTGACCTGCCAGCAGCAAACACACAGTGCTCCCATTGACTGCCTTCCTGCATCGAGACTTCCATTTACATTACCCAAGACATATATATCCTGAGGAAGCCAAATGGCCTTTGCTATATAGACAATTTGGATCTCCCGCTAACTTTGAAGCATTGTATTTTCATAATACTGTAGTTCAGTGTCACAACAGCAAGGTCAAGCACATATTTTTATAAGAAAAGGCTATCTGTTGCGCATGAATTAACTTGCTATACCTAGGTTTAATCCTTTTTTTATTAGTACCTGATTGTTCTACCGTTCATTTTCCCTGCTAAGGAATCATTTGACCTGAAAATAAAAAGGAAATGAGGCTGGTTAGAAGCAAAAGGTTTTTGGTGAGTCGCTGTCTACCTGTGCTGTACTTTAAATCATATTTCCATTAATTTCTGACAGCTCAATGACATAGCAAGGGACCGATCCCGTTCTCTGTTTAAGACAACAGAAAATCTCTTTCCATCTTCAGGGTTTACCTCTTGGGGAAAAGCAAAATGAAAGGACACGTTCTGGCTGGCACAGGCAATAAGTTTCGCTCACGGAGAATGTGAGAAATCAACTGACATTTTAGCTGTCTGACCTCTGTTACAAACATCTGCAGAGAAAGCAAGCAAATTAGCAAAATGTGTCCTTTTTTTACTTAGGTTCATTTAAGGTTGCAATGTTAGTTGCACCTGTGTTCAGAAGAAAAGATGAAGCAAAGCTTTATTTCCATCAGTGCCGTTGAGGTGCACAGGGGATCGAAATGGATGTCTGCATGGTGCCACCTCTCTCTGCTGTGTGTGTGCAAAACTCCAAATGGAATTGCATGCAACCATTAGGAGCCCGTGTTATTCTACACCCACATTTTGCAAGAGGCGGTGGAGGTGGAGTGATACTGGCCTGATAATGAGGGCCGTGGTTGTTGTTTGCCATTTAGAAACAGGAACAGAAACTGAAATAACTTGAGCAAATAGGCTCTGGCTATGTCAAGGGGCGTGATTAGTTCTTATCAGTGGGTTTCTTCTGGCGCTCTGTGTGGCCGCAAAAGTACTTGTGACATCCTTTGTGTGACTTTGGTACGGGCTCACCCGGGGTTAGCAATACTGGGATTGTTTTCCAATGCTTTCCCAAGTCTGGCCAGCCAGGCAGCATAGGTGCCCAGCACCCTATCCCTCCCCACTCTTGCTATCAGCCACCTTGCTTCCAACACAGCACGTACGTATGTTAATATAAACATACATGTTGGCATTAAGACATCACTTGGGGGTATTGTTGCTGTAGATAAACTCTAAAACTTCGTTCTACCCCAGAAATAAAATGAGCTACAAGGTTCTGGACAAACATAGTTCTTGTCTGGCTTGATGTTGTTTACACTGGTCAGCCGTGCCACGCAGCAATATCCAGCTTGGCTGGAACCTTGTTTAAATCAGAATTAAATCCAATTTCTTTGCTCCAGTTCCTATCCGCAAGATGGGATTTAAGGGAGGAATGAACGGAGCCCGTGTGGTCCTTGCAGTCTGGATTTGCCTTTGCAAGGGGTCTTATTTCTGAATGGTTCCCAGTTTGATATTTGATGGTGTGATTATTAACAAGACTTGGTCTTGCACAAAAAGTATGGCACATGGTGGCCAAAGGTTCAACGTAAAGGTTCAGTACTGTTTAATACTCAACTATTCGTCCATCTACTGAGCATATATGTTGGCATTTAGCCTCTGCTGCTCTGGGCTGTCCCTAGCCATGAGTCTTGAGGAATAAGGGAAGAACAAGGGACATTTCATTGTTTATTGCAAATCATAAAAGAACCAAACCAGGTCTTTTGGATGTGTTTGTACTTTCTCTTCCAACTCACTTTATCTCTAGTCATCGCATCAAGAGAAAAAAAGGGACTTGTTAAATTGGAAAATATTTAACACACGTCTCAGTGTAAACAGTCATTGCAGCCCTGGAAGGCAGTGCTCACGGTACAAGTATTCGCTTGTGTTCAGAGTTACCTCATCAGATACGGGAATGCTGGTTGGTTGCAAACACTTTCCCAGCTATGTATCCCTCCGATGAAAGTTCCCAGTTGTGCTTAGAGAGTCAGAGATTCCATTTTTCCCTTCCTTCAAAAGATCTGTACAGCCTGCACATGGTCTTCTTCCCAGCTGTCCACAGAACTTTAAAGCAGATTTAGCATAATCAGCCTTCCGTTATTAGCACCGAGGCCATCATCAGAATTAATTGATTTATGAATTGGGCCTTTGGTCCAAGAAGAACCTGTTTCTCCCTCAAACTGAAACAGTGTTCTTCGTGAAATGATAGAATATGACCCTAACCCACCCAAATTTGGTCACAATCAAGCTGGAGCCAAACAGATTTTGAGGCTGTGACGGAATTGAACAAGTCTAATACCATCAGCCTCACCACAAGCTTGCTGCCAAGACACAGAAGATTCCAAACTAAGTATATACAGCAGTTTCACTGACAGAGAAAATAATATTGACAAATGCTCCATGAAGGCACCAGCAAAATTTTTTTTTTTTTCATAAAGTTCTTTGCAAAACTTCGAAAGGGGCAACCTCTTCTAAAGATCTGCTGCCAGCTGGTAAAGGAAACTGGTATAGACTTGTGTATCTACAAATATTCCTTTAGGTCTGATTTCCATTCTTCTCGGTATTGCTGGAATGAAATGCGGGGAAGCGTCAGGCTGCTAATGGGATAGATGGCACTGATACAATCTCAGTTTTGCAGCAAGAGACTTGGAATATGTCCAAATTGCCTTTTTTCCTGTTCCCCTCCAGTTATAGGCTGGGGCAAGAGGTTGGTCCAGCATAGTCTTCAGCCTGTGCTAATGCAGTAAAACCACAGATTCACAGCCTACAGTAGCAAATCCATAGCTGTCAGAGAGCAAAGGGACTCAAGATTGCAAACATTTCCACCACAGGCAACCCTAGGAGGACGAGGAGGAGCCAGATCTGTCGGTGGAGTATCTCCTGAATTGGGTGTGAAAAGCCCCTCCAAAAACAGAGGCAGAGCCCTGGACTGAAACCGAAACCGTGGGAGTGGGCTGTCACCAGCTCAGGAAATGGCCAGTTTGCAGCTGGGTTTCATGTTCCAGTTGTGCCTGTAACACAGGATCCTGCAAAAGGCACATTGTAAAGGAGGAACTACCTGAGCATAACAGCTTTTTATGGCGTTTCCACCTCAAGGGTTTAACGCCCAGTTACTTCTTTTCGAAGAGTCCTCCCCAAAGCATAGAGTGTGGCAAGTATTAAGTAGCCCTTATGAGGGTGGAAAGTTACTCTGCAGCCCCTATGGGAAGTGATCTCCTGAACCTGCAATGTGTCAACAGCCATTTAACCTGCGATAAGGACTTTGTTTGCTGAATGATTGTGTCAGCCCTGTTTCACGTGGCTTTCAGAAGCCAATGTGGCAACAAAACCCTGCTCTTGCACGTGGAGGGATCACACCCATTGCCACAGTATTGGCAGATTTTTTTTTTCTATTTTCCCTTCAGGACAAAATTGCAATGATGAGAGTTGAAGAATTTTAAATTCCCCTCCCCTGCCATGCAGTTGCTGTATTGTCTGAAGGGAATTTAAACCAAAGGAAGTCAGTGAAAACTAGTTATAACTACATAATTTTGCTTCAGAACAGATGCTCCCTTTACATAGTATTGCCTTGTATGCTCCTAGAGACAGGATGATGCAGAGAGAGGATTTCCTTTTAAAATTTGTCATCCCTGAAGGTCACTGCTGAAGAGCTTCAATTCCTCCTTTTACAAAGTGGGTTTTATGAGACATAATGAGACAGTGCCCTCTGGTAAATGCAAGTGTTAGGCAGCAAAATATAGGATTTTATTCAAAGTCCAGGTACCTCCCACAGAGATGCATGGGTTTAAAAGTGAAAGAGGGGAGATTTAGATGAGATCTCAGGAAGAAATTCTTTGCTGTGAGGATGGTGAGACACTGGAACAGGTTGCCCAGAGAAGCAGTGGATGCCCCATCCCTGGAGGGGTTCAAGGCCAGGCTGGATGGGGCTTGGAGCAACCTGGTCTGGTGGGAGGTGTCCCTGCCCAGGGCAGGGGGTTGGAACTTGGATGATCTTTAAGGTCCCTTCCAGCCAAAACCGTTCTGTGATTCTATAATGAGCAAGAGTTCCTAGAGCCACTGCCAGCTCCAAGGGCCCAGGCTTCTGAGATCCTGCCTTGAGGTCCTACACAGTTCCTGGCACGTGAGGGGTGTTTCTTACCCACCTTCTGCAATGTTTTTAATGAATAGCTCGGTGTGTGTCCAAGAGCCGAAAATTGCTGGTCACCTCTGACAATTTAGTCAGTCAATCTACATAATCAAACCAAATATTTATATAAAACGTTGTTTTGACACATTGGGGTCGTATTGAGCATAGTTTACTGACATGCTGAATTTAAAAAAAAAAGAAAGCTACCTTCAGATACAGCTGGAACTGAAAACCTAGTAGCATTTCGGTGAGGTATGGCAATATGAAAGCAAAGTGAAACAGAAATAGAGTGGAAACTCCAGATTTTCAATTCTGACAAAAACAACTGGTGATTGAAGTAAGGTACACAGATTTCTGAAATTCTTCCAGTTATAGTAATCGGATTTTAAAGATACTTTTCTTTTCAGATATATGATATTTATCTTGACAGAGACTTACTGAACAGTTCATTGTTTCATGCATTTCCCTTTGGTCCTTTGAAAAGAAAGCAAGTTTGTTCTTTTCATCTGTAGCCATTCCCTCAGTAGCTGTCATTTATTATGTAGAAAAAAAGGATTGTGTTGTATTTCTGTATGCATTTGGCTTTGCATGCAGCTATATTTTTCTTTCAGTAGATGTATCTTGGAGCTTGGGGAATTGTTTTGATGAAAGGGCCACTTTTTAAGCCAAAATATCTTTATCTCTTAAAAAGCCTCGGTTCCTGTGGGCTAGATTTTTTTTAAAAAAAGAAACTCTTAAGAAATCAAACGTCATCATCTTAATAATGCTGGCTTTTAGTCATGTTTTCTAGGGTAAAACCTGCAACTCTAGCTATATAGGTACCTCTGCAGGTACCTCTTTAGTGGCACTGAATGCTTCATATTAAGAGTAACAACAGCCAGTACACTGACAATAGAGGGGGAAATCTGTTCGCATTAGCTTCTAGTGCCTTCCTTTTAATAGAGGAGTTTTGAAAAGCATCTCAAGGACATCAATCCCTGCTTTTATCTAATAGCTCAGGCCTGACAATAAATGCTCCGGTTGAGACAGATATTTTTTTAAATGCCTGTCCAAACTAGAGAAATCAAATCCTGCTTTCCATGCAGCTGCCTAAAGTCAAGTTACATGCCTGGTGGTAAAACTCAGCCGCTCTCAAGAATCAGACCTTTGGGAAGCAGACAGGAGCTGTGGCTTTCCTTCTCAGCTATGACAGCATTTCATCCTGCAACTCCTTAAAATCCTTGCAGCCGTGAATAGAGTCCAGGAACCATCTGACCTGGAAGGGTGTTCAGGCTGCCCAGGGAGATATTCACAGTATCCTCCACTTCCACCTAAACAAGCTCTTTACTGAGGAGTAGTTAGAAGATGCTTTGGGAGTAGAGAGGTGTTTGTTTCCCCACCACCATCAGATTTGAAAAGGTATCTAAATTACAGTTTCTGCTTTCCTCACACTTCCACTTCACACTTTGAGCAATAATATGGGGGAGGCACCCACTCTTAGCAGCTCTTCTTCTTATCTTTCACTATCTTTCCAGGGCAATAATGAATCCTGCTGCATTCTCTTCAAGATCATTCTTTCATGCTAATCCTTCTTCCTGGCTTAGGGAAATACGTCTAGCCTCTTTTTGTGTTTTCTGCTTGCTTGCTGGGCACTATTCTGGAGCACCTAAGTCTGTCTCTGCAACGTATAAGACTTAAATATTGTGTCTTGCCCAGAGAAGTCGTGGCTGCCCCATCCCTGGAGGGGTTCAAGGCCAGGCTGGATGGGGCTTGGAGCAACCTGGTCTGGTGGGAGGTGTCCCTGCCCATGGCAGGGGGCTTGGAACTGGATGATCTTTAAGGTCCCTTCCAACCCAAACCATTCTGTGATTAACTGTAGGCAATAGATTCTGCTCCAGAAGGCAGGTGTTGTCATCAGGTGCTNTGATTAACTGTAGGCAATAGATTCTGCTCCAGAAGGCAGGTGTTGTCATCAGGTGCTATCACACCAAACACAGTTGTGGTTTTTTTTTTTGTTTTGGTGTTGGGATTTTTTGAGTTTTGGTTTGGTATGGTTTTTTGTTTGTTTGTTTGTTTTTGGTTGTGCTGTGTTTTTTGTGTGTGTGTGATTTTAATCCTGTCTGTAAATCCATTTATCTGCAAAGCGAAGACAATACTTTGTTCCACAGGAAAGCAATATCCCGCATGGTTTCACATGACAGCTCACTGCTAAGGATTTCTTAATTAGAAGGGTTTGGATTAATTTTCTGTTTCTTAAAACTGGGCATTTCTAATCTGTAGAAGTCCCATGGGCTTGACTCCCTCTTATTCCAGACATCAGATGGGATGACAGCCCCCTGCAGAGCTCTCTATCAGGAAAATATCCTTTTTTTCCCTCCAAAATCAATTCACCAACTCATGCAAAACTAGGAAAGGATGTTAAAACCAGTGCCTTCTTTACCAGTAAGGCTCCAAAATAATTTTGAAACAGTGTAATTGAGTCTGAATAGGTTTTTTTTTGTTATTGTTGTAATGGCAATGTCAATATGGTGTGACACAACATAGACCATACAAACTCTTTTTGCAGCTTCACTGCTGCTTTGGAAATAATTATGTTTCCATTAATGCAAAGGTCCAAAAAGTCCACTTACCATGCATCTCTCAAATCCAGAGAGTGCATTACAAAAACTCTTTTAGAACATCCTGTGCTGACTGTTTAAGGGGGGTAGGGGGGGAAGATTTCACAAAATGGAAAGGGTATAATTGGATACAGAGCGAGTACAGTGTATTAAGATAGGAGACACTGAGGAGTCCTGGGATCTGGGAATTGCGTTAAATTACCTTAAATGAGCAGCATGCAGTGTATTAACTAACATTATAATAGAATTTACAGAATGCATGAAATATGGAGGTCTCAGCCAATTATAACCTCTTTGTGCAAAGAGGAAAATTCTACATAAAAGGTTATCTGGAAGTTCTAGACAGAAAAAAAATAGTGATACTTATTTATAAACTGCAAAGGAATGCAAAAGCAACAATGCTCAGATGAGAACAAAATTACTCACTGTGTTACTCAAGGCATTTGAGATGTCTTGTGATATCTGTGGCTTCTTGGGACAGACAGACCAGTGCATATAGAGTAGGCATACCAAGAAACAAGCTTTTCTTTATGGAACTTGGTTTTGGGTCAGAGATAAATTTTTTTGAGAGAGAAATGACATACACGACTAACTCTTCCAATCCTGAAAAGTACAGTCTAGGCAGGCCATGAAATCAGTCTTGGTGGAGAGAAGGGGACACAAATTGGCCAGGGGAGGACCTCTTTAGGAACGGGAAAGTCAAGCTCACCCCTCTGCTCCACACGGTCCTGCTGGTGACATAGCCCTGGCCCTGGGCAGGTGGCGGAGGTGGTTCTGCATCCCCTCCTGTCCTCTGCATCCCCCTGTCTTTCTGCAGCCCTGGACTCCCTGAGCATGTTATAACATGGCTTTATTGCTCCTTTGTGTTTGAATTTGGTTTTGAGTCATAATCTGCTCTTTTACAGACCTAGTCTCAAGCTGTCTGTGTATGGTTTTATGCACAGTGGATGTGAGAGAGTTGTTTTGTCTTCCGTGCTGTTGCTCTTTAAGAGAGGAGTATTAATTGCCTGTCAGATTGTTTTATGACCTTGTCACACAATGCAACAGACTCCTTTATTTATCTACTATGAAGCACTGAATTATCTTCAAAATGAGCTGAAGCAATGATTACAAGATGGGCAATAAACAGATTAAAATCAAACTCCAATAGAAGGGAGGAACTGCAGCTGTCCCTGCTAAATATAACCTTTGAAGACCAAACGGATTTAACACAGCGTTAGGCTGTAAAAAATACATTCTTTTCAAAGTATTTTTTGACTGGTTTTTGACTGGTTTTTGACTCAAAAGTATTTTGAGTGGTTTTGCTCACCTTCTTTGGCACCTTCATCAGGCACTAAATATTGTCAGAAGCAAGAGAAACAGAGAACGTTCTTCCATTCTAGCGAATCTCTTGACCTTACAAGTCTGACTACTTGCTAATCAGAAGCAATCCTTGTCTGTCCTGCACAACAGGACAAAACTATACAGAAATTTAGTCTACTGTGTCTGGCCCAAATTCCTCACACCCACCATGCTGGGTATTTACTGGTTACTACCACCAATGTAGAAATAGATCTTTTTTTCTCTGATCTCTATGACTGTCCACAAAGTAATTTTATTCTCTGAGTGGAAAAGGTGCTAGATAAACACTGTATTAAAAATAATAATAAAAAAAAATTAAAAATAGAGAGAAAGATATGTCATTTCCATTCCAGGTATTATGGAAACTCCATGGAAAGTAAAATAAATCATTTTTCTACCTGCAAATGCCCTTAGGGAAAACTTTTGACAACCAGTTTCTTTAAAATAGGAGATATATTATTTATTTTCAGTAGTGTTGCACCAGCATTCAAAAAGGAGGAGAGCATGTTTTTAGGCTTTGATATTGACTTGTCCAATTAATTTACTAAATGTATGGCACTTGAACAGACCTGTGATGGATGTACAAATGACTGAGTGCCTCAGTGCAGATTTGTAAAGCGGATGATTGATGTATCACATCATTTCGTTGAGTCATGGAACTGATTTATATGCTCTGTACTATATAGACATTCTCTTTGTCAGTTGGGACCGTAAAAACCCCCACAGGCAATTGTCTGCTATTCAGTCTTTGCCATTCACTGAAATTACACATAATTTTAGCCTGTGCATTTGCAAACTGTGCTTTGCCATTTCCATTTGAAAACGCTTTTGTGTTAAACATTTTTTACTCGTCTAAATAAATATTATCCATAATAACCCTATATCAATCCATTACAAAACCATGAAAGTATGTACTGCATTTAGATTTAATCCCTGAAACAAAGCCTGTTCCCACCTCACTGGCATGTTGCTTTCACAGCTGATTCTCGCAGCTGTGGAGAGAAATCTGGGCAACAGAGAAAGCTGAGATTGGTTTTCATCTTGCTAAAGCTATAGGATCTGCAATAAAATCACATTTGAGTCACTGGTCTTCACATATACACATGATCAAACTCCTAAAGTACACCTATTGGCAGACACATAAGCCTTATGGGCGGAGATACGTATTCAAATGTACTCAATTCCAAATTCCATCAAAAACCCATTAGTGACACATTTATATCAATAACTAAAAGAGCTTTAGTGCAGTCAGCTAGAAGCAACTATTTAGGAAATAGCTGTAAGCTATGCTGGTGAAAATGAGTTTTCCTTTTGAGACTGTCAACTTGCAGGATTAAGCTGCAACTTTGACTTGTGATAGTCGAGAAAATACAGACTTTCTGCAGCCAGAAGTTGCTGAATGGAGAGAAGTACAAAATATCTCCTTTACTGTCCTAATTGCTCATATTGCACCACTTGCTTCTCTAAAACTCTCTTTGGTTTTCAGACAGTGCTATAATACATATCTGGAGCAGAATATGATGACTGGATTTACTTGTATATGAAAAAATAGTCAAGCAGAAGCTATGGAGTTCCAGATTCTCAAGCTAAAGTGCACATAGTATACAAATATTTCCTTTACTGGTTTTAATATCTTTTTCCTTTGGATTTTGTTGGAAGTATCCTTGTCAATACAACATGGAGCATTGAAAACAGGGCTGTCCAGTAGATTATGTCTCTGAGACAAATTGTCACTCTTATGAAAACAAGGTATAATTTCCAAAATCAGTGATCTAAACCCCCATCCTCCAGTCTTAGGGAGTTCAGCAAAATATACTCTGAAATCTGGAGTAACCAAGTGTAAAGGCAAGAACTTCCTACACATGAATATATTAAACTCCAGCTGTAAATAAGTTTGACTCTTCTGTTTTGACAGACTGTTCCATATCCCTGCAACTCTTATGATTAAAGGCTGCTTATAATGTTCAGTCTTTTATTCCATGGAGAGGAAGAGGGTCCAGAGAAGGGCCACCAAGATGATCAAAGGACTGGGAAGCTGCCATGTGAGGAAAGGCTGAGAGAACTGGGTTTGTTCAGCCTTGAAACAAGAAGACTTAGGCGAGACCTTATCACCATGTTCTGGTATTTAAAGGGTGGCTACAAAGAAGATGGAGACTCCCTTTTTACAAGGAGTCACATGGAAAAATCGAGGGGTAACAGGTACAAGTTACTCCAGAGGAGATTCCAATGGGAGACAAAAATTTTTTTCACAATGTGAACAATCAGCCATTGGAATAATCTCCCCAGGGAAGCGGTGGATTCCCCAGCACTGGACACTTTTAAGATTCAGCTGGACAGGGTGCCATGCCATCTTGTCTAGACCATGCTTTTGCCAAGAAAGGTTGGACCAGATGATGCCTGAGATCCCTTCCAACCTGGTATTCTATGATTCTATATAGTTCTTTTCCTGCTAGCAGCTTTCCTGGTTACAAGAAGGGACAAAAGGGAAAGCAAAACTCATTGAGATGATCTTCTGAAGTGTTTCCTGAATCACTGCATGGGGAGATTCCAAAATGTGCAAGACAGGAACATTTCTCACATCAAATGTCAGCCTGAGCTGTACACCTATGGGACCACTGGCTTTGTCCTTTACTCCCCGGCAATCTCTTCCCAAAGGATTCTGCTTACCAGGGACTTACCAGCCACTTCAAAGTTGATCTCATTATATAGATGAAGGGAAAAAAATACATTGTTTGGCCTCCAAGGCCTTTCCCAGGCATTTTTTGCCCTGATATTATTTTACATCCTCCCCCATGTGTCTCCATGTGGGGCAGAAGAAAATTCCGTGAATGAAGGGCTGTACTCCTCAAGGAATGGGTAAAGTTTCTGCTTTGTTGGGTGTGGGATGGACCTTCTGAGCTACCCTCCTGAGATGAGGTCTTCAGTAAGCTACTCTCCATGGCACCCAGGGCTGCCTTCTAGAATAATCACAGTTAATTTAAGACCCTGCAGCGTGTACTGAGTAGTTCTAATTATTCCATCAAAGTGCTTTACCGTGTTTCTGTCTCTATCAAGTGTAATCTGCCATCAGGTTGTTAATTTGCCTGGGTTTATTAGAACCTCTCATAGTCCTCTCCAGATTTGATTTCACTGAACAACTCTGTTACCCAAACTTCCTTTTTCTCACCTACTTTACTTTTCCAAATTACGTTTTATTGCAGCACTTTCCACATATATTGGTTCCAGGATTAATTGTCCCATACTGAGCTTTCAGGATTTCCATTTCCTCCATTGTGTATGTGCATATGATTGTGTATTAACTAGCACTTATCAGGGTGTAAATCACACGGTGCCTCATTGCCAATGCAGATCGTTAAATGTAAGAGGGTTTTTTATTCAAAATGTGTGAGAAAACCCTCTTTCCCTAAAAAGCCCAATCAGATCTGTTACCAAACTCTTTCTTTATGGAGACCTAGTCAGATATTTCTTTTTCTCATCTCCACATTTTCCTAGTCCATTAAAAGGCATTTATGTTTATGACGCCTCTTTACAGAACATATTTCACCTGAGATATATTGTTACCCTATTTCAAATGCAGGTTTCTAGAAGTTGTATGTTATTTATAGGAGAGATTCATAAGTAGACCCATCTCAAATAATTGACCAACCTTTGTCTTGGGTACGTTCCTCATTTCTGAAGCAAGACTTGAAAAATATCATACAAGTGCTGTTATCTGACTGAAATCAATACCTCTCCTATATATACACAGGAGCTTTAAATGGATTTTAACAGTAAAAGAATTTCCTGTTATGGGTGTAATACCGAGATCCAAAAGGGTCTTTGAGAGTAATTAACTTCCAATAAGCTGCGAAGGACTTTTCCAAAAAGGTGGAAGCAGCCCTAAGAGAAAATGTCCCTGATAATCCTTCACACCAGGCATGGATGTAGCCCGGCAGGTGGAGGAAGACAGGGCAATTCCCTTGGCAGCCTCCATCTCTTTTCCACCACCAGCCCCACAGAAGTGGCCAGAGAGGGTGAAGACACCAATTAATTTGGGGATCTTATCAATGCTTACAAATAACTAAAGGGCAGGAGTTGAGAGGATGGGGTCAGGCTCTTCTCAGCGGTGCCTGGTGGCAGGACAAGGGACAACGGACACAAACTGGAACATGGGAAGCTCCATATGAACATGAGGAAAAATGTGTTTATTGTGAGAGTGGCAGAGCCCTGGAACAGGCTGCCCAGAGAGGTGGTGGAGTCTCTTTCTCTGGAGATATTCCAAGCCCACCTGGATGCGTTCCTGTCCAGCCTGCTCTGGGTGACCCTGCTCTGGTTGATCTCCAGAGGTCCCTTCCAACCCCTACCATTCTGTGATTCTGTGACCGAGCCCCTTTGCCAGACCCACCGTATTGCACCTGATGTGGGGACTGATGCTTCCTGGAGTTAATGGGACTCAGCCCCCCTGAGCCCCCAGTCACGCAGCAGTGGCTGCACTGGACACGCAGAGCTGCTCCCGGCACTTTTAAGTCACGTTGCTCTAATGGGAGAAAACACATTAGTTTGCTCTTTCCCTCCTCTCCTCCTTTAGCTGGGGGCAGCGCGGGCTTTTTGTTGAGCTTTGGAAAGAAAAGACAGCTCTAAACATCCAGGGCTTTGGTCTAGTGGATAGAGATGTGTCCGTGGCGCTTCAGGACAAATGCCAGCTGATAGACAGGGCAGCAGGAGCTTTTTTAGACAAAGAGGAAAGAACAGAACAAGCCTAGAACCTAGCTGTTGGCTTTGTTTGAGAGACACACACACAAAAAAAGAAGCTATTTTGAGCTCGTTAACAAGTCCGTTATCTTTTGCTTATTTAGAGAAAGGTCTGAAACAAGGGCATAGCAATATAGATATACAGATCATGCAGGGTATAAAGGATTTTTTTGTGTGTGTGTACATGAGTATGATTTACCTCTAATAACCCAGATTAGTAAACCCTCACCTGAGACATTTAAATCACGCCTAATTTTCACCACGTACCCCTCTCCCTATTTACTAGAGGGCTAAGCAGGTCTAAAAGGTGGTTTGCCTGCTTTTTTTTCGAAACCACCTTATTTACACCATGTATTTATTGTGCAGGGTGGCAATTTATATTTTGAAAGGAAATTCAACCCTCTTCATCAAGCCGGTGAGTTTTACGCAACCTGAAGTATGCAAGATAGACATGGAAAAGCGAGGAATGGTTATTGTAAATCATTACCCTGGCAGCGCTCCAAAGCCCTTAGGGCTTCAGCTGTTACACTGGTAAAGCAGATATAAGCTCCCATATAACTCATCCACGTTGGTTACAAGAAAAACAATAATACACCTATGTAAGTCAGCCATGTGAAAATTAGCATGGTTTTCAGGCAATGCTTGCAAATTATCTAGTCCACTGCGTACAATGCAGAAAAAATGCCGTAAAATACAGAGATAATACCCTCCTCTACAAATAATAGAGGAGACTTAGTAGAGGTTACATCAGTAATCATTTATAAACTCCAACTGACACATGCCTTAATAGAAAAGCCTGGGGAGGTGGAAATGGAAGCATATCATAAGGAACAAAACCATCTTATTTAAAATACCTTCAGTTTCAATATAATCTTATTTACATTAAGTCAATTTTTAAAGACTCTACTACATAATTGCCATCAGAGTAAACAAGCAGTAATGATTTTTTCCCCTGGTTTTGTGTTGAAAGTAAGAACAGGAATACAGACGTGTTCCCTTGGGTGATGTGGTTTTAATCAGTTTGGTTTTTATAAAGCCTTTTTCAAACTGATCGGAATAGCCTGAAATGTGTCAGAGAAAGCTTGTTGCCTAGAATAAGCCTTTTAATAATATTTCACAGCTGATTTCTTTTTGAATTAATTTGCCCTTGAGCCAAAGGACAGGATCACAGTAGGACCCTGGTATGTGTTGATGTTGGGCATAGCACAAAGGAATTGTAATCCCTGTCCCAATACCTGCAGCACCGAAAAGCAGAAAAGGAGGAGTAATGGGGAAAAAGAAACAAGAATTAGTCAGGAGAGACAACTGGTGCACTCCAAGATCCCTGCTGATTTAACAGAGACCACGTTCTCTTCTCCTTGAAATATAGACTGTCTCCGTTCAAGTTCATTGGTTCAAAGCGGAGGGAGTTATTTCACGTTTGTGCAGCTTGTGCCATTCGTAACCCCTGAACAGAATCTCACCCAGCGACTCTCTTTAAACCTGGAAAAGGTCAGGCACGGAACTCCTTCAGCCTTCGTTATTAAAAGCTTCCTGCCTGGTTTTACTGTAGAGAAAGAGGCAGTGACCTTACATTTAATCACATCAAAGGCTCTGTGCTTTAACTTACTTAAAAGACTCCTTATGCCGGATAGCTTTATCCAAGGAGTCCTTTGCCAGACGACATTATTTTTAAAGCAGCAGGCAAAATCTCCCTCTTGCTGCCGACTCCAGCTGCTGAGTAAGCAACCTCTCTCCTCTGCCGGCGGTAACGAGACCGGGAGAGGGGTCTGGGGGAACCCACGCTCAGCCAAATCTATCCCATATGCCTGTAAAACCTAATGGAAATCAGGCGTGAGGCCCTACAGCTGTACAGGAGCCCATGTGATTTACAGCAAGGCAAAGGATTTTGCAGAATCCTCCGTATTCGGTGCTTTCATTTTTTTTAATGCTTCAGCCTGAGCAAAGTTAATCTTCTTAATGAAGTAAAATGGAGGAGTAATTAACACGTTTCACTCAAAATGCCTTTGCTGGCTTTCTGAAGCGCACAGGACTTCCATTTTTACCTGCTGCTTGAATTTCCCTGTTTAAAAATGCAGCAGATGTAGCATGGAAAAATGTTTCTGCTGTGAGCTGTGTGCTAAGGCTCTGATAAACGCCTTGTCACATTTGCTCTGCTTTGTACTTGGAAAGATTCTTATTTGTTTGCTTTTATGTTTCTACAACTCTCTCCTTTTTTTTGTGTGTGTGTGCGTCGTTTCCAGGCAGGGATGGTTCCATCAGGGATGACGGGCTCTGAGCAAAACTTTCTGTTCCACTTTCGCCTTTTCTCCACGGGGATTAGGTGGAGCTGAAGAATGAATGAAAGGTCTAAAGTCTGCCTCAGCAAAGTCCCTTCTTGACCATTTCATCTCACCCTTTACACTTTTGCCACCTTCACACCTGTGTGCAGCTGCCCAGCACTACACACGGGATGGTGGGGTCATTTATAATATATCAGCACGACGCCAGGCAAACCGGGGTTTTCCTTCTGCTTAAAACATCCACTGAATCATTCATCTCTTGCTTGGGAAAACTCCCTGAGGCAAATTCTTATTTCCGAAGAAAAAGCTAGATATGGGTTGGAGGGGGGTGGAAGAAGGGTGGTCTTGCAATTGTGGGGCAGAAAGGAAAACTTTAACAAGTCCTGGTCCTTTTCATTGTCTTGGAAAGATAAAGCCACCACTCCACACCTCAGGTCCTGTAAAGCAGGGAAATACTGCAGGGAAATAGAGTGTTACTACTAATCTGTTCAAATACTGTGAGATAACACCACAGCACTTTAGTGAAGAACCCTTTGTTCTCCTGCTGTCCCTGGGTATCAAAGTTCAAGGTAGGAAGCAGAGCCCAGATGTGAGCAACAGCCTGGCTCAGCAGTTTTGAATTTCAGAGAATCCTCTCTCTCTGAGACAAGCACAATTCTGCCCAGGTGGCCAAGAAGGCCAACAGCATCCTGGCCTGTATCAGGAACAGCATGGCCAACAGGACTAGGAAAGTGGTCATCCCCCTGCACTAGGCACTGGTGAGGCCCCACGTTGAGTGCTGTGTCCAGTTTTGGACATCCAGCTACAAGAAAGACATTGAGGTGCTGGAGCGGGTCCAGAGAAGGACAAGTGAGGGGTCTGGAGCACAAGTCTTGTGAGGAGAGGCTGAGGGAGCTGGGGGTGTTCAGCCTGGAGAAAAGGAGGCTGAGGGGAGACCTTCTCGCTCTCTCCAACTCCCTGAAAGGAAGGTGTAGCCAGAGGGGGTCGGTCTCTTCTCCCAAGTCACAGGCAATGGGACAAGAGGAAGCGGCCTCAGGTTGTGCCAGGGGAGGTTCAGATTGGATATTAGGAAAAATATTTACACAGAAAGGGTTATTAAACATTGGAATGGGCTGCCCAGGGACATGGTGCAGTCACCACCCCTGGAGTTATTTAAAAGACAGGTAGACATAGTGCTTAGAGATATGGTTTAGGGATGGTTTTTGTCAGTGTTGTGTTGATGGTTGGCCTCAATCATCTGAAGGGTCCCTTCCAACCCAGACAATTCTATAATTCTATGAAACTGGGAAGTACAGACCCATTATCAGCATGAAACATGCAGACAAAGTTTGGAGGGAGGAAAGAGTGTCTTACTTTGCTGCTTCTCTGGCTCTCCCAGGAGCAGGACTCGTCTTCCTGAGGAGCCATCCCTCGCTGGAAAGGGTGGTCGCTCCGGCAGGTCTGGCACAGTGGAGGCTCCGTCTCTGAATCCCCTGGAGGCAACTGCATCACCGTGGGTCCAGCGTATTTGAGGCTGGTGTGGGGGTGCTTTTCAACGCCGACCATCGGGCTCTTAATCCACCTTCGTACCTGCCGACACAGAAAGAGGTTATGGACTCTCTTTGCTTTATGGAAGCAGCTGAGATGGCGCAGGAGAGTTTCTGATGTGGATAAAGGCATAGATTGGGGAAAATAATCGGATACCATGGGGGGTCAGGATCAATTTTCTATAGGAGAAAGCACTAGGCCATGTCAGGGTGCGTGTGTGGACACACACTATAGCCAGGCTCTCAAACACGTACTCCCAGCTGGACGGATCAATTCCCCTTGTGGAGACAAAGCAGAGTGGTTTTGCAGGTATTCAGCTATAATACTATAAGCTTTCTGCAGTCCTTTTTCAACAGCAGTATCTTTTGTTTCATCTCTCACTACATAGAATCATAGAATGGTTTGGGTTGGAAAGGACCTTAAAGACCATCCAGTTCCAACCCCCTGCCATGGACAGGGACACCTCCCACCAGACCAGGTTGCTCCAAGCCCCATCCAGCCTGGCCTTGAACCCCTCCAGGGATGGGGCAGCCACAGCTTCTCTGGGTAACCTGTTCCTGTGCTTCATCACCCTCACAGCAAAGAATTTCTTCCTAATCTCTAATCTAAGTCTCCCCTCTTTCCTGTCACTATTTTCAAGAATCAGTTTCTCAAATTGACTTGCCCCAAATTTTGGCCTCCTCTGCCTGCCCCTGCCTTCTTCTCATCTCTGCAGCTCCCTGACCAGGACCTGGTGCACTATGGCAGGAAGGACACTATTTACGAGCACAATACTCTGTGCTCGCAGGGCTCGATGCCAGCCTTGTGCGCTTTGTTTGCTCTTCCTTTCACTTCTGTGACTCTCTGTGTTCTGCTGTGTGAATCAAAAGCATCGGATCTTCTAGCATGGTTAAATGAAGAGTCGGGGACTTTTCAGAGCTCTTTTTCTGAGTCATTTTGTACTGTGAAAGCAGAGACCGCTGTATAAGCTGTGCTATATTTGCTCTCATTCTTATCAAAGCTCTCTCATCTGAATACAAAGGATAGATGGGGATGTATGGGGGCACGTTTTACCAGCCCAGAGGGGGAAGGCTGAGAGAGCCAGAGCTGACAGCCCTGTCAGCCTCCTATTGACAGCCTCTTTGCTCTGTGAGCTGAATCTCCCACCCGTGAAGGGGAGTGGTGCTTAGAGATATGGTTTAGTGATGGTTCTTGTCAGTGTGAGGTTGAAGTTTGGACTCGATGATATGAAAGGTCTCTTCCAACCCGGGCAATTCTATGATTCTGTGACTCACTCCAGGGTGCACAGAGCTCGTCTCGCTACGCTTCCACAGAGGAAGCCAGAAAAAGCACTTGGCTTCAGCATCTCCATGCTTCATTAGGAGATGATATTTGCCATTAGAGGATGCTTTACATCAGGAAAATAAACATTTTACGTTACATTAGTCATGAGCATGATGCCAAGTGTTTGATTAACGGGGGAAGTCTATGTCACAGCAACTGGTTACCAGGATCACGTATGACAAACAAACAGAATGAAACGTATCCAACCAGCCTTCTGCCGGTGACTCCTCCGTGAGTGATGCACCCACAATCTCCCTGCTGTGCTGACCTGCCGGAAATCTCAACGATAGGAAAATTTCTCTTTCCTCTCTATGGAAACCAAACAAATAGATGTCCTTCTGTGGGCAAATGAGCCACTTCCCACTGCATTCCCCTGTTGCATTTTTTAGCAACACCAGTTCGGGTGGTTGATACTAGCCCCTACTTCCATGCTCTGGAGCATCCCTCCCACATCAGCCTCCTTTTTGCTCACTATAGCTCTTGGATTCCGTGGCTGGCAAGTGCCATGTCTGCGTGATTTTGCAGCAAGTTTTGCAGAATTGGAAGTCAAGTGCTTAAAGTTTGACAGAATCATTTTCCCAAGCCGTTAAAACCAATGTATTTTTTCTTATTGAACATCTCTGCTTTTATAACTCCTAAATTCCCTACTAGTGCAGAGAGGTTGTTGGCTCACCGGTTTCCTTATCCAGACTTGTTTAGCTTCAGGTTGGTGGGTTGAAGTTGTAGGGGGAGGGGTTCTTTTTTTTTGGATTTCATTTCAATAAACACATTTTGAAACTGATCTTTTGACTCTGGCAGATTTTAAGCGCTTTTATTTTTGCCAAGCATAATTGATTCTATGATTGTTAAGCACATCATTAAATATATTACTCTCCCCAAGTAAATTCATGGCTGTGTGTCTTGATCTAGTTCCAGAACTTGGTATGTTGAAAAGAATAATTATGTTCCTGGTGAAAAAAAACGTGCTTCATTTTCCAGTGTAGTTTTATTACGGGAAGCGTACGATTTATTTAAACGTGATTCTGAGAGGAGTGAAGAACTATTCATTTTGTCCTTTTTAAGTTAGGCCTGGTGTTCAGTTAAGTGTTTTCTGACCTGGTTCTGCCTTTCTTCCTTCACGTCCTGCATCTTCAGTCTTATCATTTAGGGAGCACACAGTGTGGAAAAGCATGGATGAAAGAAGAGCCAAGCTGACAGCAGAGAGGGCCTGAGCTGCAATGAGCTGCAAGTTCAGTTTTTCTTAAAAATTCAAGGGACACAGCCCAGCCTTTCACTCGAGATGGCTTGGTCACACACAGCATCAACTCAGGCAGGAATTCAAATGGAAATCTGAGTCTGAGGTTTCATTAGGACCTAATGATGTTTGGTTTTGTGCTTTCAAGTTCAGGGCATTTGCAGTGACAGAGTTAACCAATAATTTCTGTTGTAGCTTTACCTGTTGTTTCACTGCCTCGTGTTTCCATTGGCAGATATTGAGCCTGCCCGTGTATTAAGAAGCATTCAAAATGTGACCTGGGTATTCCTGATACAGCAAAATCTGCCTATATCAAATGGATCTTGTAGCTGTACCTTTTAATGGCAATTAAATATACATTCAGCAGCATAGTGGTCATAAATTAAAAATTACCCACTGGTGCTTTAACTTGTGTGAATGGTAATGATGAGAGAAAAGAACAGGACACGCATTTTATGAAGCTCAAGTGCAGGTGGCATCTTCTGGCTCTCACATCAGCAAGCTGTCCCTGAGTTCAGGGTGAATCGTAAACAATTTTTCTTACTACTGTTTACTTGAGGCTGTGTCCTAGTTTTAACTCGAGTACACACCTTTTTCTCTGAATGACTTTTTGCTGCTTAAAAATGTTGGATTAAACTGATGTTTTCACATTATATGTCCGTATTATTTATATGTCACAGCCTGTACCGAGAGATGAAAAAGAAGTACGATTACGGACATTGGGCTGGTCGTATTGTTCTGTTTAATCCAACAGGGTCTGGGGAAAGTGAAGGTGGGAAAATTTCAGGAGCATCCAGCTTTGAGATTGAACGGACTAGCAGGATATTTTTTTCTTAAATGGCTGGAAGCAGTTCAAATAGGGTAGCACATCCGCTGTTCAAATGTGCTGGAAGAGAAAAGGACTAAAACAGTTCTAGTTTCCCTTTGTTGGAGCAGGCAAAGTTCAGGTTCATGTACATCCAGCCGTCTCTGCTCAGCCCGTGCTGACTCAGCGAAATGCACATAAAATTTCAATAAACTTGACTGAGTCACTCCAAAAAGTAATATATGATCTACAAACATCAATGGAAACCCGAGCGCCGCATAGCTAAGCCCAGGGAAGTTGTTTTTCTTACTTTCTGAAGCTTTTGCCTGTGACGGAGGCGCCGAGCCGGGGCCCCGTGCCGCTTGCCCGCTCGCCCAGACCTGCCCGGTGGCCGCTCGAGGAGAGCCCGGCAGGGGCTGGCACCATCTGTGGGTGCCAAGGTGCTACCTGCTCGTTATACCTAGAACTTGCCTACACGCTTGCGTTCCCGTCCGCTGGCCCAAGCACAAATTAGGTAAATCCACAGTCAAGCCTTGTGTGGACGGCTTGGCTTGAAATTAAGATGGACTTAATTCATTCTGCAGCCGTTTGCTTCATTTGCCTACGTTAAAACTTCAGGTTTTAGTCTGAATTGAAAGGTCTACGAGGACTTTAATGACATTTAACTAATCTCCTCTAATTTCACATCTTCAGCTAATTCAGACTCATGTCCCTCTGCAGACAAACCCTGCATTTGCCTTTTGAAATTCACAGATAACCCAGAGTAACATGCACAGAAGAGTGTGGTAATTGTCAACAATACTCTGAGGGGAAATGAAATGATTCACCACTGACTTTCAGCATGTATCCCCATCCAAAAGCCTTGAAAATATTGATTTGAAACTGGAAGTATGAATTGGCAGCACCTTCGTGGCAGCAAAGCCAAGAGCGGACTTCTGAAGAAAATCAACTTCCCTGGGCTTAGCTCTGCAGGTCTTTGGTTTCTATTGACATTTGTAGGTTACATATTACTTTTCAGAGTGACTCAGTTAAATTTATTGAAATGCTATGTGTATATATTAGTCACTGAATTGTAAGTCTACACTACAGGTTTTTGTCTAGCTTTAACCTTAATAGACTTCAAAGATTTTTGCGTATTTAATACTTACATTTATACTAGGTGAGTGCCTTAGATCTATAGCTCTGTTTGACTTGGGCTACTTTAAATGTCACTAAAAATTTCAAAGTTCAAAGCTTCATTGCTCTTGAATGAACTTCCACTAAAAAAAACTCTCACACTGAATTGCAAAAAAAAAAAAAAAGAAAAAACTATTTTGAAGAAGAAGATTCTCACAGTTTTCTCCCTGACTGACAAAAACAGATAAACAAGGAGCAGATGATAGTTTGTTATTTAGGGCAATGTATGATGCTCAAATACCACAGTGTTAGGCGCACTATTCTTCATGGCGATGTAAGGAGTATTTGATTATTAAAATTCCTTTTTTTTTAATTATTATTTTATTTATTCTTATCATGATATCCATCTACCAGTGAATAAATGAGAGGCTGCTCCAAGCTGCAGGAAGCAATTCTGCTCTGAACCGCTTCTGAAGATTTCCATACTTTCATTTCCAAAGAGTGGCTTTTCAAACTCTCCAGGCAACTTCACCCACCATTACAGGGTACAAGCAGCAGACTCTTTAAGTCTGTCTGAAATAACCCAAATCAGACTGAGCAGAGCAGAAAGAGCTCCCAGTTTCCCTTGCTCCATCACAACTATGGTTTCTTTATGCCTTTTTCTCATCAACAACCCATATCCTGCTAGAAATTGCTTCCACCACACGCTTGTTGTGGAGCAGTTTCTGGTTAAGCTATAAGTGCCTTTATGAGAGTCACTGTTTCTACACTAATTCTTTGAAGGTACAACCTCACAGGCCTTTGCAGATGGATGTGACAAACACAGTCAGTGTCACACTCAGAGACCTTCACAGCCGGGAATAAACTTCAGTGCACCTCTCCACCCTGTCACCTTTTAGGATTGTTTTGTACTTCTGGTTTTCTTGGACCACCAAAGGACCTTGGCAGTCAGTCAAAGCTGTTTGGCATTTCTTCTATTTCTTGCAATGACCACAATGCAATTGTGCAATGCAATGATGACAATTTTCCCCATTCTTTCCAGGTAAGCGAGTTCAAACAAGTGTCGTCCACCCTTCTAGTAAGTGGTCATCTGTCACTAATCTTAAACTGAACTGAAATGTGTCTGTTCTTAGAAAATAGCTTTAAATACCCTTTTCCCAAGCATGGCCTATAATATTGCTGAAAGGTCCACAAGTATTTTTTTTTAAAAAAGGCTCTTTATTTTCCAAATCTTGTTTGCTCTAGTTTCTTTGTTTGCTTTACTTTCTAAAAACATGATATCCAACAGTGATAATCACTCAGACTAGAAAATTGCCAGATGTGATTAAATGAGATTTGCCAAGTTCCAGGGTTTTTTTTCCATTCCTGGCTTTTCCTCTTATGTAATAGCAAACAGATACGGCTTTTAATTTCATATGGCTCAGTTGTCAATGGCATCAGTCGACTCAGCACATTTTATACTTTAATCAGGTGTTCCTAAGCCAGTCCCCAGCACTGTAATCATGAGCAATATTTTCCATGAGAGAAACACCAGCCTGTTCTCTGGGGCCACCACTGATGCAGAGGTGGCTCTTGCCGGAGGGAAGCAGGTGCCAGTGGCACAGCTGGCCCGTGTTGGGGTGTCCTCCCCGGCTTTGGAGACTCTGGAAAGTCCTGTGTTTCTCATGACACAGAGTTTGTTTGCTGGCTTTCCAGCTGAAGGCTTGGCCCTCAAGAGTGCTGAAAACACTGGAAAGGAAAAAGCACCTTACGTGGGGACCTAATATCTTGCAGGATTAGGCCCTTTTTGGGTGTGAGAGTCACTTTGCTGCACTAAGTCCAAGTCCCTGGTGCAAACTGCTGATTTAGCAATATAGTGTGAAGCTGGAGCAGTAAATATTAATGTGTGAGAAGGAGGGCGTAGGTTTGTAGATGAATGTGATAGGCCATTAGGTATCCAGAATTTCAAACATCTGCTGAGGACTGAGGGCAGACCGAATGTTGGAATGGCTTGAGGGGAGCTGTGGAAGTCTGCTTGGAGGTCCAGTATTATCAGCCAGTTCTCAGTGAAACCTCACACCTGTCAGCACGGCAGTATCACATTTAATCTGACAGCCCATGCAACCATATGTTCTGTACGGCAGCATTTTCTTCCTCTGAAATTTTGGGCAGGCTGCTTTTCCCCTATTTTTGCAAGGGATTGGAATAAATGTCTCTGTGCACTTGAACTCTTCTGTAGCTAAATTTCTGTTCTTCATGGATGTTCCTGTTTGCCTCAGTTCATGGGTTTTTATGGCTCTGAGTCAACTCTTATTTATTCTACATGTTGCATTGCAGAGTCTCTGGATATTCATTTCCCAACCAGACAGTATCAAATGCCTCGACTGTGATCTAGGTCAGTGTGTGTGTGTGTGTGTTTCAGTTCTGCCTCCCAGTGATATCAAATGTGCTTTTCTCCTTCTCTGGTTGCAGTTCATCCGATCCCTTCTTTCCTTTTCCTGGCTTTATCTAATTGCACCTCGGACCGGGATTTGAATTTTCATCCATTATGTAGACCCTCGGTGGACAGGGAGCTCTTGGAATCATCTCCCTGCAGCCTTAAGGGCGACTGTCAGGAAACCTATTTAAATTACAATTAGGGAGATTACAGAATGAAAAGCTCCATTGTTCAAACTGTATACAGTCATCTACTTAAATGGAAAGTGGTAAATAAGAGGCAGGCTGATTAATGCTCTGACTGAGATATATTACTACTCTCTAGCTGGCTTCGACATTTAATTTGTCATGTCCCATGGGAAATGCAGCACAGCAAAAGAATCGGTTTGTCAAATCACCTCAAGCTATTTTGTTTCCCCTCTGGAGCCCTGAGACACATCACTTTGTTGATTAATAATCGCATTTTATTTTAAAAAGGGAAAGTGAAGGGCAACTCTCTGCATAGTCATCATTTGCTGCTTTCTCTGCAAGTCAAGAAGCTGCTTGCTAAAAAGCAGCTGTTGTTGCCCAGCTGGGCCTGGATGAACATGGCCTGGATTCATGGAGAGTTCAGCCCTCCAAGTGTCCCAGGAGAAAGGTGACCTGCATGAGAGGGAGACCCAGGGAATCACAGAATGGTCAGGGTGGGAAGGGATCTCTGGAGATCATCTAGTCCAACCCCCTGCCAGAGTAGGGTCACCCAGAGCAGGTTGCACAGGAACGTGTCCAGGTGGGGTTTGAACCTCTCTAGAGAAGGAGACTCCACCACCTCTCTGGGCAGCCTCTTCCAGGGCTCTGCCAACCCTCACAGGAAAAAAGTTCCTCCTCATGTTTAGGTGGAACTTCCCGTGTTCCAGTTTGTGTTGGTTGCCCTTTGCCCTGTCACCAGGCACCACTGAAAAGCGCCCGACCCCATCCTCTTGACTCCTGCCCTTTAGATATTTGTAAGCATTGATGAGATCCCCTCTCTGTCTTCTCTTCTCCAGGCTGAACAACCCTAGGTCTCTCAGCCTTTCCTCATCAGAGAGGTGCTCCAGTCTTTTGATAATCTTTGTAGCCTCCACTGGACTCTTTCCAGCAGTTCCCTGTCCTTCTTGAACTGGGGGGCCCAGAACTGGACACAGTGCTCCAGATGGGGCCTCACCAGGGCAGAGCAGAGGAAGAGGATGACCTCCTTCAACCTGCTGGCCATAGTCTTTTTAATTCACCCCAGGAGACCACTGGAAGGGCAAATCAGGCACAGCTTGGTGTGAAGGGGTGCAGGGAATGACGATGTTCTTCAAGCCAGGGGAATGCAGCTCAGGCTGCCACATCTCTTCTCAGGTTCCTGGTGTTGTGGTCAGCATCTCAGGGCTTTTGTCATCCTTTTTAATCAGTACCTTATTGCTATTTAAACACACACACATACACACACTCTCCCTCTTTCCCACACCAAAGTATTTAACTCGCCATAACAGCATCTGGCAGAAATCTAATGCATCTAAGAAGAAACATAGTAAATGTTTCTATATTTGTTGTTGTCACCAGTTGCAGTGTTAACACTTCAAGTAAATAAGACAGATTTTTATGATTTTAAGTGTGAATGACAAGTCTCCAGGCCACAGCAACAAGTCAGCAAAGGCGAGATTCTTAAAAAAATATGTCAGCATGTGACTGCAGTCGGGCACCCATCCCAAAAGATGATGGGTACCAAAATGACTTGAATTTGGAATCCTCTAAGCAAGTGTTTAAATATTGCTGCTGAACAAGTTGCATCCATGTAAATCATGAAGAGCAGCAGAAAACTTAGGCACATCAGGAATGCCAATAGCAAGGGGTGATGAGCAATCAGACAACTGCCTGGCTGATTTTCCTGTTCCACTCACTGGGAAAGCTTTAGAAAACTCTAATGGTGCAGGAGAAAGTCTGTAAAAACCACGTCTCACATTGATAGCTAAATTAGCTTTTGCTGCATCCTCTTATCGACCGGCTGATTTGTTTGAAATGTGGCACACAAAAAAATCCAAACAACTGAACAGGCACCACTTAGGGTTTTCCTCTCTTCCTTCCTCCCGTGTTGTCCTTGATAACAATGGTTAGTCTCATGGGATTCTTTTCTCTGTGAATAAATAAATAACTGATGTGTTGGAATCAGGTAAGAGCTCTTGGATCAATTGTAAGTGCTGATGGCACTTGTTTCTACAGGAGATGGGACAATAGAGTCATTGTCCACACTGGTGTATAAACACCCTCTCTCTGTGTATTATGTCAAAGAGGAAAACAAAACAAAATGGGGTTTATTGTGTATGTGCAAGCCTAATCTTTCCAGGCTACCAAGTTAAAAATGCTTTTCATCTAGGTCAAATAAAAACAACATGAACAATACAATGCCAAATCCTATCCAAATAATCCAAGGCTGCTCGCTCCTGCCTTTTATTCTCTGTTCTCTACTTCATGTGAGCAAAGCTAATTGTCAGTAAACCTAGGCAACGTTTATTTTAACTCCTGCTCCGATAAACACCACATCCCACGTCTATCAGTCAAAGCCTCAAAGCAGTCTGCAGGGTACTGTGAGCATCTGAGCCGGACGCAGGAGCCAGGGAATGCGTGTGGGGATGTGGATGGGCTGCAAAGGCAGCTGAATGAAAAATAGCCCAAGCAAAACAAAGATCTCTCGCTGTACTTTTCCTCCCTTCCAGTTTTTCTGATGCAATAATGATTTTGCATCCCTCAGTAGGTCTGGGCTGAAATATTGCAGCGTTATAAAGCTTTACTGCAGAACAAGAGTAATGGCTGCAGTGGCAGAACACAACAGATGATGGACACAGCACCAAGTCCCATCCAGCTCAGTCATCCTCACCTGCTCAAAAGCTTCACTCTACCTAAAGCAGTGAAACACACTTTGTGTGGCCTAAAATGAGTAACTTTTCCTAATTTAAGACCAATTCTGCACTCCTTTTGATTTGGCAGAAGGTGACCAGAAGGATGGGGCTTTGAGCAACCTGGTCTGGTGGGGGGTGTCCCTGCCCAGGGCAGGGGGTTTTGGAACTGGATGGTCTTTAAGGTCCCTTCCAACCCAAACCATTCTATGATTCTATGACCCTTGTAATTTGTTATATAGCATTACATACCATCTTAGTTTTTTATTGATCTTTAAGGGAGCCAGGATCATTAAATGAGCTGATTTAGGGTGCCCGGTCCTTCTGTCAGCAATTAGATGATTCCATGGTTCTGTGATTCTGTGACAGCGTTTTTTCAACACAACACAGACAAGGGAAATACCTTTGTTCTTCCATTCCTGAGTCAAAGTAGATGTGTTTGCTCAAAGGCATGTGTTCCAGGAGAAGATCCACTGTTTCTCTTCCTAGTTTTTTCCCCTGGGAAATTTGCCTTTGCTGTTGAATTGCTAAGAATACTGTTTGAGGAGAAACAAGAAGTCCTAGCCACTCTAATTAGCCATTTTTAAATGGCATCCCAGCTGAGACAGGTATGGAGGCATTGATACATTTCAATCAGGGTTTAAAAGATTATGTTATTCTGAGATACATGAGAACTTACATTTTAACCAAGCATCTTCAGTGGGGATTTAAGCTAAGAGAAGATATTATAATTCAAGTATTTTGACAAATTAATCCAGTGCCAAATGTGACCAATTCTTTTAAGATCTTTCATTGATTTTTTTTCTTAAATTTTTCCCAGCAAGGATGGTAAAAATGAACTTATGGGGAGCGGCATCATTTGATACACACCCTGTCACTGCAGGAAAACAGACGGTCCTGAATAATTGGAAAAGAAAACATACATCTTCCTGTAGTAATTATACTACAGTGAATAAAACTCCTTAATACAAGAGACTCTTATGAGGTTAACATTTGTTGGTTAATGATTCAAAACTTTCTCTGCATGATAGTCTCTTATGATATGTCATGAAATCTCTCTCATTCTAACTGAAAGGTGGACTTAACATTTATGGCATTTCCTGCTCCCAAAGCTGCAAGTAACATTTATTGATAGTCCCATGAGGAGAAAACCATTATTTTCTAGTTACATTTCAGTCTGCTCTTGAAATTTGTTTGAATTTTTACCAAGCTTCTCCTCACTCTGGGGAGACTGGATGCCTCATTCACTTGAGGGATAGGTCATAGAGTCCCCCTTGGAGAGTGGGAAATGACTCAATGCTTCAAAAACAAAACAGCAAACACAAGATGAACTAACAAATGTGAAAACCCATCTCACTGCAATTTCATCACCTATAAAACTGCAGCTGTTTCAATTTGTGAAACCAAGCAATTTCTCCTGCACCTGTCAAACCTGCCTGGCATTTCAATAAGCTGTTCCACGTGTTGGTTTTACTCGTGTTTTAACATAGCTTGAGAAATATGGTCTCAAAAAGGGCCAAGTACAGAGAAAAAGTAGAGTTAATCAGAGTAAAGCCACATTTTCAAACTGCCAGTCATAAACAGTCACTTAGATGTATAAAAGAAATAAAAGTTCTGCAGTGGAAAATGTAGTAACAGATGCAAACCAGACACACTGGAGAAGTATAGAAACAAGGGGGGCTTTCTTTCTGCCGTTTATATTATTCCCCTTCTTAGCTTAGTATTTTTCCAGGGGCAAGCTCACATGCTCAAGAAACATATTGCCCAGCACTTTTTCGTGGTCTTCACATTATTACAAGATGACAGCAATAAAAAAATCTCTGTTTTAGAAACACAAGCTGAAGCGTAAGTCACCAGCACTGACTCATCAGCTTTAGGGCTGGAGTCTCCCACGTGGGAAGGCTGTTGGTTTTGGGAAGCCCGTGACTGAAGCAGCTTGTTTGGAGTCTCTTATTCCACATGCTCGGTTGTGTGTGGGTTTTCTTTTGCCTAATTCTTGCAAAAAAAAAAAAAAAAAAAGAAAACCCAAAAACCCTCTGAAGTCATTTCGGGTAAAAGCCATTGCAAGCTAATGCATTTTTCCTCTGAGCAAGCCAACATTTTTTGAGGGTTCGAGGCGGATCCAGTTGAACAATAACTATGATATCAGAGAAAAGTATCTACTGTTGAAAATGCCCTGCAGGTAGGAGGATCTGCGTGGTTTCAGTTTGGCATGAAATCATTTTACAGGTCTCCTACTCACCAATGTAAATTACTGTGTCAAAGAATAAGTGAAATAGAGACAGAGGTACCACTTTGCTTAAAGAATTGCTTTCATTTAAAGCAAACAGAAACTTAAGAAAGGAAGTAGAAGGAGGAAATAGCTGAGACAGACAAGTTAGCCAGACTTTTAAATGGACTGAATAGCTTTTTTAGTAATGTGACCGTGAAATAAGGGAACTCAGACCACAGCCTAACATCGTGGACTGGCCCAGCGACTCCTTTCACAGAATCATAGAATGGTTCGGGTTGGAAACAACCTTAAAGATCATTGAGTTCCAACACCCCTGTCCTGGGCAAGGACACCTCCCACCAGACCAGGTTGCTCAAAGCCCCATCCATCCTGGTCTTGAACTGCTCCAGGGATGGGGCAGCCACGGCTTCCCTGGGCAACCTGTTCCAGTGCCTCACCACCCTCACAGGAAAAGAATTTCTTCCCAATATCTAATCTAAATCTCCCCTCTTTCAGTTTAAAACCATTACCCCTCGTTCTGTGGCTCCACTCCCTGACCAAGAATCCTTCCCCATTTCTCCTGTAGCCCCTCTAGGTACTGGAAGGGTCTATAAGGTCCCCCTGGAGTCTTCTCTTCTCCAGGCTGAACAATCCCAGCTCTTTCAGCCTGTCTTCACAGGAGAGGTGCTCCAGCCCTCTCATCATTTTCTTGGCCTCCTCTTGACCCATTCCAACAGGTCCATGTCCTTCCTAAAGACAACATTTTCAAAAGCAGAAAATGCACCAAACTCTTGTCTCCTTGCAGTCCCTGTGACTTGCTCAACTCACTGGCAGTGTGGAAAGCCTGGGTGCCTGCACATCTGCCTTTAATTAACCTGTTCAGGCAAGAAGACTAATTTTGAGGTGGCCTGCCTACACCAGAGAAACCCTACATGGGTGTTTGGATCCCATATTAATGCACAGGTCCACAAAGATATTTGGGTGCAGAAGCTGCTGGGTTTTTCTAAAGCTTACGCAAATTGCTCCGAGAGCTTCATGAAGCGCAGTACAAGGTTGGGCTCTAGCAGCTTGTGATGGAGAAGAAGGAATCTCTTCCTTCATCTCTGTCTGGGCTTATTCAGTGCACAGGCTACTGAATGGGGAAGATCCAGGTGGGTTAGGCCTTGGAGGGAAAAAAGGGAGAAGTGCGATGAACAGAAGAACTTTGGTAAAAAGAAGAAGATTTAGTTATATATTTAACTTCTGGAGAACAGCCAGTGTGTTTGGAACTATGCAGAAAGAGAATCTCATCAGACTTTTCTCATACCTAATTACAGCTCTTTCAGGCTTAGTATATACTGAATAATTGGAGGATGGAATGAACAATCTCAGACCAGCTCTGATCTTTTTTCCCTTCAGCATTTCTTAATTAATCTTAAATAGAGAAGGAAAGGATTTATTTAGTTCAGTCAAGATACCCCATACCTTTGCTCCTGCAGCACTGGACTCAGAAGTGTACCACAAGAGCCATAAAAAAATAAAGAAACTTTTGAATCTGACATCAGACCAATTCCTCTCAGAGGGGGCTGGTGGAGGGTCTTCTCATATACTTTGACGGAACCGTAGGTCAGGGCATGAGGATTTATAATGGGTTCTGTCCTTTTTTTAAGAAATGACACATGCAAAAATTCCACTTTCACTGCATGATTGTTCTCAAGGAGAAAAATCTTGGCCAAGACTGGATGGTGAACTAGTTGGTACTTTGGAATCACTAGCTCTGTTTTGCAGCTGAGCTCACTCACTAAAGTCAGTTTAGACCAAGACAGTTGTACCTGGGCATTTTAGGCACATAAATAGACGTGTCTTGCTCATTTTCCAGTTGGCATGCAGTAGGGTGAGATCCTGGTAATGTGGACAGACAGCAAATTTTATGTAACATGTAATGGAATGAAGGATTGTGAGCTTAAAAAAATAGCCAGGAAAACTTTGCAGCATTTCTTATTGATCACAGTATATAGGTGATAATCCTGAGCATCTGATCAGAAGGTAAAGATCCCAAGAATCTGATATGTTTTTGTTGATTTCATGGACCTTTTTCCAATAAGAGGTATGGGCTTGTTTGATGGATCATATATCCTTGCAGATCACAGAGATATCAATTTATTTGAGGGGCAGAGACGACATTTTGAGCACTGTGCTCTAAATTATTATCACCATCATTGCGTTTATTATTGAAATATTCTACATAACCTTTAATTTCAAGGATTCTTATAGGGGAACAATAGAAGGCAATTTTACAAGAGTTCAAACAAGAAATGAATCACAGCTTGTAATCATTAACTGCAGGTTGTAAGTCCCTAATACTGGGCATTCTCCCAACTACAGAGTTCCAGCAGCAGCACAGCCGTTAACTTTATTATAGGTTTTTATATCACGGGCTGTCCTCCTCCAACATTACTTCCCATTAGCTTCTCTTCAGATGCCTTTTCTTATAGCTCTTCTTTGCGTCACAGCCGAGCAGTTAGTCAGAAAGGTTTTACATAGAGGATTCCCACAGTGATTTTGTTCCCATAGTACAGAGGCTTAGTATGACATTCCAGCCAGAGAAGTCAACGTTGCAATGGCTGTTCTTATAAGGAGCGCTTCTTTAAGTTGACCTTTTAGGAATGAGGGGTGCACAGTTTGGCATGACTCAGAGTGTGTCAAACAATGAGCATGTGCTTCAAAATCTCATCAATAAAGCAAGAAATAAATTATCAGCAATCAAATTCTGACCAACTTACAGTTAAGCTGTTAAAGTTTAACAGTCTTTCATTGGAGAAATTCAGGGATCTTTTAAGAAAACAAAAGATACTGAAAGAACTATGTATATTTTCACTAATCGTTAACAATTGAAAATGAAAAGAATTTTAAGCCATTTTAATGACCTATTCTTGGGCGATTTTTTTTGCAGTACATCTAAAAATTTTATTGCTGACCTGCAGTTCAAGCCTTTGGCTTAATAACCTTTTTTATTTATTCCTGCTGTACACTTGAAGACCTTTAATTACCCCAGTAAAAAGCATACATAAGAACTGACTGAAGCAAGACAGTCTAGCAAATATCTAATAAAAACAGAGCAGGAAATAAAATAAAAGGCATATTTCCCATCTGCAGTTGCAAAAATTCCCAACTATCTCCCATTCAGCGATATAAAAAGTAATTTTGGTAGAATCAATAGCCAGTGATTTTCACTGTATTATTTGTATAATAATGAGAGTGGAGCCTTTCCATAACGTGGACCCTGGGAGCACGTTCCAGCCCCATATCACATCTGTAGGCAGCTGGCAGTGGGGCAGCGGATGCAGGGTCCCCCTTCCTCCTTTTAGGGTAGACTTTGAATGTTTTGAGAAAAACCCTCATGTTTAATACCTGACTGGCAGACACTTTAACCACATGTAGTCCTCCAGATCTTTTCAGAAGACAACTGAACCTCTGCTGGATACTTTGCATGATGTACAGATATATACGACCCAGCAAAGCACAAGCAAGTAGGTTGTTGGCACCTGAACAAGTAGCCCCTTGGTTACCAAACTGCAGCATCTGGCCACATGCACAGCTCCTCTTTCACTGGAGATGGGGAGTAAAAAATGTTACCGCTGGTGGTGATGCAGACCAAATGAATGTCTGCCCATATCTAGGGTAAAAAGAGGCAGCCCCTGTCCCATGCACAGCCTCACTGTCGATGCTTCTGATATTACCCAAGAGTTTGCATGTTTGGGGTGGGGTTGCCTGTGGGAGAGACAAAAGAAGTGAAATACACACTAGGAGACAGAATCACAGAATCACAGAATGGTCAGGGTTGGAAGGGATCTCTGGAGATCATCCAGTCCAACCCCCTGCCAGAGCAGGGTCATCCAGAGCAGGTTGCACAGAAATGCGTCCAGGCGGGTTTGGAATGTTTCCAGAGATGGAGACTCCACCACCTCTCTGGGCAGCCTCTGCCAGGGCTCTGCCACCCTCACAGTAAACATGTTTTTCCTCACGCTGAGACAGAACTTCCTGGGTTCTAGCTTGTGTTCATTGCCCCTTGTCCTGTCACCAGGCAGCACTGAAAAGAACCTGACCTCATCCTCTTGCCACATGCCCTTCAGATATTTGTAAGCATTGATGAGATCCCCTCTCAGTCTTCTCTTCTCCAGGCTGAACAACCCTAGGTCTCTCAGCCTTTCCTCATCAGAGAGGTGCTCCAGTCCCTTGATCATCTTTGTAGCCTCCACTGGACTCTTTCCAGTAGTTCCCTGTCCTTCTTGAACTGGGGGGCCCAGAACTGGACACAGGACTCCAGTACAGAGCACAGTGGGTTCCAGTCTCAGGTTCTCTCCTCTTCGGCCATTTTCTAATGCATCATGGTATGGGAACAGGCTTTGGCCATGCTGAAACACACTTATAATGCAAACATGCCCCTTGGCACTCTTGACTTTGCAGGGCAGGCAGAATCTCTATTCGTCATGCTTTTTTCTTCAGCGATTTCTTAATGAGCCAAGTAGACTGGAAATAACAGCTTCTCAAGCCTAACACAGTATCTAGCATCTTCTGGTGCCACTGCCATGTGAGCAAGACTGCATCAGACCATTTGAAAAAAAAAAAAAGAATTGGGTGCCTGTGTCATTAAGCTGCTTAAAACTCCTGTACAACTTCCAGCCACAGCAAACCCTAGCAGATGTTTGCTGCTGTTTCAAGAAAAGGAAATATCTTCTTTTTTTCTTTTTAGTGAGGGAAAGTTACAGTAAAGGTCAGGAAAAATCAGCAACTTCTGACTTATATAATGACTTGCCTAACTGATTTAGTTACCTATTTTCTCTTTGTCCACTTACCTGTGAAATTGGAATGATTTTTCTACCTCATTGGGATATTTTGAAACTTGGTTAATTGCTTGTAAGCTAATTTGGAAACTGTCAGTGCAGAGTCTTCAATAAATGTTACAATTTATTGCTCTCGGAGCTGTTCATTGTTTTCTTACTCTCAATATTTAATCGTCTTGCTGTAAAAACAACTGCTGTAAATAATAACCACTAACAATTATTTCATGATAACATGCTATTTAGAAAAAACCTTCTGTGTTATTGATTTGATCTTGCAAGCCTCTTTTGTGGTTTTAGAGCTTGCTTGTTTTTCCATTGCTTTAGCATCTCCATTTACATGTTTTTTCTGTAGAGATGGTTGCTGTACCTCTTTTTTCTCCTTCTCTCCATCAGCTAATTTGTTAGAAGGACACAAGCATTCAATTCTCTGATTCTTTTCTCCATGGACACAACCCTTGACCTCTCTTGAGCTTGTAACCCTCATCAAAACCATATCTTTAATTAGTAGATAGGGTAACATATGCAGCGAATTGCTCCAAATTCTTAGCCCTTCCCAGAGCCTGCAGATCATGTTATTCCTCTCCCCATTTGGTGGAGGAACCACGTGGATTTTTCAGCAGACGCAACTGTCTGCTGTCTCGGTATCTCAGTTTACATCTCCTCTTCCCACACAGCCCAGGGTGTCCAACCCCCTTTGCGCTCTCCTTCTTGCTGGCAGGTTCTTGCATCATGATGTTTTTCAGACAATTTGGATGTTCAGACTGATGGTAAATGATACTGGGGGTGCTGAGCTGAGTTACGACAGCAGTGACATCATCGTGTTCAGGGTAGGATTGCTCTAAGAATTTAAGTCCAGAGTTTGTGGCATTTGAAACAGTGTTAACATGCACTTGGCAGAAGACTCAGACATCCCATGGCTGGCCCTTCCCCAAAGAGAAGCCATGCTCAACTCTGAAGACATGTAATGAAGAGAGACCAAAGCACTATTGGGGCTCAAGCAAAATCTAATCTGATCTGGAAAGGAATGAGCCAGAGCAGGCTCTCAAAGGAACCTCCCCCCCATCACTATTTCATTAGTGATGATGGAGAAGGAGGACCTGAAAGTGGTAGGACATCTGTAATGGGTCTGGAAAAATCCCGTCAGATTCTGAAATTAAAAAAAAAAAAAAAGAGGAAAAAAGAAGTCTGTCTCTTAGAAAGACTGAGCTGAGGTAGGAAGTAAATCTTAAAGTGAATTCTATGATCTGCATTTTCCAGGAAGAGAGAGAAGTACAGCATAGGAGAAAAAGCCTTATGTGTACAAAACCAAAATTTCCACATCTGAAGAGTGAGCACGTTCTAAAGAGTTCAGCAGAAAATGAGATAACATGCAACATTCAGTTAGCACGATGACAAACTTGCCTGGTGTCTTCCTTGGATGCCTTGGATGAGGCAAATGTAGATAATCTAATCTATGTGGTCTTTGGTACCTCAGTAAGACAGCAACAACACATGGGAATTAAATAGTTAGAACCGAAACTAAGACTACGCTTACAAAAATTATTATGAGAGAAAGGAACTAGCGAAAAGCGTATTGAGAAGAGGAAGGTTAGGACTGGAGTTGGGTTTGATACAGAACCATTGATGGTTCTGGGTCATGGATCTTCTCCTGTGTGCTAGCTGAGAAGCAAAATTTTAGCAGGGATCCCAATGCAAAGCACACGTTGGTTCAATGGGATGACAGAGGAAAGCAAAGTTCTTTATGGAAAACTAATACTTGGGCCTTACGGTTCCTCATCAGCTCTCATGTTTTATCCTTTGTGTTTAATTAATAGGCCCTTTTGGAAAGGGATTGGTAGACAGAAGGTTAGGAAATGGTTGGTCAGCTCAATGAGTGTCCGTAGCACTGACTCAGATGTAGGGCCACCTTCATCTTAGTCACATTAAAGCCCCGTGGGTGTTGTGGTCTGCAACATCCAAGTTATAGTCTGATAAAGGCCTTTGGGGTAATACTGGGCAAAGCTGAGTGCTTCCAGCTCTGGCTGATGCCAGGAAGAGCCACGGATGTTCAGCATCTCTCCACACAGAAGTGGGGTGGGAGAGAAGTTGGTACTGCAGCAAAACTCCATCTCGCTTGCGGTTGGCCAGGATCCCTGTCTCTGGAAATCAACTTTACAATATATGCATTTTTGTGACATTGGCCCAAGCAGCTAAGAAAAGCAACAGTCATCCCATATAAAGCTGGTGTTTTCCTAAGGTACAGTCACCTTCAGCTCTCATTTATTTTCTTCTAGGTGGGCTCCAAATAACTCTAAAAAAAAGAAGATAATTCCAGTCCTGAAATGGACTTCTAGACCTGAAAAAAACAGCAGAACATTGAGCAGCCCCAATCCTGCCAGAACAATCTACCAGAGAGAACATAATCTTTCGGAGGGTAGCTGGAAGTACTGATTTCAGGGGCTTTCTGTATCACTAAATTACTGTAATCCTAAAAATGGTATTCAGGTAATTCTGCAGTCCCGTCAGCTGCTCATTGCCTTGAGCTCTAATGCAGGCTGGGCTGTCACCTTCATGCACAATGATGTTTATGAGTTAGCCTCTTCAGCTCATATATGGAGAAAGCTGCTGGTGTGTAGTGCCATAAAGTATCAACCCAGAAAGGAGAAGGGCATGGTTTCCACAAATTACATATTTGGAAAAACTGCTTAGAAACAAAGACAGGGATTTTCTCTTCCTTCTTGCACATTCACTGTAGCCTGACCTAAATTGCTAATTAATGTAAATTTTCTCAGTGAAAAAGGATTATGGATATTCTTTCCCTTATCAGGTTTCAGACTAGCAAATCCTTAATCCCTGCAATAAACTTCCTCGCTAAGACATGCCCTGGCTTCTTTTTTTTTTCCTTTTATGGAAGACAGTTATTTCTTTCCCCATTTATCAGCCATTTATCTTCTTCAGATTCTGCTCTTGGTCCAGACGTAAGAGGATAATGAATTTCCATGTTCACCGAGGTTACCACATCATCAGCCAGCGTTTAAGCGGCATAGGCAGCTCATCATTCCTCCTACTTCAACCATGATCATTGTGTTGCGTTATAAGGCAGAGTATGTTATTCCAAAAGGAGGGAGGTCACAAATTGCAAAATGTTACCCAAAAGTATTTATAAGGGAGGCAGATGCATCAGAAGAAAGCAGTGCGAATACCACAAACCCCCACTACTCAAAACCATCTGGTACGTGCCAATGAAAGGTCCCTTCTGCCCTGGGATGCCCTCTTGGCTGAAGAGAAATAGCGTATTTCCAGATCTACTACATTCAGTGATCTTCTGAATGGGTCTGGTCCAGTTCCGTGGGCAATCCTGCACAGATCTGAAGGATGAGACCCCCTGCGAGCCCCTCACAGCAGAGGGGTGTGACTTCTGCCAACTAACAAAAACCGTTTAATTGAACTTTGGGATAATCAAAATGCTGCTAGTATATGAAAAAGAAAGATTTCCTACTTGTTTGCAGCCCAATCAAGTCAGTGGGTTTTTAGATTGTTATCCAATATGCAACATCAGCAGACAGAGCAAGAGATGGCAAAAAAAATGAAGGTATTTATGTCTTATGACCATAATATCTTTTAAATGTCTTTAAATCATAATGTCTCTTTTATCTCCCAACCTTGTCAGAAGGTGATCCTTTTATGCCATGACTTAACATTATGTGAACAATGTTTTTTATGAATTGCCTTTATTGGAGTAACCTCAGATTCCCTCCTTGTTGCCTACATATGTTCCATCTTCTTCTCTCGCCTTCTCTTTTTAGATTTCTATGTCATCACTAATTAAAAACCAATATTTAATTGTTAAACTGTCATCCTGATCCTAGTAACAATTAGTCATTACACCTCTTGCAACAACAAAAAAAAAAGACAGGCATTGCAAATCATTTGGTTTTATTCCAAACTGCACAGGTTTTAAGTGGATGAAGTCCCTCTCTGTCTGTTCCAACCCTGCCAGCAGTGAGTGCTACAGGCTGTTCTGCAAAACCAATACTTTCTATTTTTCCTTTTATTTCAATTAAGTGTTCTGCCTTTTAATTTCAGCTTTTCCTTCCTCTTCTCTGACCTCCGGACGTGATTAGCCCATACCCTGAATCATCTGACACAGCAGGCAACATCCCAGAGGGTCAGTGCTTTGTCATCAGAGAACAAGCCAGGCTTAAAAAAAATATCTGGTCCTCAAATTCAAATCAATGTTTCGATGCGTGTTCAGCTCAGCCTGAATCCAACGGGCTCAGCCAGTCTTTTCTGCACTCTTGGCCAGAACAACAAATAGGATTGCAATTTAATGAAAACATAAAACTCAATGGAAAATGAAAACAATGAAAGTACATCTGACATTTTTCTCCCCCCCCAGATCTAACTGAGTTGAAAAAATCGCAGCATTTCCTGAAATTTGGGGTGTTCTAATCTAGGTTGGTATGTTTTTTTAGAAATACACTTGAAAGTACCTATGCTGGAAGTGTGAGGGTTTTTAGGAGACAGACACAGTGATTTCAAACTGGAGAAACTGGGGTCCCATCCCTTGCTTCACCACAGACCCTGTCGGTGATCTGGGAAAAACCTACACGGGGATAGCAATACCTGACCCCATAGCCACTGAAGTCTGCTGAGGTCTGCAGGGTGAGACCTGCCTCTCACTCTCAACACAGGAGGCATCCAGCAGGTTGCTGGTGCTGGTTATGGCCCACTGGTGCTGCAGTGATGCAAGTTATCAAACAAATGACATCATCACACACTAGACTCAAATCAAAAAACCTGGCAGCTATGTTTCTGTACACACAGGATTTTGGTGGTTATTTAGCCAAAGCATCCGAAGCATTGGTAGGGAACCAAATTGACTGTCTTTAACCATCTTTCCCCATCCTTCCAGTAGTTAAATGCAGCATATGACCAGTCCAGCATAATGCAAAATACATTACTGGGAGCCAGTAACATTATGAACAAGTAGCTTTTCTTGTTTGTACACTTTTCAAGCACTGACATAGGAACAATGTGGTTAATGTTTGAATGCAGAGGATTTTCTGGGAGGAAGATGATGGCGCAAGAGGAGCATCAATGAACACATAACCTCTATTGACAGAAATGTGTAAGGAGGGATTTCCCTTCCTTTGTGCCTCTAAATTGGTATTACCGATTTCATCTGTCCTCATCACAATAGCAAAAAGGCAACATCCGATAAAATGAAAACCCTCAGAATCTAGAAACGGTTATTTCTCCTGATATGCTGCCCAGGACTGTATCACTATACCACTATCTTTAAATATGACTACAATTAGCAATCTTCTCCAATGACAAATTCACTGATCATCAGTACAGCTCTGAAAAAAACAATTTTCCCTGCTTCTAGAACAAAATGCTGTAGAGGCTTCCAGTGATAACTTCTCTTTGCTCTAAACGGAGATGGAAGACGAGAACCAATAATTAACCTCATACAGGATCTGCAAGCTATTTTGTTTCCTCTTTAAGAATGCATTCATATTAAAACCCTTGAGCAATTTTGAAAACCAGATAAACCCTCCTGGTGAGCTGAATATCAAACATACGTGTGCCAATAGCAATATACTTAAACAAGACGCAACCTGGGACGAGAACCATTTTTATGGGCTGAGTTTACGTGGTGTTTGGGCTATTTATCTGAGCTTTCCACAAACCACCTTGGGAACAACAAATATCAGCAAACACTGCACTTTCTTCCTTTGAGTGACCCTGCTCAGGGGCTTTTCCAGATCTGCCCTTAAATCTGGCATCTCGATGCCCAAAAGGGGTTGACCCTGGCTTTCACATCAGCAGCTGGTGTAGGCTCCACTTTCTTTGCCTGGGGGGTTAAATGGACTGACCATAGTCTTGGCATAACGAAGAGAGAGGATGAATGGGGATGAATGAATGAATGAATGAACGAACAAGTGAATGGAGCAGCTTATCTGCTCCTACTCCAGTCTGTTTAAAGAGAGGGTTGTCGTTTTAATCATTCAGGAAATCATTTCCGTAGGGGAGTCCCTGCTCCCAATCTCTTTCCGATGTTTTGCTTCTCCTGTCTGGGTCTACCCAGACATACTCAGAATACCTGTCCTACTTCCACATGGAAATGACTTTGTTGCTCAAGTTAAGTAGAGGGTGTGCAGCACCGCCACTAATAAAAGTCAAAGAAAGAGAAAGGACTTAACTCAAGTGGTGAGGTAGAGCGTTACACCACATTTCCTCAAGGAAATCAGCAAATATAGCACATAGCAGATCTTTCCTAAATCCTGACGTATCTGCCTAAGTTAAAGAATATAAAAGAAAACTAAATCCAGGTGTACCTCGGTCTTATTCCTTTCTCTTGCATTAATTGCGATTACAGGCAAATTACAAACTGTGAAATACTTTGCTGAGCTCACGAACCCCTCTTTGTTCTCTTTTTCCACCCCCTGCGTGAGACGATGAATGGAGGTGGGTAACACAAATGAATGAGTGGTGTGGAGGGAGTCGTACCCCCGGGTGGACGTGGAGGAGGGAGTCGGAGACAAGCTGCAACAACCCTGCACTTTGCTTCGGAGCGTGTTATCCCAGTCTGAATAGCTGGTTGGATTGCGTCAAGCCCTGTGGTCAGCCCTGACTGAGAAATACATTCCACAGCACAGGCTGCTGATGTAATGCCTTTCGGTGTCGTCCCCCTGGTCCCTGTCCCCCCCTCCCCAGGTCTCCTTCACCTACGGTGCTGTCGCCCTTGGTGTTCTCTAGAGCTGCCCATGCCACCAGGCTCCTTACAGCAGGGGACTGGTATTAAAACACCTTCCTTCTTCAATTACTTTTTCCCTGCTCTAGCACATTGAGAAACACAGCAACAGCAACAACAACAACAAAAAGAATGTGAAAAGAAAGAATTAAAGGAAAATCTTACCCTCTTTTTAAAAAACTGGAAGGCTGAGCATTTCTTGACTGGAAATCCATTCATGTCTTTGTTGACCATTTTCCACAGTGAAGGGTACACAGTGATAAATCCAGTGTGGCACTTGCTTAGTGCATCTGTTTTCCTCCGGATCCCCTCAGTTAAAGAAGACGGAGCAGGAGACTCACCGGCATGGCTCGGGCAGCTCTCCTCTACTCATCCATCCTGCTGCACCAGCTACTGCAGCAGCAGCAGCAGCAGCAAGCAGCAGCCTCTTCCAGCTCTCAGATGCAGCAGGCTATTAGCTTCTTAAAAACCTCCCCTAAATCCACACACTCCTATAAAACCCTGTGACAGCTTTTGGATCACGGGCAGCAGATCTCGGGCTGAGCGGGTCTCGCATCAACCCAAGGTCCTTCCATCCCGTGGGTACCACCGGTACCTCGCGCTATATAAGCAGGGAGGCTGCCGTGCTCAATTTGCTCTTCCTCTTCTTCAGGTGGTGTGATTCACTGCTGTGTGAGAGGAGAGCTGGTTGTGATTGTGCAAATTCCAGTGGGAGCTGCAGTTCGGCAACAGCAGAGAGGGAGGGAGGGAGGGGGAGAGAGAGAGAGAGATGCACAGGCAGAGCAGCTGAACACAAATAACCATACAAAGGATAGGAGGAAGGCTCGGGGACAGAAGTGCTGAAAGGCAATACGCTTCCCTTGGGAGAACGGCAGCGATGGGTCTCGTTTTATAGGCGGGCAGTCTTGGAGGGAAAAGAAAAGAGACACGGGTCAATTAAAAAAATGTTTTTCTTCTGTTGCTCTCCTTGCAACGATTCAGACGGTGGTACTTTGGATAAAAGCCCACCCGGTGATCGATGCAGCGCTGGGTTATGTGACAGGACGGGCTGTAGACAGAGAAGCACTGGAGCTTCGTTGTGAAGTTCAATGAGCTTAAAGGAAACCAGCGCTTCCTAATAAAGTCCATTTACCACATGTGATGGAGACAGATGTAAAGCAAGCAGACACAGGAAAATTTGTTCAGATATTTCCCCCCCTTTTTTCCCCCTAGAAACATAGATATATAGCTTTCAAAATCAGAAGGACTGTTTAATTACAGAAAAATAGGTCTGAAAGAGATCTTGAAAGGACACCTTGTCTAACCTCCTTTTATTAAATTCAATTGACACTGTGTTTAATTTAACTGTAAAATGTTTTTTTAATTAAACTATATTTTCCAGCAAGGTCTGGAAAATAAAATAGAGACTTCATCATTTCCTCACATCCTGTGTTCCAGGTTAATAAACCTCAGTTTCAAGAAAGGACCTTATTTCTAATATTGATTTGGCTTCTGGTTCTAGCCATAGAACCCGAAGCAGCCTTTCTCTATGACGTTGGTCAGCCCTGTCATACAAAGAATATTCCCCCATTTAAGGATATTGGTCTACTGTAAGTCGGTTACTTTTCAAGCATCTCTACGGTTAGGTAAATGGACTGAG
>JAHREE010000490.1:1058885-1144927 GCA_033628505.1 Tringa tobata
CTTCAGAGCCTTGAGACCCATATTCTGGTGCTTATAGACAGCGAAGCAGATAAGGGTGAGTTTCCAGTTTTTACCAGTGGCATCTCCTAGTGCTTTATTCTGAGCATCACGTGCTTTGTCAGCTGATCTGATCTGCAAGGAAACTGTTGCTGAAAACCAGCTTTCACCCAGGCAAACCAGGCAGCTTGCCGCGCACGTACATTTACTTTTGAGATCTTTGATCTATCCAGCTACAGCTTTGATCTGTCTCTCAGCCTTGGATATTTCTCCTGAGGGCTCGACACTATCTTCTCTGCCTTCCTCCTCCTCCTCCATAAGATTTCCAGAGCGCTGGAATCTCCTGCCAGCCTTCTACACCCAGCACCCCAGTGCTGGTAGGGACTGCCCCTGGGAATATAGCATAGAATCATGGAATGGTTTGGGTTGGAAGGAACCTTTAAGATCATTGAGTTCCAACCCCCTGCTCTGGGCAGGGACACCTCCCACCAGACCAGGTTGCTCCAAGCCCCATCCAGCCTGGCCTTGAACCCCTCCAGGGTGTTCATATCTCATGGGTCCTGGTGCCAGCACCTCAGCCTCCGCACCTTCTCTGCTATTTATTTTATTTGGGTGTTGGCCTCTTTTCAGCTGGACAAACTATGCACTTACGTTAAGCATATTTCTCTTGGAGAGGAAAAAAAAAACTCCAACTGTTTTTAAAGTAGCCTGATAGTTTTAAAGTACTGTAGGAGCTGTTTTTTGAGGCAGGTGTGTTACTGAGAGGGGAAAGAGCGAGGACACTGTCCTTGCATAACGTAGAGCCCTTCTGGCCTCTCCAGGATATCTGTATTTTGATAAGAATTCTTCTCAGCTGAAATCCAGTTGGCTCTGTGGCCTCAAAACATTTTATTTGCAAACTTTTCTTTATCACAGATATCAGAAGTGTGACTCAGTGGCTGCAGAGCTTATATCTAACACAGGAGATCAAAAGTCTTAAAGAGGAGCAAAAGGGAAACATCACACATTTGGAGACAAAGATTTAAAGCCAAAGAGATCTTCCTAACTAAAAGCGTTCCACTTTATTATGGTGCCAAAAGCATGGCTTCATAATTAAACCTGAAATAAGCGTAAAACTCCATGTTCATTGCATTTAACTGCAATCAAAGGGCATAAAAATTGAGTAGGAAAATAAGAACTTGAGCCAAGCCAACCCCCTCAGCGGTACTTTATTCTGACTGTCATGAAACACCAAGGGCTTTCATCAACTTGGTGGCCTGCCAGATGTACCAAGCGCTTTAAACAAGTCCTACAGGTACTTCATGCTTTAACGGCCTTTAGCAGTTTCCATTAAACTGTCATATACTCACCCAATGATAAAATAAGTTTTTTATTAGGGCAGTCAGGAAAGAAATGCACAAATATTCTAGCTGCAAAATTTTGGAGAGCTGCAAAGCACACGGTAATATTTGAATCCCTGTGAAGCTGCCCCATGGGAGAGCATGGAGGTTTTTTTCATCACAGATCTTCTTGAAGGAGTAGTAGAAACTTAGGTTAACAGAGTGTGCAGAGAGGCCTAAGCATGGACCAGAACTCTCGTTCTGCCATGACTTTTACAAACCCAGCATCCCAATAACTGGTCTTGCCTTTAGATACTTACAAGTGCACTGTAACAGGTAACCGGTGGCAAATCAGTCCAGGCTACACCAGGAAACAAGTAAATTATTCTTCTCCACCTGCCTAAGAAAAACGTTCAGTGTGAAATCTTAGGTTTTCAGTATCACAGCCCTTCATGTGATCCCCTTTGCTGTGCTTTCAAAGTTGCCTACATCTCTGATATGGACCAGAAGCACACGTCACAGATCATTCCTAGTATCTTGCCAGTTATGGGTTCTTACACAGCTGCTCAGAGTCAGTGAGTGCATCTCCCCTCCTCATCCTTCCTTTGTGGGCAGGGAAAGGTAGATAGCTTCCAGAAGCTATCGATCTGATCTTTTACCCTGATATGCAACGATGAAGAAGGACACAGCTCATTTCATAGAGTTCCAGTGGCAGAACCCTGCAAGAGGCTGCCCAGGGAAGTGGTGGAGTCTCCGTCTCTGGAGACATTCCAAACCCGCCTGGGCACCCTCCTGTGGGACCTGCTCTGGGTGGACCTGCTCTGGCAGGGGGTTGGACTAGATGATCTCCAGAGGTCCCTTCCAACCCCATATCATTCTGTGATTCTGAGTACCACTGGAACAGCTCAGAGAGTAAGAATGAGAACTGAAGACAAAAGAATGATCATTTGATCCTTCCAGTCCCTATCCTATCTCCAGAAATGGGACTAGTTGAATCTACTTTCATCTCAGCTCTGCCTTTGGGCAGTTCTTGACACTTCATTGGTCACTCCTCTAGCTACAAGCCTTGTCAGCATCTACTTTGTAACCCCATTGTGTGGACAACCCCTTTACACCAGCTCTCATGAGTTCTTCATCTTGTATCACTCACAAGTAGCACTTGTCCCCCAGCTCCTATCTGTATTTTCCATTGCCACCCCTGCTCCTGGTCATATGCAATCCCCAATCGTATGGACCGCGTGGTGTTGCTTGTTGGTCCTTTATCCTGTGGTGGCTCTTCATCCGTGCTTGTGCCTTGCTCTCCCAGTTACTGTGAGGAACGGGGAAGTGACTGACATGGTAACAGCCCCCACATACCATCACCACGTTCCCATACCAGGAATTAAGGCTGGCGATATAATGCCTAGCAATAAAAAAAGCTGTTGTGAAGAACGAAAAGCATGATTAGCGCTTTGGAAGCTTGCTCAAAACTAGCAATAGATCTACTCTTGGTGTTTCAGCCCTCTCCTTTGAGAAGAGCTTCGAGGGGCTCTTCACAGTGCTGACAGAGACTTGTGATGGTCAAACCTGGTTTTATTTAGGGAAAAACTAAAATATGATGGGACCTTGGGAAAGTTATGGTGCTTTCCTGTGGTAGCATAACACCCACGGCATTGTTGGAAGGTGGAAGGAAGAGGGTAGGGGGATTTCCTCAGATGTGAGAGATGAATAAAGAAGAAGGACTTCTGAAGAGGGTTGCCCAGAAATACAGCATGGCTGGGGGCAGCAGGCTGGCCTCCACCAGGACACTCCAACCCTTCCTCCTCCTGACCCGATCGACTATTGCCGGCCTTTTGCAGACTGTGCTGGCTGAACAGAAAAGGAGATCTTGCCACTCTCCGGCAGTTCAAACTTCTTAAAAATGGCTTACAACAATTTTTATTCATACACAATATCAGAAGCAATTTGAAGGTCTGATAGTCTGAAATCCTTCCAGGCCTGGAAGCAATTGTTCCATATTTCATAGGTGAGCTGAAATCCCCTCCTGTGCAGCCGCTTGCAGTTCCCATTTCAAGCCTACAGAGAGCTGGAGATAGAAAACCTATTCCACAGTAAGAAAACATCCATCTATATCCTATAGGCCACAAAACAATCCCCAGAAAATAATGAGCTTTGCTTGCTGCTGACCTGAGCGGAATTCAAACTGTGAAAATTTCCATGACCAAGATCAGTCGGTTTAACTAAAGGGTCCAAGTGGGCAGCTGCTTTTTAATTTTTGCCTACTTGACTTTTGCTGTTTGATTATTTCAGGCGTCTCATTTCCTGGAGTATTACTTAGAAGAGGGATGAAAATAAAAAAGATACATGAAACCGTGACATAAAATAAAAGTGACATTCACACAAGAGAGAGAAAGAGGAGGTCTGGTTCTAAAGCAAGCAAAATTTCACTGGAATAGACAGAGGTGCTTTGTTTGTGCCAGGACTCTGTTCTTTCCCAGAAAAGTCCAATCTAGAAAAAAAACCATGATAGAGGAAGGTCATCGTTATTACCGCAGGCACTTAATTAGATTTCCTAACTGTATCTTGATTGATCTGGAAGGTTGTTAGAGATAGGGAGCCAAAAAGCATTAGGGGAAAAAAACTGAATTTTATGGCAACCTTATCCAGTCAATAATTTTCCCTGGCTCCTTTTTTCATCATTCCTTGAATCCATTCACAAAGCGAAACCTCCCTTCAGCCCCAGCAGCGCCTTCATGGTGGAACCTGCCAGGGTTGGCACTGGGGCTGGATGAGCTCTCAGTGCCCTCTGTCCCTGTGGCTGTCCCCAGGTCCTTCACCCATACGGAGCTTGTGGGGCACGGCCAAGCACCAGGGGGACTTTCCCAGCTCCTAGCTAAGCCACCCCAGCGGACACATGGAGCTTGTCAGGTAGAAGGAGGCCTTCAGGGAAGTAAGGTCCTTACGAAACATGTTTGCATATACTGAACCAAAAAGCTTTGTTATTGAAATAAAGGATTTGTCATGACTGTATTTCATATTTCACTCACACTTATTTCTCCTGCCATCGACCAGGACAGGGCCGTGTCACAACATTTTCAGGGATGGGGGGTTTATGGACTGTACAATTCCCGAGCAGACAGGCACTGATAAAAGTCAAAACTGGGACAGATTTAAACAAAATCCATGGCCTTTTGGGGGTGGGGATGGGTTAGCAGCTGCACTGTTTATTTGAGAGGAGAAGACTGAAATCATTAACAATACCTAGTTACCCACAGAAGACTTGGTCTCCATTTCCACCGCTGACACCTTGAACATGGAATCATTTGTGGCTTTCAATGACATTGAAAATAAGCCAGCTCTGTGGAGGACACTGTCCTTTTGCATGGGTACTCTAAGCTTTTTACTACAGGTTTATTTAAATGTGCAACTTTTGATTAAAAAACCTTAGTCACAGGTAGGACACGCACTTCTCTAGGACATTTGCCAGTCCTGTCAAGGGCAGTTTTATGGGAAGGTATACAGAGGTCCTGCATGGAGATGCTGTTCATTTTCCTCAGCAGGCTCAGCACATGTGCTTGAGTACTCATGCTGTGGAAATCTGCTCGCTCTGACTTGCAGGTGGAGAAATGAATTATAGCAACCATCCCCCTAGGCCAAGAAAAAAAATAATAATTTACTGCTTGTCACAGAAGTTAGATGTGAGCCCTCATTGTCATTTATTTTTGGGGGGGACCTTTTTGTCTGCAGATCAGCTACTGTTACCACCTGCTCACTTGCCAGGGTGCTGTTTCTGCTCCAGTCACCTTTTTTCACTCACTGCAGAGCCATTAGGCATGAACTGCACTGGATTGCCCTTACGAAACCCAGTGACTACCTGGCTCAGCTTTTGCTGGCCCTTCTCCCTATTCAGCCAGCCCTCAGGGAACTACCTTTGGACATCTCCTTCTTGATTCCTCTTCACGGTGTATTCTTAGTCAGTGCCTCCCCTCTCCCTGTATTGTAACAAATTTTCCTCCGTTTATTAAAAACAGCAATTAACTAGAATGGAAGTTTTCCATCTACTTCAATCAAGTAAATAAGTACATTTAATTAGGGATCTAAAATTCATAGACTCATAGAATGGTTTTGGTTGGAAGGGACCTTAAAGACCATCGAGTTCCTACCCCCCTGCCCTGGGCAGGGACACCTTCCACCAGACCAGGTTGCTCCAAGCCCCATCCAGCCTGGCCTTGAACCCCTCCAGGGATGGGTTCTCTGGGCTTCTCTGGGCAACCTGTTCCAGGGTCTCACCACCCTCACAGAAAAATAATTTCTTCCTAAGTTCTGGTCTAAATCTCCCCTCTTTCAGTTTAAAACCATTACCCCTCATCCCATGGCTCCCCTCCCTGACCAAGAGTCCCTCCCCATCTCTCCTGTAGCCCTTTTAGGGACTGGAAGGGTCTCTAAGGTCTCCCCAGAGTCTTTTCCAGGCTGAAGAATGCCCACTCTCTCAGCCTGTCTTCATAGCAGCGGTGCTCCAGCCCCCTGATCATCTTCTTGGCCCTAAAACTCTCCTGTTTCAGTCTGCCTTACCATATAGAAACAAGACAATAGCATGTGGTCTATCTAAAATGGGCTTGCTTATGACTCTTTGGCACGGAGGTTGGGAAAAGACTCCAATGGGACCAACACCAACTTAGAAATATTCCCAAGAAACCTGATCCCTCAGAAGCATCAGATGAGTCACAATTACTCATTTGCTCCTTCAGCTGGTTGGAGAGGGGGGCATGGAGAAATAGCTTATTAATATTGGCTCATAACATCTAAAAATTGCAGCAACCCACATGCGGTTCGGTTACAGTGGCTGCTGCGTTGGAGAGACAGAGCCAAGATCCACACAGTCTCCATTGCTTCTCTCCCAAACTTGTAGCTTGGCTGACTCTCATTGCAGTCAGACCTGAGGTGTCTGTGTAGGAGTGTTTGCAAGTGGTATTTCACCAAGGCATGGTGTAACACTGACACACACACACACTCTTGAAGCGTGGCCAGCAGGGCAAGGGAGGTGATTGTCCCCCTCTACTCCACTCTGGTGAGACCCCATATGGACTATTGTGTCCAGCTCTGGAGTCCTCAGCACAGGAAGGACATGGACCTGTTGGAATGGGTCCAGAGGAGGCCATGAAGATGATCAGAGGGATGGAGCACCTCTCCTTTGAAGCTGGGCTGAGAGAGTTGGGATTGTTGAGTCTGGAGAAGAGAAGGCAGGGGGTTGGAACTCGATGATTTTTAAGGTCCCTTTCAGCCCAAACCTTTCTATGGTTCTATGATAATCCAAGTCATCACGTAGCCCTGGGAAAGGGCAAACCAAGTGGCAATGTTGGCTGATTTTGGCATTATATTGCCATACCTGCCAGCCTTTGTCTGCTCTGAAGACCCAGGCTGAGCAGCAGCAGGGTCCACATGAAAACTCAACATATTCTCAGGAAGAAAGGGGGATAAGTTGCCTCTCCAGAACATTATGCTTTTGGTGGTTTAAAGATAAAAGAGGGCTATATCAGAAAATATTTGCGTACAGGCAGTTTGAGAACACTCAGGTAACGTTATGACTGAATTACCTGACTCTTTTTGCAGTAAACTCAGCTATAGCAAACCTCCATTTATAGCAGAGCAAATTAAAGTCACTAATTGTTTCATATGTGCAATGTGGGAATTGCAGTTTCATTTATAATGAAACTTTGATTACACCATAATTGTTCTGGCAGAAAAATGGCTCCATTTTCAGAGGCTTCTGTTTTGTTTTCAGACTGTGTCCGTGTCTGCAGCAGTTTTCATATTTCTTGACAAGCATCGTGCAGTCAAATCTATCTAGGCTTTCCCAGAACTGTGATTCATATTGCCTGATTCTCAAAATCCAGACAAAATCAATGGAAACACTCTGCTTTAGGTGGAAAAGCAAAGAGAAATGCAGTGTTTTGGGTAGCCCCATAAGTCCTGACTGAGCAGAATCCCGGGGGAAATATCGACTCATGATTTTTGCTTTGCTCGGCAGACTTCTGCACTTGACATGTCCTCTAATGCTCTTCCTCTTACAGAAAGCTGCCCTTCCCTCACAGAAGGTGCCTCTTCCACTTCCTACTGGAGCTTATCTTGTAATTGCCTACAAAGTACGAGCATGCCTGCACTGAACATCTGGAATGGAAAAAACATCATTGGGAAGACCTTCATGAACTTGTTCCTAAGGTAATTAAACACATAAATCACATTCCTCGTGACCTTCTCCCCCCTGTAACATGTTTTGCTTCACCCTCATCCATGAAGATCACCACCAAGGTGGTTACTGGTACAACTTTGAGTGTGACAGCGGCCGGTGTTTATCCTCTATGTTTGCTCTGGTGAGACAGAGGTTTAGGGCTCTGAGCTGTTTGTAGCAGGGATCTCCTTTTCTTGCTTTTCTATGTCCAAGGTGTTCAGGCCCAAGAACTTTATAGAATAATACATAATAACAATAATCTGAAGTGTATCAGCTTTTCCAATGTCTTCTCCTATTATAAAGGAGCACTGTAGCTATCAGGTGGTGTCAGAGGGGAGCAACTCCACACCTCTGGTTCCATAGAAATCCTTGGGTAGCACCCAAGTAGGAAGAAGTATTTGTAATTAACATCAACAGAACGGGGCACGAAGTGACTGGCAACGCCGTGTAATCATGGCCCAGAGCAGGGAGACTCACAGCTGAGACCGAGGGTGTCGTTTCCATGTCATTGATACCGGGGTCGAACCCTGAAGTGAATATTCACATCACTGGAGCGAGAAGCATCTGGTTTCCTCAAGACCAACTCTCTGTAGTCTGAAAGCGTGAGGGAAACGTGTTAGGCCAACTTTCTGGGCTGACTTTTGGGATAATGAAACAGTTTTCCGTCATATGAGAAAATTAACACCCCAAATGAAGCTGTTTTGCCAGATGACTGCAGCCTTTTCATATTAAACACTCTTCCACAATAAGACTTGCATTTTTCTGAGTAACAGCTGTAGGCATCAACAGTAATATGCATTTAGCTTACATTGCTAATGAATTTCTACGTGTGACACACCTCTGGATGAAAAGAACTAACATATTAACATTGAAAAGTGGAACCATTTTAACCTGGATTATTTAGAAGTTTTCCTATGCTTACATTTTATAAATACTAATGACTAGGAAGACTGGTAAAAGACACGTTTCGCTGCTCATGTTATAAATCATCCATGTGACATGGGCATTCATTTCTGTGTCTTTGAGCACTGCACTGAACAAGATGTGTCACTATTTTAGAAGATCTCAGTGTTCTCAACTGGAGAAACTGTCAAAAGTCTGTCCATCCCTAGCCAGGACTTGCAATCTTCTGATAATCTCAAAGCTGGGGGGGTTGGTGCCACCAAAAAAATGTGTCTTCAAATTTTTTCATGTGATTTGTGCTTTTCTCTGTAGGTTTTTCAGCAGTCCTGTATTGATATCCTTGAAATTTCAGTAATTCTGCATTCATAGATGCTGAATTTATGGTAAATATATCCGCATCTTTCAGCATGTCATGGAGTTCCAGGTAGGCTAAAAAACTCCTTTGATCAGTTACAATTGATGTCTTGGTTCAGATAATGTCAAAAATATCCATTAACAATTAACATTAGTGCTGAGGCACATGCCGTAATTGATTATGTCAAATTGCATTCTTGATCAAACATACAGAGATGTCTGATGATGCTGGGAAAATATAATTAGACAATTTGATTGTAATCTATCATAAACCAAATTAACATATGGAAAATGATTCCGATAATGCTTTAGGAATCTAAAGAGAATTCTTATTTTGTTAGAATGTCATAAGCCAGACACTGTCATGAAAGGAAAGGTAAAACTAATTAAAGCATTTCCAGTAAAAAGCACTTTTCATTACAAAATTTTATGTGTCAAAACCAAAACTATTCACAGAAAAGGGTTGGTTTTAGTAAGTCACAAGATAATTTAAATTCCAAATTGTCAAAATACCTCTTTTTGGTTCTTTAAATGAAAGGTCGGCTATTCTGACATTAAATTCATTTTCTGTTCAGCTCTTTTCATTAACATATCATGAAAAATCTTTAAAAAATGAAAGTCGGTCATCAGAAAAAAGATGTTTTGATTAAAGCAATCTTTTTTATTATTATGACATCACACAGAATTTCTTTTTTTTTTTTTTCTCTTTGTCCTGAGTAAGCTTTGAAACCTCAAAAATTCCTACGGATCAGAAAACTGCTTTGCATTCAGCTCTTGCACACGTCAGCATTTGATTATCTCAGCAAACTGTACCATTGGGTTTAGTTAGAACTCACGAGACAATGCCAGTATTGTGAAACCTGTCCAGACCTCCAAATTCTTTATTTGGGGGCATATTTTTTCAGTGTGTAATTTCAGACAGATTTAATTTTTTATTATTTAACATTTTGCACTCTTTTTTTTCCCCTAGACCTTATTACATTATATAAATAGCTGTTACGTGATGTTAAGCCTTTCTCTGTCAGCCAGTGATGGACAGTTGCTCCATCAGTGAGTATTTCATGTGCAAATCCTTTCATTTTCTGTTATACCATAACCATTGCTGGTTTCATGATTTTTTTATATGTAGTTCCTTTGATGTTAAATAAATTAATTTGGAACCACAAATAATTGACCGAGTTTCCTACATAAAAGCGTTTAATATACTACTTTTTGACCTCTGCTCTTCCACACGCCAAGAGGAACGTTAAAATTCATACCACGTTTAGCAGGACAGCAAACCTGGGCTTGGGCACATTCAAACAGAATTTTTAAAATAATATCCATGCAGGTAGTTTCTCAGCTTACTTGGGTGTCTTTAGTTAAGACTACAGTGTCATCATGGCCAAAGAGAAACTGCCTTTCCAAAAACAGCTCTGAAATCAGTGCAGGGACTACATGATAAAAGCAAAACCTTAACATTCACATGGATCCTTATCATCAACCAAACCTAAGCATCAAAGCAGTAGCTCAATGTACCAAGACTTGAGTCAGAGGCAGTATCTGCTCTATCAGCTTCAATTTCACAGGGAATTACACAGCAGGTTTTTGTCGTGAGCATGAGAGCAGCCTGTTCCCAAAGTGACTAAGATTTTTGGCAACTGAGGCAACACCTACGCTGTGTGTTGAGGCAAGAAATAACCACGTTCAGGGCTACTGGCCAGCAGATGCCCGGAGGCACTGGACCATCACTGTTATCCAGAGCTACCTCTTGGCTTTGAGCTCCATGAATCCATGGATACTTGTTGTTCGGTTTGTTTAAAGGGCAGGCAAAGAAATCTCCCTGTATGCTATGGAGACCTATCCAAAATGAACACAAGGAGGGCTTGTACCCCTTTCACCAGCAGCAACTGGGAGAAGCTGTGGCTGCCCTGTCCCTGGAGGTCTTCAAGGCCAGGCTGGATGGGGCTTTGAGCAACCTGATCTGGTGGGAGATGTCCCTGCCCAGGGCAGGGGGTTGGAACTGGATGATCTTTAAGGTCCCTTGAACCTAAAACATTCTATGATTCTGTAAGTGTAAGAGAACCAGACACTAAACGAAAATATCTGGTGCCTCTGGACCAGCAACACAATGGAGTGTTGCCAGTCTTCCCACCAACCCTGTAATGTTACCTATGCTTTATGTGGAGGGGGACTCAGACATCTACTGCTCGCAGGGCAGACACTAAATCTGTGCAGGCACCATGTCATTCATTTCCCATGTGGCATGAGTCAGAGAAGATGGACGTGTGGAGCCAGGAACCATTAACACACTGATATGTATCTACTGCTTATTAATGGAGTAAGACTCAGATGAATGTTCAACAGGACATTTGAGAGGACACAATGCCGCATGATAGTGCTTTTAGGGCAAACTCTGACCTTCTCAGATGTCTAACAAGGAAAGGAACAAAGGCTTCAAACCATCAGTCTTTCACCCAACTGAGATCCAGTAAAGGTCACCTTGTCACTCACTGACAGATCTTATCAATGGCTACACTTGGTTGAATTAACCTCACTGGCTTTGACCAAGGTCTCTGTTTCTATCCCCCATATTGGAAACCTTGGACTTAATCTGAAAAATATTCAAATCTGTTTGAGTTTTCTGCAGGCTCGGGGCAGGCTTGAATTGGAGCTACCTGGAATTTAGGCTAAACTACTCCCACCCACTAAATAATCATCCAAATCTTCCTGCAAGTCACTCCTGAGGGAGACAAATGCTCTCTTGGCACTGTAACAGCTGATGAGAATCATTAGAGAAATCAGTAACAGGTGACCTCCCTCTCTTCTGAGTGCAGATGGACAAGTACAGGGCAGGGAGGGCATGGGATGATGTGTAGTGGTGGGAGATGTTCATGTCCAAGTTAATGCAGGTGCTCAGATTCTGGCTGCCAGCACTCAGTATAATCCAAAAACCAGTAACTCCCAATCTTGATTTACTTTTAATAAGAAATGACTCAACTACAATCAATAGATTGTGTAGCATATGCAAGAAAGAATTCTAATAGTGCCTAATCTGTCATTAGAAAAACAACCATCCAGTTCATCATCTGGGATGTCCAAGCAGACTGGAAGTTTCCATCCTAGTCCTGAATATTAATATGAATAGATCTGGCTTTTGCTCATTGTTGTCTCCTCTGAGACACAAGGTCAAGGGATAAGAAGGTTTGGTATATCTCAGGTTAATGCTAGATAATTACCCAGAATACAAGGTGCTCAGTGTTTAAAGGTTAAATCTATCTCACCAACCTTAGGACCACGCATCCAAAATCTGGATCAAATTCGGGCCAGATCAACCCCGTAATCAAAAATGAGTTTACCATCTGACACAGATCCAGACATTAGGGCAAGCAGAAACCATAAGGATCACAAAACCAATAGCAGAAAATATCAGCGACTGCTCAGGTTTCATCCAGAACAGACATTATGTTATGCTGTTTAATAGAATCAAAATTCTATATGTGGTTGGATGAAATATGCTGAAGTGTGGCTGCTTCCTGTCATTATGCATGAAAATTCCAGTAAGTGAAGATAAGTATTGAGCCACAAACTGCTTCAGAGTTCAGGAAAAATTTTCTTGTTTTCAGAATGTTCTTCTGATGCTACAACAATGTGACTCGGGACTCATTACGTATGGCTGTGTCTTTTAATCTAGTGTACTCAGCTTCAATGTCAATTCTAGACACTCCTCCTGGAGCTACATGAAAACTGAAGTCTTGATCGGTGCCCAGCTTTATGGAAATTCAATGCAAGCGATTATGAGCTGAACCCTGAGAAGGTCACGTTTATAAGCAAGAGGGAATAAGGGAGCTCAGGGAGAGCAACAGAGGCAAAATGAAGTGCAGATGTGCTCTTTGGCTCTCTGCCTCCACGGGCCTTCTCTAGAGACATTCAAATCCCACCTGGATGCATTTCTGGCCAGCCTGCTCTGGGTGACCATCCTTTGGCAGGGGTTTGGTCTAGGTGAACTCCAGAGGTCCCTTCCAACTGCTACCATTCTGTGATTCTATGTGCTTGTCTACCTGATGACAAGTATCATCTGAACTCCAGGATCTCCTCCCCAGGCCATTGCCCACCCAGCCCTCCTCCAGGTGACAGAGCTTCTGCGAGTGAAGTGGGGGGCAGTGGGGACTGGGATTACCCCCCAACCTGGTGACACTCAAGACAGCAGAGTCCTACCCTTCTCTGTCTTTTGTCTGCTCCGGCTTTTGAACATTTTGGGGTAGGGTTACCTTTCCTGAGGGCTTTTGGTTGCAAGTTAAAAAAAATCCTGATCTCAGTGCTAATGTTTTATTGAATTATTCCAGCAGGAAAGGACTTAATACCTCTCCTCCTCCCATTTTATGTTATCTTTATTTACTACTGAGTGAAATAAAAAAAATACAGCTTAAAAAAATACTTCCTTGTATTTCACTTCTCTTCTTTTATTGCATTTTCTTTTCTTTTGCCTTTCTACATCATATTTTCACAATTCTCCCATTTTTGGAAAAGCTACCAAAAGGTAACAAGTGAAATAAGACATTGCAGTCCTCCAGAAATCGATTCATTCCAAATGAAACTACCTTTGATGCAGTATGTTTTTCAAAATAATCCGGTTTTATTCTGCCAGCCCCACTACTCAATTTCACAGGTTTGAAATGAAATAGATGTGTTGTTTCCTATGACTTCAGAAGAATTAAGATGATTTACATCATGTTACTTTAATTTTATTTCATCAGCCTTTAAAGAATATTTTCATCAAACATCTACCATTTATCACAATAAAGGACTGGGGAAAGGACAGAGGTCTCGTTTGCCTCTTTTAGACTATGTCAGAATTGTTGATTAATATTCTTATTACAGGCAGTAAATCGCCTTGTCCTTCCTTATTCCTTTGTTCTGGCACATAAAATTTCTACAGTTCATATATATTTTGGCAACCACAGGGATGACACTGAAAAAGGGGAAAAGTGTCTTTCCACATTCACGCTCCTTCATCCCAGCAGACTGGGCATCTAATATTAGGCAGCTGATTTTACACTTGACACAGATCAGTAGCGCCTTAGACCTTGCATCTCCCAACCCATATTTGTCCATTAAATAAATAATTTTGACTCTTTTGTAGTGCAAACCAGCTGAGTGATAGTTTCCCCGAGCGCAGAGAATTGCTCATTATTGTCAGCATCAGTGTCTGATTCGCACTCGTGGCTGTGGCAGCAAAAGGACCTGCAACTCCCCTTTGTGCTGGCTGAGTCTTCCTTGAAAGGGGAGAAGAAAACAGAGTTCTTCTGCTTTCTTTAGTCTTTATTTCTGTCATTGTCACTGAACAGTATCTTCTACCTCCGTGTAATAACATGGAAATGCAGCTAATTAAATCCAAGGATTGTAAAATATTCAGTGCTGAAAAGGAAGCTGCCACTAAACCCATTTGTGCAGCATATTAAAAGGAAAAGAGCAAGTGCAACTGGAGAAATTAATAAAACTTGACCGGTGGAATCTCTTAGATAAGACTCAAAAGGCTGTGGGAATTCTCTAGGCTCAGATGTATTGAATAAAGTGAACATGGTAGGTTGTGACTTGTCCCTAAATGAGTGGGATAATTAAAATCATGACAACATTTATTCACCACGGATTCATTTAATTTGGAATAGGACTCAATCATTCATAAGCGCTGTAGAAGTGAGACCTGCTGGATGGGTTTTTTTTAAAACTGGGTTGGGGAGCTCCGACTTTTTAATGTTTCTTTTCAGTTGCCCAGATGTGCATCTTCCTCACTGCACAGTGAGGGTGCAGGGTGGATTTGAGCAACCTGGTCTGGTGGGACGTGTCCCTGCCCATGGCAGGGGGTTGGAACTGGATTCGTCTTTATGGTTCCTTCCAACCCGAACCCTTGTATGATTCAACCCAGATCCCAGGGATAAGCTGTAGGCAGNAGACCTTGGCTCACAACCGCTGATGGGGTGCCAAAGCTGCAGACACATTCAGCAGATGTCTGGGAGCATTTGGGGCATGACAGAGCTCATGGGGCCGTTGTCAACATCTAGACACAGGCGGGTAAGAGAGATTTTCCCTCTCATACACACTGCCAGTCTGTTTGGATTAGAATGCAGATTTAAGGAAAAAAAAAAAAAAGCCAATCCCAAAACATTTGGTAGAGAAAACAGGACACTGACACCAAAATGAAACTATTACTGTGTCCAGCTTTGGAGTCCCCAACATCAGAAGGACATGGACCTGTTGAAATGGGTTCAGAGGAGGGCAACGAAGATGATCAGAGGGGCTGGAGCACCTCTCCTACGAAGACAGGCTGAGAAAGTTGGGATTGTTCATCCTGGAGAAGAGGCGGCTGTGGAGAGACCTTAGAGCCCCTTCCAGTCTCTAAAGAGGGTTACAGGAGAGATGAGAAGGGACTCCCTGAGATCAGGGAGCAGAGCCATAGGATGAGAAGTAACAGCTTTAAACTGAAAGAGGGAAGATTTAGATTAGATATTCAGAAGAAATACTTTGCTGTGAGAGTGGTGAGACACTGGAACAGGTTGCCCAGAGAAGCTGTGGCTGCCCCATCCCTGGAGGGGTTCAAGGCCAGGCTGGATGGGGCTTGGAGCAACCTGGTCTGGTGGGAGGTGTCCCTGCCCAGGGCAGGGGGTTGGAACTGGATGGTCTTGAAGGTCCCTTCCAATTCGAACTGTTCTATGATTCTGTCACAGGAGTCTTATACTAAAGGTTACTCCAAAATAATTAGAAGTATCTCTGAGTTGCGTTGATCTCTGCACGGCCATGTTCATAGTCCTCTGAAAGTCTTGCTGCTTTTCCTTCTCCTTTAACTTCAGACAGTCACATGTCTGTGAAATGTTTTGCCTGACTTGGGAGGGAAATAAACTCCTCTGCTTTTCTATGCCAGATTATCAATTATGTTAAACACTTCTCTGCCTACTAATGAGAGAAGGAGAGGATGAGCTTTCACTGAGAACTTTCATTTGAAGTGAAAATCTTTAGCAGAGCCCTCTCATTTCGAAGGACACTGTCATCATCTTGATGGAAGGAAAAAAAGAAAAGTATTCAGGCTCTGTATTTATCTTCCTCCCACTCTCTCCCTCATTTTCCCTCTCCTTCTCCCTTATGCACATGTGCACGTGTGCGAACACACACACATTCTCTGTGGGCTATGGAGACAGCAACCTACAAAGCATGGATTTTCTGAGCTGCACGTTTCCATCCACACAGGTACAGATATTTATTTCAAAATGGCCCATACCTGTACCACACGGACACCAACACTCACACACCATACTTCACGGACTTTACTCTTTCTGCGCACTTTTATGGGTTTGACCTTTATTTTCTCCGCACATCCTGTCAAATTTTTTGCAAATGAATTTTATAGACGCAAATATTTGCTCTGAAGGAATCTGGAATTATAAACACCCGCACTCAAGGAGACTTGACTTTAAACATGAATGCTTTGCTATGGAAATACTTGCATTCTTCACTCGGGGAATAAAATCTGCATCTTGTCTGACCGCTTCCAACCAGGCAGCACAGCCCGAGTTACAATTATGCACCATAATTCCCTGTGATAGGAGCGTACTGACAATAATAAATTCAAATGTATTCAGATAAATAAATTTAAAGTAAATGCATATTGCTGGAGGATGCTCAGCAAGCAGAAAAAAAGAAAAGCCCAGTAGTCTAAAATATTACTTCTTGGGAATAGCTCTCTCTGCCCTTATGCTGAAACATTCTTTGGGAAACATTTTAATGCAGTTCCTATAATTAGTGAGTACTTCATAATCACCTTCTCGAGAACAAAACCTCTCTGTAAAGCTGGGGTTGATTTTGCAGGCATTGTAGAGTAAATACTTCTTGTGTCAGCAGAAGGAAGGTTGCAGGGTGGGGTGGGGGGGTGCTCTCAGGCATTACCAGGAGGCACCACCTTCAGTTCCCTGTAGCAGACCATGTTTCTCTTCCTTGAGAAGTAGGAGGAAAATCCTGGTTGAATCCTCTGGGCATTTTGGCAGCCTGATTGCCAGGGGGGAATGGCTTCATTTGCATCAGGCAGGGGGGCAGTGAGGTATGTGGGGACAGAGTCAGGTGCTCCTTGCCTTGCCTGGATGAAGAAGTCACCCATGGGCTGTGTCCCGGGGGCCTCCAGGTGTTTCCCTTGTGCCCTGCACTGGCCAAGCCCCTCTGGCCACTGGTGTTCTGTTCTGTCCACCCCTCTCCCGGTCACACCCCCCGGGGCTAATGATGTCTACAGGCAAAATGTGTTCCTTTAAATAAGATTAACTGCCTGTGATAGTATGGAGAGATTACCATGTGAGTTTTTAACCCTTTGAGTGTCCTGGGACAAACTCTACAGGAGCCCCTCCAACACAGAGCTGTTTGGCCGTGCCTTCTCTATTGAGTTAGCACATTCAGAGATGTGGAAAACGATGACTGAACATCAATCTGATATATTATTCTGCTTGGTAGTTCTTCTGTCAAGTGTCTTAGAGAGGAAAGAGTGGTAGGAAGAGCAAAACTGGGCAAAGACTGTTATTCTTGTAAATATCTTTGAACTTAGTGTTAAGTAATGGCATGGCAGTGAGAAGGACCAGAGTCCACTAAGCCTTATTTCATTTGAATGTAAAATCAGCCTAGGGAAAGAAACGTCTAGAAAAGAAATTGTGTAAAAATCTTACTTCCGGTACTGCTTGCAGGCTGTTTGAGAACTTAAAAAGAATAGATGACTTAAAAAAAAAGAAACAAACACAAAAGAGTTTTGACTTTAATGCAATTTTTTCTATCTCTTTTCTTTCTATAAAAACTTGAATTTGATGAGAGAGGGTTGCACATTTACAGGATATATATTAGTTGATTACAGTTCACTCTCTGGACTCCCTGGAACCCTGCACCTCCTCCTGTTAGTAAGCACCCCCAACAAATTCCCTGGTTTCCAGTTTGAAACGAAGACAGCTTTTATGACATTTCATGCTGAAATGTATTTACCTGAAATAATTGCTCAGAAGTGATCTACAGGATTTACACTGCTCAGAAGTATTCTATGGGATTTAGAGTGTGGCAGCCAAAGGATTTAGGCTGTGATAGCGCTCTGTGTCTCAGAAAACAGAGCAGAGAACTTATACCCAGATGGCTCTGTGTTAATCTGATTAGACCAAGACTGCACCTAATGTATAATATAATGCATAAAATATAGCTCTTTCATTTCCCATAGAATTTCTAACACGCTCGTGTATCATTCCACAACTACTGGAATACTTGGAGCGAAAAGCCGAAGACAACTGTACAAAAACTAGGCAGTGTTTTTGAGAATTTCAACCAAAATGTGGGACTGTGTCTTTCAGGCACCCAAAAGCAGCCAGTTAACTGGGTGATTTGTTCCTTGTTGGAAAGGTGAGGGGAAGTCCATTTGTAAAACTAACTTTTCATGCAAGGATAAGTTAGATTAATGGTTTACAAAATGTTCTGGGTAAAGTAACTCTTTTACCTTTAGGGTTTTATGTAGGCAGGCACGTGAGAAGCCTGTTTGCAGCACTGCAGGCTTGGCATGCTCGGCTTATTCAGATTATACCTGCAAAGTCAGTAATGATTTCATGCCATCAGAATGAATTTGGAACAGATTTCTTTGCTCTTTCCAAGAGCGATAATTTGCAAGAAGCCCTCTCGGAGGAGGTTAGACCTGTTCTTGCTTTAATCTTCACACCTTTTGAACCACATGCTTTCGAGGAGGATGTTAAAAGGGCGTTGAAGGACTTTGGTCAAAGAATAAGGCCATATTCCTAAGTCCTAGATTCTCTGCCTATATCAAGCACAGAGATCCTGGGTGGCCTGGAGATTGTCATTTAACTTCTTATGTGCCTCAGTTTCACTTGCTCTGAAATTGTAAAATCCGTCCATCTCCCAAAGTAGATAGCTGATATTAAAACTTTTTACTCTAGGACAGGACACGGACTATGTACAAGAGGGAGCTTCACTTCACCACTGCTTGTCTCACACTTTCAAATTACCAGTTCCTGAGGTGTAAACTGGGATGGGCATGGTCCTGGGAGATGCCAAACAGCCACATTTCCACTAACTAAGGTGGCAGCAGAGGGAACCGAACGTCTCCTGGGAGAGCCTGGAGAATCAAATCGTACTATAGAGCAGAGTCAGTGTAGGTACAAATACACACATAGATATCTGTGCATGTTTATGCACACATATCAGCCAATTTGCCGGATAAATTAGCAAACATTCAGGCAGAATTCTTTTAGCTATGAGTATAAAATGACTATATAAATCAGTCATTTCCCTTCCTTGCAACCCCAGTCATTGTCAGAGAACATACATGGAGCTTGTTCCCTGAAGTACAGCGGGAGCGAAGAGCAGCCAGTGCTTTCCCAGCCCTCCGTTCCCAGGATTGCTTTTCCAGAGGGTTCTTGCCATAGGAAGCTCTGCCTTTCCACCCTAGATGAAGGTGACAATGCTTTTCTTACCACCTCTTTTCTTCTTTCAGCATCTCTGGTGCTGTGGCTTTCAAGAGGAGCAAGGAGACCTCCCACACCACATGCCTTGGCTGTGGCCATGGTTTGCCGTGTGGCCAATGGCCTGGGGCAGCAACTTCTAGAAAATCCCATTCTTTTTTACTACAAAGGGCTTTAATTGTCTCTTCCACTCAGTCATAAATGTGTCTTGCACATGTGGCGGGTGGAACACAGTCTCTGGTTATACGGCAATGAAATCGTCTTTTGATGGGAACTGCCCATACATAATAAGCTATAACACTTTCTCACATTCTGTAACAACAAGCTTGACAGAAGCTTCCAAAAGTCATTAAAATGTCCCCTAAAATACTCTACAGATGAGAATTTTCTCAGACACATGGCTTGGCCTGGCCTGGCACTCCTTCAAGTTGATGCAATGTAACTCGCTGCCCTTATGTGGACTTATTTTTGCTAAATAATAGCAGAAGGAGCAAGAGATTAAGTGAGACACATTCAAACCAGTTCGGTAAAGAGGGTTAGACCCTACACAGAGTTTTGCTGCTTTTTCTCAATATCCCTTTTGAAAAGAAGAATCAAAGAAGGTCAGTGGCTGTTCGAGGGGAAGCCACAGAACACTGTAGGCTCAGCCCCTGCACAAATATGGTCTGAGTTCAACAAACTCCACACATCCCTGTAAAGGTTTCCCCTTGTACCCAAAGGAAGAAAATGCTCCCTACTTTTTCTCCTACTAGAATAATTGCAGTATATTAAGAGACACCAGGCAGGTCAGAGCAAAGCCTGTTTGGAGTTTGCATTTCAACTGCACATTAGGCACTCGCATTGTAATGTATTCAAACTGACAGCATCGTTATGGTGAATTAATCTAAATTACGTCTAGACACATATTTACAACAACAAGCATCATAGAGCCTGTTTGGTGGCTGACTGCTCAGGGGATTTAAACAAGAAAATCCCGGGCTTAAACCTTACAAATAAATGACTAAACTGATAAACAGAGGAATAAACGAGCTTGGGCCATGCTTCAGGAACACTACCAAAACCTTCTCCCTAGTATTTTACCAGTTTACATGTTCCTTCACCAGTTTACCATTTTAATTATCATCCCCTCAGCTGCCGGGACATAGCCCTTCTATAACACTACTGTGGTCTCGGAAGCCAGAGCAGGGAGGGTGCAGGGAAGTCACAGCAAGTCATAGGAAGCATTACATGATTTCTGCTTCTGTGCAGTAAAAGTGCCTGGATACACCTACATTTTAAAAAATTATCCTGAAACTCCTATGGATTTTTTAATTCAGGTGTGTCAGGAAGCTTAGCTATCATTTTAACATTAGTAAAGTTAAAGACTTTAGCATTGGCTAAAAGTTGGGGTTGTTCAGCCTGGAGAAGACTTTGGGGAGACCTTAGAGCCCCTTCCAGTCCCTAAAGGGGCTACAGGAGAGATGGGGAGGGACTCTTGATCAGGGAGTGGGGTGATAGGATGAGGGGTAACAGTTTTACACTGGAAGAAGGGAGATTTACGTGAGATATTAGGAAGAAATTCTTTGCTGTGAGGGTGGTGAGACACTGGAAGAGGTTGCCCAGAGAAGCTGTGGCTGCCCCATCCCTGGAGGGGTTCAAGGCCAGGCTGGATGGGGCTTGGAGCAACCTGGTCTGGTGGGAGGTGTCCCTGCCACAACTCTGCCAGTGGATCATGTAATTAATTGTAATTTTATAGATGGAATATGTACAGTCCTTCATTCTAAACTCGCTGCAGAGTTAAAGCTCATGCCTGCAGGGCGAGGGGCAGCGCATGAGAGGCTCGGTGTTTCACCAGTGATGGTAGTTGTGACTCTCAGGAGAGCAGCTGGACACGCAGGAGATACCTGACCCAGCCTCTGTGCAGCCCAGGGGATCTCCATGTCATCAGACATGGACAGTGCCGCTGTGTCAGGACAGAATTCCCCTGCTGCGACACAGGGACAGTGTGTTCCCAGGCCCCCCCGGGGAAATGGCATGCTTTCTCCCCTCACGTGGGGTTAGTGACCAGGGAGGGACTGCCTCTGACAGCTCATTTGGATCTGAGATCTCCATCTGAGGGCTGGGGAGGTGCTGGGGGAGGGAAGAAGAGGGGTGCAATTAGGTGCTGGACAAGAAAAATGCGAGGCCTGAGATTGCTCCAGCACCAGGCCTCTGCATCTCCCACCGTGCTGGAAAGCACTAGCGATTTTTACACTTGAGGAGCCCCCCGACAGTAAATTCAGCTCCTTGGTGTGCCTTTTTTTCTCTCCGTGGGGAAGCAGGAAACATTAGCACGGGCACGGTAACGTGTCTAAACAGCTTCCAGCCCAGAGAAGGCTTTCTCTCGGCTGACTCAGAGCGCGGGCAGAGCTACCGTCTGCGCAGATGTGCCGGCAGATAAACCGGCTGGAAACAGAGCGGGGCAAGTACTGTACACGTCCTACCGAAATGGGGCTGAGGTAAGAGCCCTGGCAACACAGAAAAGGTCAAATTCATGTCTTAAGATTGCCCAAGAGGCCTCCGCCAAACCCAGTGTTTGAACCCCGGCACCTCCTGAATCCCGGGTGAGTGACTAACTGCAAGCAGAGTGGAGGTTTGCCTTCAGGAACACTCTTGCTGCTGCCTTTAATAAGTGCTTTCCAAAGAATTTTAATAGTTATTTAGAAGGCAGAAGTAGAGACATGAGCGTATGGCATTAGTTAGCCACTGCTAGAAGCTGGCTTGCCCTTCTGGTCCCTGCTGGTTGAGGAAGGCTGAGGAAATGCTACGGAGGTTCCAAAGGGGAGCCACAAAGCTGGCTTGTGGGCTGCCAAGCAGACCGTAGGAGGGGAGACATAAGGACTGTAATTTATTCAGTTTGCTGAAAAAAAAAAAATGAAGCCTGAAGTGATTTGGGTGTTTTTGTACAAGTGTTAGCACATGGGATGGATATCTGAGAGGAGAGAGCTTTTAAACTTCTACTGACAAAGGCATGACAAGATCCAATCACTGATAAATGTCCTTTGGTGGGAGAAACTCCAAATCACAGCCTGCAATCAGTGGTGAGGACCTCACATGATTGCCTTCAGGCTATGAAAGAATTCCTTCTCTCTGCCTCCGAGACATATTTTGATTACTTTTCTACCCACCTGCCACTTTCTGAAGTATCAGACCTTGGTGACTAGTTGGAAATGGGACAACGGTGGGGTTAGACCACTGACAGAAGGCACTACTACATCTCAGCTTTCTGCTTTGTGTGTCTTCCTCTGATGCTCAGGGTCACAACAATGGCAAAGATTTGGGGTACGAAAAGCATTTTACTCCAAAAGATAGTCAGGCAGGTATCTTGGGAGTTTTTTTCCTTTATCTTCAGCAAGAAGTGTAGTTTCCAGGCTGGAATTCCTCATTGTCCCAAGGGGCCTTCAGGGTGCAGATACGTGGTTGTGTCTTCTTTGCACCTGGTGCTCAGAGCAGAAACACTATAACTGTGGTCTATGGGACATGCAGGAATTCAAACAATTCTCTCAGACCAGTTAAAGGGCATCACTACCCAAGTTAAACATTTGAAACAAAGTCCCCAAAAGTCCTTCTCAACCCCTGAGAAGGCCAATCCTAGCAATGCCCAAACTCCTCAGGCTGTTAGCGATGAGCACCTTGAAGCCTGTCCCATTTCTGTTCCCCATCAGGGTCAATAAACTGGAATTCTTCCTGAAGAAATCTCCCCTTAAGAACTTAGTCTAGCAGGTGTGCTGAGAAGATCCCGAACTGCATTCAAAATGTAATGACAGTCGCTTTTAAAACGTAGCCAGAGAAGAAGAAGGTCTTTATGTACTTGGTAAAGAGTGAAAATGCCCAGCCGAGTTGTGGTCAGTTGACACAGGTTTAATTGTCCTTTCTCTGCCTGGGGGAATTTAAACCCCAGATTTCCAGAGGAAGAAATCTTTGCTTCTGGCACTCCCCTGAGCTCTCTAGTTAAAAGGCCATCTTACAAGCAGGTAAAGACCAACATCAATCATGGGTTTGAAGAAAAGTGTAATGTCCACTCAGTGCATTTGAAGGAAGAGGGCTGACATGTCCTTTCTAATGTAAATTAAGGCCTGGGAATGCTCAGTGAAAGCGCTGGGACACCTCGACTGCAAGGAGAAGTGGAACACAGGAGTTTTAGCCCTGTTGCCAGTTGCCAGAGTGTCCCATCATGTTGGCTTCCCTCCTGTTTGATCCAATACTCCCCTGCTCTGTACGAGGAGCCCATCCCAGCACTAGCAAATAACTATGAGCTTGTGCATGGTACTTCTTCTGTGAACCCAAAACATAAGGATTTCTGAAACTTCCAGATGGATAAGTGAGAAACAGAGAAAGGCTAAGCCAGAAGAAGACACCTAAAACTATTTTCAGTATACGGTCACTTCTGTAAACTACCCATGAGAAATACCTGGGCTTTTACAAAACCTTTTGTCACAAGTGGAGTTATTCTGTGAGCAGCAGACAAAAAAAAAATCCTTGATGTAAAACAAGAATTATTGCAGTGCTACTTTCATTCACATTTTTAGCTTTTTATAAAAAAAAGTGTAAACACACTGAAGTGATCTGCCTGTCTTTGCAGTTCTGTTTCCCTTTAGCTTTTGAACCCACTCATTGATTTGAATCAAATTTGAGATAAGAATAAAAACCCTCACAGGTTTTTACTGCCAGAACATTACTCTGGAGGGGAGCTGGAAGGTTAAAAGCACAGGGGAATCTGGAGAGGGGAAAAATCTTAATATTGGTCTGTTAAAAAAGCTAAGAGACACAGTCCTGTAAGAAACCTGACTTCGTCTTTGTACTCATTGCTGTAATCTTACTTTCTGCAGATAATATCCGTGGTTTCTGAGGGTCTGAGCCTCACTTGTAGATCCCTCCAGCAGCTGAGTCTTCTTGTGACCCTCGTAGGAACTTTGCAGGGACGATATATTTGAGGGCTGTCAAATTGGGTTCGGATCAGCCGGCCAGCTCTGTGGCTACTGAAGAGGAAAATATATGCAGGGCGCAGTCCCGGCAGAAACGGGAAAGCTCGTCAGCCCCGCAGCCATGAACGAACCAGCTGATACCAGCCAGGGCAAACACAAAGAGAAGAAGGGCTGAGGCTACTTCACCCACTCCGACGTATCCCCCTTAACACAGCAGGTTGAAAGGCGGGCTAGTAGAAACTAGTTCATTGCTTTTAAATGCTTCGGTTGCTGCTTGTGGCCCATCAATAGCAGAGCGGGCTGCAGCACGCAGGGAGGTTTGTTTGGCCAGCTGGGAGCCTGAGCAAGCCCAGACTCATGTAAGCAGTCATCACTTTCTCACTGTTAATATACCCATGCGGAGCTCCCTGTTGTTGTTTTTGGGAAGAGCGGGTGAGGACGGAGGGAACATGTGGATGAAATACAGTTCCAGGGCAGCGAGCGTCATTTGATCAGCATGTGGAGAGGCCTGGGAGAGGAACATCTGCAATGTGCTATCATACGTAGAGATCACTGCATGCTGACTGTCTGAATATTAAAGACATTTTTAAGAAGTTGCAAAGTGATAATTAACCTTTGTGTCCAATATTCCAGGGCAAGAATCTTGTTATAGAGCTTGTTCATTTGTGATGGCCAATGCACATTCATTTAAAAAGGCACATTGGGGTTTTTTTAAATTCAATTTTTCCGTGCCTTTATGTATTTCAAAAACTCTTAACATCTTATGAAAATTAAAAATCTCATTTTCTAGGCAACACAATCAAAGTAATTATAGTAATTTTACTTTCGCAAAAAAATATGTTTGGTATCTGCTTCTGTGGTGTAAATATAACCCCTCCTGCCATGTAATGGAAATCCATTTTAAACAGTGCACAGCCATATAGCTCGTGTGAGGTCTGATTCTATTTTCAGTTATTAGCCATGAAAGCTCCTACTGTACGAGCTATCGGTTCAGTGATAGCCATTTGGTGGGTAATTGCATAACTTACATTAGCTCGGTGCCCCGTGTCAGCTGAGGCTGGGAGCGTTCGCTGGGGATTAGCTGTGTGTCTGATCGCAGGGTGCTGTCAGACTCCTGCTGAGGGAATTTCTGCCAGCCCTATTTGCATTTAGACTAATTGCACTTTCTCCACTGTCAAAGGCAGGGAAAAGGAGCGTTACACTGAGTAGGGGTTTCTCTTATTCTCTCCTCCGGGTCCCTTCACACTTCCTGGGCTGCGTGGTTACAATCTACGCATCTGGATATTGGTCAAGAACATCTGTGTGTTTTCAGGCGGATGATTATATCACTGCGAGTGCACACACGAAGCACAGATAATCTCCGCACGCACAGTGGTGCGTTGGATTTAGTGCTTAGGTCTGACTCACAGCAGAGCAAGGACGCAAACGCAGCAGATGGACCAGACCCTGCACAGATGCTTGGGATGCTGTATTCCTGTCTGGGAAATCCCTCGCCCCCGTGGAGACCCTCAGTGCTGCAGCGAGAGGTGAGGATGGGGAGCAGGTATGAGCAAAGGTGAGCCTTTGTGGCAGTACGGCAGTTCCACAGTGATTAACTCAGTTTAATTTGAATCAATCTAACATTTTGCTCTGAACTGATGGAATATTACCTTCGGCACAATGCATTGGCGCTTCCCTCTGTGTTTGCTGCTCCCCGGGATGCTGAGTTGCCTGTGTGTTTGACAGCCATGTCACCTTTCCTGATGCCTAAGTAGGTATTTCCTTCACTCCCTGACCAGCAACTTGACAAGCAGCACAGCAAGAAGATGAAAAGGCAACATTTTTATGAATAAAGGACAGACAACTGTGATAGAAGCTGCCCCTTTTACTGATCACAAGACGGTCAATTGCTGGAGGGAGTATACAGCAGAGGGCTACAAAGATGATGAAGGGCCTGGAGCATCTCTCTGATGAGGAAAGGCTGAGGGACTTGGGTCTTTTTAGTCTGGAGAAGAGAAGGCTGAGGGGGGATCTGATCAACGCCTATAAATACTTCAAGGGTGGGTGTCAGGAGGATGGGGCCAGTCTTTTTTCAGTGGTGCCCAGGGACAGGATGAGAGGAAATGGGCACAAACTTGAACATAAGAAGTTCCACCTAAACATGAGGAGGAACTTCTTTGCTGTGAGGGTGGCAGAGCCCTGGAAGAGGCCGAGGGGAGACACAATTCCTTCCCTTAATGTCAAGGTGACTCTGAAGGACTACCCCGGATGCAGAGATGCTTCTTGCAGCACAAGAGGGATCCCGGCCCTAATTTTCATTTTCTATCAGGTTGACGGAATCTTCCCAGCAAAATAATTTATGGAACTGCATCTTATGGACATCTTCAAGCAGAGTTTCTTTTTTGAGACAGATATTTACATTCATACCAAAGGGGATGGCTTTGCATTAGTACCGAGCATTCCCAGCTCTCCTTGAACTCATCAAGACCTGACCAAGGGCAACACTCACAATCAAGGGCAAGCCAAGGGAGGCTTGTGAAAAATGGCCTAAGCTGTCAGCATCATGTCAGGAAACACTGTCCTTTGCCTAGGTCACCTACACAGGCATGGCTGCTCTGGACAGGCATGATGGCCACAGCCCTTGGCCAGCCCTTAGTATGGTTAACGTGTGAAGCTGAGATTGGGGATGCTGGGGAAGGCAGACAGAAGACTCAAGTGTTTGTAGCAGGCTATTTTTCTGTCCTGCCAAACTCTTTTTCCCTGGCCTCCCTGTCCCTGAATGCCCAAGCTTTCCTGGTTTGCACACCCCCTGCATACCAAATTTGAAGGAAGTCACACCATTTTTATCTACTATGAACCCACTTCCACCTGTTTCTCTTCCCCAGTGAGGGTATCGGCACCAAACGTAGACTTATGCTTCTCTCCTCCTCCACCTCAACAGGGGATCTGTCACTGCCACTCACATCTCAGCTGAATGTAGGCGATTTTTCCTTAGATGACCCTAGAAACCCATTTAAGAAAACACACTTTTGAAAAATACTTCCTCTTCTTTTTGATTTTTTTTTTTTTTAAATTTTTGGTTTCAGCCTTTTCTGTAGGGTGTTAAGGCTGCTATGTCAAAATGCTTACAACTTTAGTACTACTGAATCTCACGGGAAGCTCAAGCCGGGTTGCTAAATTCCTAGACACATTTACTACATGGGCTTAATTTGTTTTTATTTAGTTCATTCTGCTTATGAATGAATACAGATAGGATAAATGTATATGGCACAGGAGAACATAATAGTTTTGACTGCAGCTTGCTTCTGTTGGTTTTATGCTCTGCTGGCCAGTGGGATGACACTGGCATGAAAGGGGAGTCAGGGCAATATCACTGCCTCAGGGACCCCAAGACTGCTCCATCCTGGAGCGCCCTGAACAGGAAAGCAGCCAGCCCCATGGATCACCCCAGGACGGTGAAGCCCCATCACACCAGGCATAAGCAGTGGCTGGCTGGTGCCACCTCCTGCAAGGTCCCAGCACGATTATATTGGGACTGAGGGTGACGATACAGATGCCGCAGGAAGGATCAAGAGAGTCCTGCATCTCCCTTCACCCCGAGGATGTGACTTATTTCATGGGAGCTGCTCCGGCTTTTAATGAAATCAGATGGTCAAAGAAGACAAGGGAGATTTGAGAATGTACAGTTAAATTGAGAAATTTCTCCCTCTTATGTTAAAAATAGCTTTGCTACGCTGACCTAAAAGCTAGGTTTTGTTCACCAGATCATTTATGCAGATCTATAGTCCACAGGATAATTAAAATTTAAGAGTTAATTAAACCAGCACTGATCTAAGCATAAGCCTGTAAAGAAGATAGGGAATCAGATACCTTGTATATCCTCTTAGAAGTCATGACTTCTATCACATATAATTACTTTCCCCCATGGTGTGCATGGGAAAGACCTGTTTCTAAATGAGGACATTTTCTATTAAAAACAGCAGGAGAAAGGTTCAGATACTGAGGGCTTCATCTGCAAGGCTGATTTTTGAATGAAATCAGCCCCAGCCTGGCAAAGCAGTGGCAAAAAGGACGAGGGGCAATGAGCACAAGTTGGAACATAGGAGGTTCCACTCAAATATGAGGAAAAACTTCTACACAGTGAGGGTGCCAGAGCCCTGGAACAGGCTGCCCAGGGAGGTCATGGAGTCCCCTTCTTTGGAGATTTTCAAGACCCTCCTGGATGCCGTCCTGAGTAACACGCTCTTAGCAATCCTGCTTCAGCAGGAGAGCTGGACTAGATGATCTCTATGGACCTTTCCAACTCTAAAAAAAATTCAGTGAAATTCAGTGAAAAATGTTTATTTATGAGTGCGTGAATAGTTCTGTTGCCTTTAATGCCATCACTTCTGCTCCTGAAGTTAGACATGCCCTTAAATGCTTTGTTCCAGTAGCCCCAGAGCACTCGCCAGAGGCTTTTTCAACTGGCAACACACAAACCAAGAACCTGGGAATCATGGCCTTCAAAAAAGTGCCAGCAATACACAGCTTCCAAGGTCCTGGCACCTAGTTGCTGCTCTGGCAATGACGTGACCAACAAGTGGACCTTGAAGGAGATAGGACTTGGGGAAATAGCTTTGTAGAGAGTTGTGCATAGACTGAAGGGGAAAGATGCTGAGGATGCATTCGAAATGGTGGGACAATTGAGCTGTTCATGGGTCTGGGACAAAGCGGATCATAGAGCTGTGTGGAAAGGTGGTGGATTCATCAGAGGTGGACTGGGGACCACACCTGGAGATAGGATAGAGGAGTTATAGGGTATAGTGGAAGATTCAGGGCTGCATGTGGGGCAAGTTGCAGAGCTGGCTGTGGGGAAACTTGAACATAGGAAGTTCCATCTCAACATGAGGAGGAACTTCCTTCCTTTGAGGGTGGCAGAGCTCTGGCTGTCCAGAGAGGTGGTGGAGTCTCTGTCTCTGGAGACATTCAAACCTGCCTGGACACGTTCCTGTGCAACCTGCTCTGGGTGGACCTGCTGTGGCAGGGGGTTGGACTAGATGATCTCCAGAGGTCCCTTCCAACCCCATATCATTCTGTGATTCTGTGAATTAAACTAAGGACAGTATGGAAAACTCCCTGGCTAGCAGTGGCAGCAGTACAGCAACATCTGGAGATTATTTCTCTCACCATAAACACTGTCAGTTTTTCTTTCTGCCCTTTGCAAGGTGAGATTCTGCAGAGATTTGCAAGCTGACTTAGGTCATCTCAGTAGCATGAATTAATCACGCAGGATCCAACTGTGCATGCGGGCAGTTGCTACAGCCTCTCGAGTTCTGGAAATGCAGCTGACATGGTGATCAGAGAATGAGATTGCTGTCAAAAGTGCTTCAAGAAGCTCTTGTACTTCAGATGAGGCAATGACCTAAATGCTCTGTAAGGGTACAGGGAGTGGCTTGTGCCATAACCAAGTCCGACAATGAAACTGCACTTGAAAAAAGACCTGAGGAAACAATACAAATTTTTTCTTCAGTAGTCATTATTCGATTTTTTGAAATGGATAGATTGTTTTTCCTCTTTCTTATAACTGTCAGCTTCTTAGACTTCAGTTTTTCCCCAGCCCTCCTGGCAACGAGAAAAGAAAGCCACTGTTTGGCTGATTCCTCACGTCTCAAGGCAGAGGATACCTTCCCTGTCTGATTCTGGATTTGGCAAAGCAAGTAAGTAGGGGGTTGGATAGGAAGATGGCTTTAGTTGAGCATCAGTTTACTACTGCTCTCTGCCCTCCCCATTGAATAAGTGCCTCCTTCTCCAGACAACCTTCCTGTTTGACGTCCTGGTGATTTGTCTGGCTCCTCCTTGTTGGGTTCACAGGATGAGCAGGTAGCTTGCCCATGCAGCTCCAAAGAAATAGCACAATTTAAGTGTTGACTAGATATCATCTGTCCAAAAACTGAATAATCTGGGAAACATATGGCAAAAGCATTAATGGGTAAGCAGTGAACAGAAGAGAAGAATAATACTCATTGAAAAGCACTTAGTGCAAATGATTTGTTGAGCTCTGTTTGCAGTAAATACAAAGTTTAAAAAGATGTATATACACATGTATGTGTACATCAACAACAATGTCTGCTCTTTCAGGGTCCCTGCCTGTTCACAGGGTGTATCAGCCTATCCAGAAAAGTAGCAGCAAGAATGGTGCATGACTTTTGTCTCACTGAATGAATATTTTTGGGCATGCTTGGTCTTTTGCTAACTCCTACCTGTAGCCAGAATACATTTCAGAGCTCTCGTTACTTCAAATGCCAGGCAGAGACACAGGCTGTTAAAACAGGCTCTTTTGGGTTTTCTTTTCTGACTTGGAAGGGCAAGAATAGGTGTTACAAGGACACCCTGCTTGGGATCACTTAGCTGAGAGCAATCATCTGAGCTTTTTCAGCCCTGCTGTTTGCATGCAGGTATACTCTGCTTTCAGCCTTTGAGGAGTAGAGCAGGTAAGGCAGACATTCACAGTGATGTTGGTATCTTCCCCTGGAAGGAAGTGCCTTCCCATGGGTTGTGGTGGGACTTACCAGAAATCAGCTAAACTCCACACTTGTATGAAAAGGCACCAAAGGTGACAATGAAATGAACCCAGATGGTCCCCTGAATGACTCATCCTTTGGGATTCATGAGACAAAATGAGCTGAGCTCTGCAGGGCTCCTGGTTTGTGTTATTTTATAAATGAGCTTGTTTGGGACTACTGCTGTAGCTGCACTTGCATTTTTTTTCACTTCTTGTGGCCTGGCGGAGGTGGGGAAGACAGAGCTGGCTGAAATCTGAGTGAGGTTGTGGGGGAGAAGAAAGGCTGTGGAGTCACAAGACTGCCGCATCGTATGACAGGGAATATGTGTGCAAAGCAGGGAGAGGCTGGAGGCAGAAAAGGGCAAGAGCCCTCATATTTGCGTTACAGATCGGCATCATTGTACCACTTGGTACCACGATGACCCCAGCTTTCGTGGGGAAAGCACCTACTTTCAAAGCAGTTGGCAATGACCCTCAAATCCCAGCAATGACTAGTTAGTCTCTCAAGCAACCCTGGGCACCCTTTCTTTTTCTGCACATTAGTTTTAGTCTGTAACACCTGTGGGACCTGGTTTAGTGCATGATGCAAAGGTGCAGGTGCAGTAGAAGGGAAAGAAGGTAGTAACAAGAAATTAAATGTGAGGTCGGACAGGCTTGCATCTTTCTGGTGCATTTCTGGCATAAAATGATGATGAAATCTATGACCTGTCTGTAATATATTATGTCAGGAAAATGTATCCAGTTCCACTCTTCAGACTAAATTTATGGGAGGAGAGTGAAAAATAAAGCCTCATGTTGAAAACCCTGACTTTACCATGCAGAAATCACTTCCATACATGCATGTATCCATTGTTCCCTATCTTTACTGTAGTGTCTGAATAAATAGTTACTACTATATAACTCCCATTTCTCAGTGGACTTTAATATTACTCTTTTTTTTTTTTCCTTCTTGCAAATGGAAAGTAGTCAGATTCTCTGAGGAGTTCCAGATAAATGATCATTGAATTACATGGGTCTATGATTTTTTTTTTCAGCTGCTTTTATGTTCTTAATGTAGAAAAACAAAGGTGGTGACAGAAGGGGAGGAGTAAGGGATGCTGAGCCCAGCATTTCAGCAATGCCCTTGAATTCTTGTTTTACCTGCTCACCTGTAACTGTATCTTATCAGAAGCACATCAGAAGCCTCAGGTAGAAATACAGGCAGATCACTGGGCTTGAAAAAATGAAGCCACGGGCTCCCAACGTGCACAAGGACAGAACCAAGACTGTGCTTTGCTGAGAGCATAGTGAAATGCATTAGGCTCTCTCTAACAGAGAGATAAATCCTTAAGCTGTAAAGTTCCAGTGTGCTTCTCCCCTCGGCTCACATGCTGATTTCTGAAAGTGGAAAAGAAACTCGTTGTCCATCTGCACCCACTCCTCTGGCTTATGGCCAGAAACACCCGCCAGGATAAACAGTTAGACCCTAATCCTCACTTTCATGAAGTCAGGGGCATCAGTGCCCTTGAGGGTCTGGGCTCCGGCATCGACTCTGAAGATGGGCTTTCAAACAGAGTATTTTCTCAACCCAATGTGGTGTTTCACATGTAGGGCTCAAGAGACTGCAGCGATTCCTGATTAGGGAGGTGTGTTGAGGTGAGCACATACACCTCTACCAATGCTTGAGAAACCCAGTCCTATGGTCAAAATGAACACCAGTCATTTAACAATTCATTTAATCTGGAAAAATCACGAAGGGTGTGAGTACTAGGAATTGAGGAAAATTCCCACAAAGCATTCACTTTCTCCTCTTAGTTCTTAGAGCACTGGAAGGGAACGAGCATGATATAACGCAGAACATTTGCTACTGAGGCCTTTCAAACCAGCTGCAAGCCTGACACGGTGTAGAAGGGCAGATTTGTCTCTCCTGAACACAGAAGGTCTGCAAGAAATATGAAAACTTCTAGAACTCTCTCAAACCATTCTCATTTCTCTATCAAGTGCTTATTTACAGATGTGTTAGGGCTAGACCCTTAGGGGAAAAAAAATAAAAAATGAATAATTTGTATCATGTGACAAGAAGGTACCCTTATGGCTTCTCACATTTCCTTGATTATCTCACAGAGTTTTAAAGTAATAATCATCATGTGAAAGGCAGAACGTTCACATTTTGTGTGCTGTAGATTTCAACGTGCCGAGAGAGTGGCGTGCAGCAATACAAATCATCAAGACACTAAGAACTTGTCCCTGTGTCTTCAGTGACATTTATTATTCAAACCATGAAATGTACATGACCTCAACTGGTTAATCTGAAGACAGGATCACATAAGACTACATGTTTTATCACACCAGAAATAAGAATGAATGATCCATACAAATACCACAAAGCACTATACAAAATTGATCCTGATTCCATCTGAACTAAAATGAAATTCTGAGCTATTTCCTGAAAGTGATTCAGTTACGAGCCATGATCTAAACACCCGCTCTTTCCATACGCGTCCTCTCACCATATCAAACTACAATACCCAGGTTGGAAACACAGACTGTGCTTGAATAACGAGAAACAGATGGCCTTTTGGAAAGGCCTACCACCGTAGGATAGAACATTCCCCTCCAAAATCTTAAAATTCACATACAAAACGAGAGATTTACAGGGATATTATTACACCCACGAATGTTTAGAAAATTTCACATCACCACCACGCTGCAACATTTCTGTTTGCAAATTTTTAGGCTGTACTTGAGTGCATCCCAGTGATGCACTTCCAGATTTAAAGATTTTGAGTGTTCATCATTTCCAACCTTTAAAGAAGTGTATTGAATATTTTCCTTTGCTGAGATAACATGGAAAAACACACATTGTCATGATACTGTGCAACCCACTTGGCTGCAAACTGAGAGTTTTACTAAAATGCAGTTTGTCACAGGGTAACAAAGCTCAGGTTTGAGAAAAGTAGCCTGGAACTTCAAAGCTATGAAGGGCTATAAAGATGATGAGGGGCCTAGAACATCTCTCTGATGAAGAAAGGCTGAGGGACTTCGATGTTTTTAGTCTGGAGAAGACTGAGGGGGCAAGAGGATGGGGCCAGTCTTTTTTCAGTGGTGCCCAGGGACAGGACAAGAGGTGACGGGCATAAACTTGAACATAAGTTCCATTTAAACACGAGGAAGAACTTCTTTCCTGTGAGGGTGGCAGAGCCCTGGAAGAGGCTGCCCAGAGAGGTGGTATCTCTGGAGACATTCCAGACCCACCTGGACATGTTCCTGTGCAACCTGCTCTGGCTGGACCTGCTCTGGCAGGAGGTTGGACTAGATGATCTCCAGAGGTCCCCTCCAACCCCATATCATTCTGTGATTCTGTGATTCATTTTGCTATCCTGCCTAGAATGACAGAATGCATATAGATTTACCAGGAAGGTTTAGACAGATCGGAACTGATAACTCTCCTCCAAGTGGCGCTGCCTTGGGTGGCAAACCTGACCTTCATGGGGTCACAGGACACCTCCTGCAGCTCCCTTCCCACCCCTCCTCCAGTGTCCAGCCCTGCTCCATGTCCTGCCCTGCATGATAAGCAGCAGATTATTTCCAGACCTTTACATGCCAGAGATATCTCCTGGGTGTGGTACTGTAGGTGTAGGCACTTCATATTTCATGCCGTCATGACCTTGTATTTAATAACTGCATTAAGATAGTTGGTAGGTACGTACAAAGTCCAACCTGTACATGCTTACAGAAATGTTTCCTCTGATTCCTGATAAATGAACCAAGGTTTATCAGTCACTGAGGTTATCTGCTTTTCCCCCTCTTCTCTCCCTTGAGACTTTCATTTAGTGGCCAATGCTTGCAACGTGGTGGTTGCTTGGAGAATTAGAATTGCTTGTAGATAACGTTATTTAAAGTGAAGACCCTGAGGCTGCAAGGGGAAAGTCTTTTCAGTCCTACCAAATATACACGTGTTCCCATTGTGTTTCTGTTTTCGATAGATGATATTCTAATAAACTCAATGCTTCGTTATGAGCACCAAGAATCTAATCCAATTTTCACAAAAGGCAATGGAAAAGAATCCTTTTGTTTTTCATGGAGCTGAGATTCTGCACCGATTGTGTTTCCTCTCTCTGCCCAGCAGATATATGAATAAAATGCTGCAGATGTCATCTGCATTGTCATCTGATTGTCATTAGATGTTCTTTAGATCACGTTATTCCTCTGCTGAGCCCGATTATACCATTAGAACATCTGCTTATTCCAGATTCAGTCCTTTAGGATACCTTGTCTTCTCTATTTTGAAATCCTCAATGTAGAGAAATAACAGGGGAAAAAAAAAAACAAAAGAGAAAAAAAAAGACTAACAACACTTGCCTCCCTGTCCTTCCTTTTTCAGCCAGTGGTAAGAAAGGAGCCCTTTCCTTTCCTGCTCTTGAGGGGACAATGCAACTGGCTTCTTTTAGAAGTCTACGTGCAGACCAGAGGAATTAGGTTCTGGAACTGCCTGTTCCTCACTGTTAACTGGTGAGTTTAAACAGCTGAAGCAGATGCAGGTGGCAGCATTTGTAGGTATCTTGCTTAGATCAGATGTTTCTCACCTGGGCTGTTGCCATGTCAGAGGACAGACAAAATCTAGCTCTAAACAAAGAGTGAAATAAAGTCACAGCTAGAAGCAAGGTAGAAGAGACGCTTTACTGAGAAATATAAAACTCCAGCAATAGCCACTCACGATGGCTATTTCTGAGGACTGCCAAATGAAAAAGCAGATGATTGTCTGCTGAGAAAAGACTTCTCAGTTGCTTACTCTTCATGGTGAACCTCTACACATTTATGAGCTTGTATAAACACCCTCAGATATTTCAGTGAGTATAATTCATTATTTTCTTGCCAGAGAACTAGTTTTCTTTTTGGAAATATTTTCCTTATAATGAGACACTCTTTTTTTCTCACTGTGTATGATTTCAAAATTAGTACAGCTACATCGCCTGAGGAAGTAATCCATGGCTTGTCTAGGGTTTTTTTCCCTTTAATGGACTTTGCATGTTATATGATAGAAGACCTATCTCAAAAATTTGATTTCTACCAGGGAGTGGTATGTATTTCATTCGTATGTTGAACTCATGTTTCCCATGATTTTAATTTTAATAATTTACTTCATTCTCAGCTGCCATTTTGAACATTAGCCTGTTGTGAAGCAACTAAACAAACACTTTTATCTAAGTAGAGCTTCTGAAGCTGCAAAGTGTGACCAGAATCATAATGAATAAGCCTGTACATAATTTGTTCATTTCCCCCAATCATTTTTCAGCTTCAGCTACATCTTTGCACTGGTGGAATTGTCATCCCTGGAGGTATTTAATAACATGGTTTAGTGATGGTTTTTGGCAGTGTTGGCTTGATGGTTGGACTCGATGAGCTGAAAGGTCCCTTCCAACCTTGGTAATTCTATGATTCTGTGATTCTACGATCTAAATACCTCCATATTTTGAAAGTGGGTGGGCAGAAGTGACTACATTTATCTGATAAGTAAGAGGGTTATATATACAAATCAAGCAGCAACTGTGAAAAGCCATGAAGGAAGTGTGATTGAGGCTTGGGTAGCACCAGGCATTCTCTTTTTGTCATTTTATTGGACTCCTCTCATGCAGAGAACATTGACAAAATCTGTTAATATCCTTTCAGTTAGACAAACCAGCTTTTTCTTGGTTCTGTTTGCTGTCTCCGTGTGGCAAGCACAACAAGAGCCAAGTTCCTGCTCCAGGTCCATGTTTGGAAAGGGATGTTTGCCATGGAGCTTCCCTGATTAGACTGTACAAGGAACTGTGCTGGATATGGTGCAGGAGTGCACTGGTGGTTGGATGATTACTGCAGTGGTTTACTCTATGATCGTCTTCATTTTTCACTCTCGTTTTGCCTAAAAAAAAAAAGAAAAAGGGGGGGATTTCATCCAAGTTTCTTTTCCTGTTTAATCCTCCGCTGGTTTCCTAATGAAGACATATCACATTCAAAATCTTTGTACTGGCTTGAAAGACTTTCTGTAACTCTCTAGATTGCAACAGTAAGTGCCTCTTGTACTTCTTCATAGTTAGGTCTCAATGACCACATCCTTCATCTGAGCGTGGGTGACCTCTCCTTCCCGTCACCAACGTGTTCTTAGTGGGAGGGTTCTCGAAGTCTTACTCACAGAGGTATCGTCTTTCCACCACCCAGTAAAGCTTGTTTCTATTTTCATGAGGCCCAAGTTTATTCAATGATATCTTTAGAGTGAATAAAAGCATCAACAAAACATTGCTTGCACCAGACTGAAGCCTTCACCTTTTGGGGTGAAGGCTCCCAAATGAAGGCTTCTCATACTCCCTCAGCCCACAACCACCGAGTTGGTTGTTCTCCCTGCAGCAGCACATCTAAATTTAGATTGCAAATTCTTTGACCGTTAAATTGCCTATTTTCTGTGCCAAGTGGAAGAGCACAGTTTGGGCCCTGCATAGTTTGGCTAGGGGTTAGGATTGCTTACAGCTGGGGTGGCACGCTGAGGCTGGCTGGCTGGCCAGGCTTCCCTGCAGGATGCAGTCTCTCTTTCAATTTCATTCCTGGGTGCAAATTACAGTATTGTCTTTGACCATTAAACCAAATCTGGAAATGGCTCCTTAAAGGCTGCCCTTTGCTTGTGTGAGATCATGGAAACAGAGGGCTGCTGAGATGCTTCATAGGAACCCCTAATTTTTCTACGCAAAAATGTTTCTGGAAAGGTAATTTCCACAGAAAGAGCTCACCTCTGGAGCTCCCTTTCCTCTTATCTTGAACCAGCCAACCCGTGGATTAACAGCCACTCAGTTCTCTTTCCTCCAGTGTTTGAGGGAAAAGGTCCAGTGTCTGAAAAGCTGAAAGTAAGTTAAGTGTGTGTGATTTTGAGGGTGGGGAAAGTCAGCACAGCTGGAGATGAGCAAGGAGAATTTTCTGCATCAACTGATCAGGTGTAGATTTAGCTGAGATCCCCTTAAAAAAAGAAACAATTTAGAAACAAACAAACAAAACCCAAAAAATCAACCAAAAAACAAAAAAGAGCAATGTATTTTGTACAATATATGTTAAAAGGTAGCACTAAAGATAAACTCTCAGCACAACTGCAAACCTCTCATTGCAATACCTGTTTGCTGGCAAATACCTCTTGCTTCCAGCATGATACTTAATGACTTCACAGGCCTAGTCATTTGAGGGCCAATGAAATGAAGGTACGTTCTAATTAATTTAAAAAAAATAAATCCAGGTAAGTTTTTTTGTTTAAAAATGTTAAAGTAAAACATTTGAACTTAAATAAACACATTCCTTTATTATTCATTTCCCTGGCTGAAACAATTTCATGAATTTGCTAGGGATTTCCATGCAATTTTGCCTGACCCAAACTCTTTATTTTTTTTATTTTTTTTTTTTTAGAATAAGATACACAGACAAAAATAGTTCCAATTCTTTCCATATTTAGAAACGTGTATGTGAAAAATCCTATCTGTCTGTAGGTCTGGGACCTCTGCTCTTTCCAAATGTGTGGCTTTTGGGGGCGTCACTAGGCGTCTGTGCCAACAGCCACAGACAACATGGAGCTGAGGGTCATGGACACTGATGACATTTTTTCTGCAGTTTTGAGTAGCTGGTGTCAAGCAGCTGGTTTGCTGTGATGCCCTCCTGATCCAAGCCTCTTCACTGATGGTGTCCCCTGGACTTGCTCCTGATGGTTCCACTCTCCTCCCTTCCTTCCTTCTCTCACTCCCTCCTTTCTTTTGTCTTTCCCTTCCTCTTATCACATTCCTCTCCATGTCCCAGGTGAAACCAGGGCTGTGGAAGCACCATAGGGTTGCTGCTGCTTTGGGTTGCTGTGTTTTATCTCCTCTCCCTAGTTTTTGGCTGTGTTGTCCCGCAATTCAGGGTGCGGACTGTCTCCTTCTCTTCATCCACATCGTGCCTAGAACAGTAGATTTCCATTCCTGCTTGATCCTTAACAACGTGAATAATAAATATGTAAATAGAATAGACAACAGAGTTTCATGTACTCATCTGGATAGGAAATGGTAAAGCAGCATGATTCTTGCCCCAAAACCTCTTCCTATCACAGAATCACAGAATCTTCATGGTTGGAAGGGACCTTTGAGATCGTAGAGTCCAACGACAAAAAAAGAAAACAAGCAAACAAACAAAAACCACTCACAAACAGACACAAACCAACAATCCCAGGCACTAGAGCATGCCCTGAAATGCCACGTCTACACGTTTCTTAAATACCTCCAGGGCCGGTGACTCCACCACCTCCCTGGGCAGGCTGTTCCAGTGCCTGACCGCTCTCTCAGTAAAGTAATTCTTCCTAATATCTAATCTAAACCTCTATATGAAGCAAAATAATTCTATCCTCCTATAGTGGGTTCCTTCCTTGCCTATTTTACTTTAAGTGTGTTCTGTATTTTTACTTTCCACTGGCAGCCTTATGTGCCTCCACATAGCAATCTTTCTAGCATGATAATTCCTCACTCCTATTTTGCCTCTCCCTTCCTTTCTCCCGTGGACCAAATTCAAATTTCTCAATCTCCATATCCACAGCCTTCTATAAATTCTCTCTTCTATCCTACTCTGCAAACCCAACTAACAGCAGAGTCCGGCAAGGAGTCAGCACACACAAAAGCTGGGGTAGGCTCCCTCTCTGCAATTTCTTTTTAAGCTGTGGTGAAATCAAGTTGCTGGAGGTATTCAGTGTATCCTACAGTGTTTCCTTATCTCCTGTGAGGGTAGTCTCTCACACAGCCTCTCGCCAGCATTTCTCTGACTCACCCAGCAAAGCTGGGATTGGAATAAATAAAAATGAACAGAGTCCCCAAGCTTTAATCCTAGTGTCCTACACCTAGTTCCCAACCTGCGCTAAAAGGGCTGGCTTACGGTTTTGCCCCTCGATCCATGAAGTCTCTTACATAAAACACTTTCCTCAGTGTCACTCAAAAAATAATTTCCCGTTGATTCAGTGGTCTATAATCTTTAATGAGCTTTTGTCACTGTTGGAAATTCGAGGAGCGCGCGTATAAGGTGCACAGCGTTAAGTAAGAGGGGGGAAAAAAGCATTTTCGGGGCTCATCATTTATAGCTCAGCAAAGATCAAGCGTGAAAATAGCACAGTCTCAGTTAGCTCCTGGTCTGGATGATGCTGGCAAACTGTAAATAAAAACTGTCTGCGTGTCACTGGGCTGTGAATAAGCTGCTTTGAGCGGCCGAGGAATGGCTTGAGCTGGCCATCAGAGGCTCAGAAAAGCCCCTGCCTGCGTGACAGGCTGCTGTCACCCAACAGTTTGGGGTTTGGTTTTCTTTTTATTTTAAATTGACTTCTAATAAACTTCAGGTTAATCTTAATCTGAGGTCAGCCTGAGGCTAGGTAGACGATATATGTGCGCGACACCGAAAACATCTAAAGGGTTCTGATTATTTTAACTCCTGTCAATCTAGTTACAGACCTTCACATAGGACAGAAACTATTCTGGTCCCACAAATCTCTACTCTTCCTAGCAATAGGAGCAATAGGATAAGAACAGGCCTCTCGGCTCTTTTTTTAGATACTGGATTTTTATTTTTTTTAATATCAGTGATCGACACGTGGTGTTCATTTCCCTCCCAAAGCAGAACCACCAGAGCTGAATGTGAACACAAATGAAACATGTTTTCCACAGACAGAAAAGCTCTTGGGCAAGGAGAAAAGAAAAAAAGAGAAAGAAAGGAAAAAAAAAAAAAGAAAAGAAATTGTCTCACTTTCCTACATGTTTCTAAGAGCCACTTCCAAATTTAGTCTTCCAAAGAAGAGCCAAATGCCACCTGCAAGATATTGGTGCGATGTGATCTGCTGCAGCGAGGTCTCCGGGGGCTGTAACTGGTTTTCTTAGAACTTTGTCAAAACGTCTTGTAGTAGAATTTTTGGGAGCAGAGTTGATCTGATGAGAAGCCTTTCTACTGAACATAAAAAAAAAAATAAAAATGTTGAGATTAAATTTCTACTTTGGAAAAACATTAGGAGAATGTTTTTAAACTGTTAAAATGCCCACTTGTGTCAAAATATTTTTCTAGTTAAAAAATTAGCTTGGTTTACAGCAAAATGCTTGGTTTTTTTAAATGGTTAGAAGCACAGCTTGTTTAAAAATTACATTCATGGAATATTTAGATTTACCAAACCTTTCTTTTTTCCCTAACCTCACAAAAAGAGTCAAACGCCCCACTTTTGGCTGAGGAAAGCCGTTCAAATCTAGAATGTTCTTGTAGAAGCACTGAGTGTGAAATGGCTTTCGAGGTGACATCCTTTCATTTTGCAAATCTGCCAAATCTATTCTTCACTCCCTGTGAAGCGGTCAGGTGTTAATCAACATTACCCTATTAGCTACAGAGTTCTCTGTTTTAACTGCCTGGGGATGGTATTGTTTGCACAGGTGTCCTAGCTGGGGAACTGAATTAATATCCATTTTCCTTGGCTAAAAGGCTTGTTTTTCATGTCTTGCCTGTCTTTTTTTGCAAACATAAATGCAGAATCTCTTTCGGACTTGCATTTGCAATTAGCTGTTTTCACACAACAGGCTTTTCATTCCTGCTGATGCTGGTTCATTAGTATGTCGATACATTTTCATGCCTTCACCTAAGGGCCTGATCCTTTCCTCGCCGAAATAATTAAATGTCTTGCCATTAATATCAGTGGAAGCGGTGTCTAGCCCTACATCAGTCCTTCCCTTTTCCTGAAGAAGTTGCAGGCTTTCCCAAAACTAGTGATTAGAGAGCAGGTTGCTCTCCATTAAACACCACGTTAAGGTGAGCAGCTTTCCTAGTCCGTGTTTCTGGGTGTCCTCCTGGAGTGTGCCCTCTCTGCTGACACTACTCAGTCTGTCACAGTCCCCAGGCTTGTGCTGTCCTTTTCACTGGAATTTGGCTATGCAGACCCGAACCCCAAATTTTTCCTGTCAGATTATCTGCCTACAGACCAGCCAGCCACTGCTTAATACACTAACTACTTCATTTATCTTTCCTATGAGCTAAGAGTTTTCAAAACCAAATCCTTTCATTCTCCTTAGGAGTCCTTGTTTCTAGTTTGTATCTCTATATATGGAAAAACAAATCAGAGAGATCAGCTTTGTATTTAGCTCTGAATGTGGAAAGGCTGATTTGGTCTGTAGGACACATCCAGACCCTGTGACCTATCCTTCCCCCGGATAGGAGGGATTTCTTAGGGAGTTAGAGCTGGTATTAGAAAATTATACCGCTTTGCCCTGACACAGAGTCCAATTAAACCCAATGTGAAAGTTCCCGGGCTTTCAATGAGATTTGGCTCAAACGGTAAAAGGCGACCTGTTCCACCAAAAATACCTGCTGCCTTTTCCAGGGCATTTGGTCTTGCTTCTAAACAAAATGAAGTTTACTTAAGCTGGCTACCCAGGAATGGACATACACCCTAACCGATTCTCTGCAGGATAAAATAGGCTACATTTTTCCATATTTATTTTTTCTTCCTACCAGACTTTCACATCATTTAAAGCACTGAAGTGAAAATAACGTTACGGTGATAAAGTAACCCACTATCCTGTTTGAGCATACCTCTCCCAGAGCCACAAGAAATGGCTGGGTTTTGCTGTAGCTGACAAAGACTCCATCCAAGAACACCAGGCAAAAGCAGGAAACCTTAGATACATGAGCATTTGGCAAAGAAATTACTCTATTCTGCCTGCACCTGCAGAGTTTTACCTACGTTCAATTTTGATTAGCTCCCTTCTGTGAAGATAATAATGAAAGAATGTCTAAGAATGCAAGGAGCTGGTAGTTTCTTATTTTATAGGATCAAGAGTATCAGCCAACAAGGACAGACTTTGTCTAGAGATTCCCTAAAAATCCCCTTTATAATGGCAGCTGGGAGATGAGGTATTACTTGTGGGAAAACTGGGTAGGATATATATAAAGATGACCTTGTTCTACGCTAACCAGGGTGGTGAAGTCTATGAAGATAAAGGCAGACTGATGGCCTGTATGGATTTCACCACCTTGTTGGAGAACAGTCCTCATAGTTTGCTGGGGGTGCTCAAGTTTTGGGAGCGGGGAGAGAGGGAGGCAGGGGTGGAAGGACAGCAGCATGGGGAAGGCTTGGAGAACAGTATCCAGCCTCCATCCGTCTCCAGTCTGGCTAATTGCATGGACACCCTCAAATAATTTTGACTCAGGTAAGATTTTCCTACTCCATGTCTTTGCTGTCCCTTGGCTAAAACGAATATGAAAACAGGGGGAAGGACAATTGGCAGCCTGGATAGATGTGCAGTGGTTGGAGAAGCAGATTTCTGTAGGCAGAAATGAAATGAAGACAGCCCCAGCATTTCCTTATCTCTGTTTTTTGAAAGATTTTTTGAGTGTCTGCTAACTCCTTTATAGGTTGGCATTTATTATTGCCTTAAGATGTTGAGTTCAAGTGCCATAAGTGCGTTTTGAAATTGCTTCCGAGGGGAGAGTTTTCTGAGATGCCACCAGATATAAAGTAAATGATGCACAGCCGAATTCCTCTCCTGCTTCTTCGCTGTGCTGTTGCAGTGACACAAGAAGCCACAGTCATCCGCGGGTCGCAGGTCCCACACCCCAATTGTCCCTCCCTCGGAACTCACCTCCTTCCCCCTCTTTCCTCTGCAGCTCCCTCCCTCCTTCCTCGTTTCACTCCGCAAACTCTTACCCCTCAGTCGTCAGACAAAGTGGTTCTTTACCTCTCGCCTGAACCCCATAATCATCAATCCATTAATTACAAGACTTCTCCTGTGCGAATAGAAGTCTGGCGAGGATGCTTATTATTTAGATGACGGAGAGAGTGTTTCCTGTTTATCTGGTTCTGTTCTTACGAAGTATCCTGCTATAAAATAAGCCTCAGCTTTCATAGGATCAGCCTGATTTTACCGAGGCGAGTCCACATCCTGGAACCTCAATCACCCTGCTCAAGCAATTGAGCTTCAATGCCCTGGAAACTATTTTCTTGCTCACCAAAAAAAATTATTTAATTTATTTTGCAACGTTACAGTGTAGGCACGCGGTGCCACCGCCACATGCTGTTCTATTGTGCTGTCACCGTGTTGTGGCAAAGTGGCAGGGTGGCATTTACAAAGCGAGCAGAATTGCAACCCCCAATAAGAGATCTGGGAGGATTTTCTTTGTTTTTAACTGGGGCTGGTGAGTCAAAAATAAATCATCAGTTCAAAACATATCGCAAAAGTCTTTAAACAGAATTTCAACAAAATGTTGTTCATTAGTCATTCTTCTATTACTAAGCTGCTTCATAATTATTGCTTATACATAGGAAGCTTGCTAATTGCTTTTATATTGAAATCTCTAATTAAATATTTGGCTTAACTAAATAATAGATTAAAAATGGCATGAAAGGAGATGACGTGAATAGCTGACTTTTCTGGTGATGGGGAAGAAGCCTTGGGAGAGAGCTGTGTGATAGCAAACAGCCTCTCTGCAGCAAGTGTGCAAGGAACCGATCTACTGCAGTATAATTCCCCCCCAAAAAAAATGCTGCACAGAAATAGTTTTCTATCATTGATGCAATTTTTATTCATCGAGCTCTTATTCTTTTATTGCTTGTTTCCCAGTAGCCAAGCTGGGCCATAAAGAGTCTCCTTTTGACTCCGTGTGTAGGGAATCCCTCTGTCACGCCAGGTATAGTCTGTGGGGGATTCCTCAGAGGGGTTCCCTCTTCTCCACAGATAACTCGATTTGTCTGCTCTCGATGCAAACAGCTTTATTTTTAAACAGTGGTTGCATCAGGTCTGGGCTATTTCCAGAGCCTCACAAGCAAAGATGAGCAATTTCCTCTCTGGTAATCTAACTGGGCTGCTAAATCTAAGATTAACAGTCTTCCTACCTTAAATGGTCTTAGTGTTGCTGCTTACAAAGCCTTCTATGTTAGAACAATCTAACCTAGTGACAGCATTACTTTCGAGAATACACATCCAAATAATTGGGCTTGAATTATTCTGATAATCATTTTAAGGAAAAAACTGTATAAACTGTTATGATTTCTTCTTTTTTTCACTGTTGTCCATCATAAAGATATAGCAATTCCTTCTAGTTATACACAATTGGTTTAATTTAAACGTGACTATACTACAAGGTGAATTTAATTGCATATGGGCTGGCACATTAGGATTTCCAGTTAAAACAACATCTGAAATGTTTCAGAAGCTGGAGCCAGGGCTTCACAGCTCGGTGACCAAGCTGCTCCAAACAAATTAATTGGGTGGCTTTATTGATACAGATACAGGCACTGAGATCATGTGTTTTCAGGTTGCCATTTTCAGCATTGATGTGGACTCTGTTAGAAATCAAAATGCCATATTACCCATCCAGCTATTGAATTAATGTTTATAAAAATCACCTTACAGCGACAGTGCTTGGAAGATTTCAGCCAATGTCTCCAGACGTATGGAAAGGGAGAGCTGTATTGGAAACAGATTTAACAATTATGGAAAAAATCTACCCAGGCCACTCGTGGTTTTTGAAAGAAGATTTGTGACACAATCACCCTGGTGTTTGCCATTGTCATGTGTAGTTTGTGCTCAAGCGCAGAAGGTTCACGACCAGGCTAGATGGGGCTTTGAGCAACCTGGTCTAGTGGGAGGTGTTCCTGCCCATGGCAGGGAAGTTGAAACTTGATGATCTTTAAGGTCCCTGCCAACCCAAACCATTCTATGATTCTATGACACTTCTCCTAACAGCAGAATAATAGGGGGAAGAGGAACCTCAGGGCCCAACGTCACAGTGGTGTCTTCAGAGTTGCTTTTGCCATTGCATCAAGTGGGAGCAGGACTGGTCTTGAGAGAGTAGGCACAGACACAACAGAAACAGATATTTCCTGGGGTTTTTGACATTTTATTTTGCCCCGTGTTCGACAATCCTTTCAAATGCCAACTTCCCTGCTCGATAAGGGCATATCATGAGAATGAAAAACAGACAACATCTTCTAAGCCGCTAGATTTTAATCTTTTGTAGAAAAAAATTAGAAGATGACAATATAATTCTTGAGAGAGTGAGTCAGCCTCATTTCCTGGCCAAATTCTATTTTGAGTTATTAGTTTCCCTTTGTCTGTATTGCCCCACACTGAAAGTTGTAGACACTGTAGTTTACATCCAAACTCATGGTACTCTGATGCGCTGTTAAAGGTCTCCTTCCTTCCACTGCACAGGTGGCTGCCAAGGTTGTAGGAAGAGCGATTCTTGTTTGTTAAATCATAGCATTCTGCAGTCTTGGGTTAGTCTTTACATAAAAGAGCCATTTAGATGCGGTGCTGAGGGATATGGTGTAGGGGAGGACTTTGTAGAGTAGGGTCGATGGTTGGACTCGATGATCCCAAGGGTGTCTTCCAACCTAGATGATTCTATGATTCTATGAAAAGGTGCTGTATAAAAATAGATTTCAAAGAAAATGTATTATTCTTTATCAACTTTATTATTTTATGTTTCTTTATTCCTGTTGGGAATGAATACTTTGAAATATTTAGTAATGTCAAATATTTCTAATCCTGCTTCTTTATGGACATGAACTGAACTCAATGATCTCCAGTAAGATCTGAGCTGGCACATGAGCTTTGATTTAAATCTAAATATTTTAAATCTTTCAAGCTCACTGACATTCAAGCCCATTGACATGACTAGTAGACAGAGTTTCTGAAGAACCTCTGGGTCACAAACAGTGTAAGTCATATTGACTTGGCCAAACAATAGCATTTATCAAGGGGATGTCATATTAGTGGCGCGAGTGTGACTTTATAAACATACCCTAGGACTCCAATCAAAAGTCTGACAAACAGGAACATGCTAATCTTACAGTAATAAAATTAATTATATTTAAAAAGAAAAACCTCAACCTCTCTTTACCTATAAAGCGTAAGGAGATTGTCTTTGTGATCCGATGACAGACTGTCCTTGAATTCTTTAATCGTAAACTAAAAATGGCAACAGAAGAACCTCCAAAGGAGGTTCCGAGTTGCTCTGAATACACATCAGCTGCATTTGAGTCACTCAGGACAGTACTTAGGGAACCTTAACACATTGCTACAGTATGTTACAGGTCTGGTGTCACATGCCCTAATGGCAGGGTAGAGACCTGGAGCTAATCTCACCTTCATGCACTCAAGGCATGGTCACCGTTCACAGGAGTGGTACCATGGTGCTGTTAGATCTTTGCTGAGATTTCTGCCCTGTGGCAACCCCACCCATGGGTGGGAAAGGACTTGGGGGGTGACCCTGCATCAGTGTGTCCTCATGCCATGGGACTGTGATGGTCCCAGGTTGGGGAAGACCTGGACCTGCCACCCAGCTGGGTTCCTCCAAGCCGGCTCTCCTCCCCTGGGGTTTCCTGCCAGGCTCCCCACTGGCAGAAATCAGCATGAACCTGACATAAATTTGTTTTCAGATGTTTACAGGCTGCAGGTTGCTTTGGTAACGTGGTTAAATTCCAGCCTGGGTCTGTTTTGAATTCATCGGTGTGGTCATCTTTATTAGCTGACCAGGATCTCTTGTCCCAGCACACTCATCCAGGCGACTCAGGCTCTAGGACTCCCTCAGCATCGTCATTCACAGGAGCTAGGCCATCGCTGCATCTGCTTTATTTCCCTCAGCAACGCTGCCAAACTGGTGGGTCCCAGAGCGCGTTCCCAATTCTCCCCCTGCGTGGGGTGGGGAAAATACGTTTCATTTCCACGGGGCATGGCTCAGCTCTGGCTGTGCCCCACAGAGCCCAGCTCCTCCACAAACTTGGTTGTCACCTTTTCCATCTGCAGTAGAAGCCTGACTTTACTCCGGCCGATCAACGCACCGGTTATTACAGATGAGAGATCGTGTGGTGAGAGGTAGAGCCTCAGCAGAAGAAATTAAAGAGTTCCTATTCCTGGCCTCGCTTCTCCACTGCCCCTGCCTTCAGAGCAGAACAAGGGCAGCAGCAGAGGCGGTGGGGAGCAGGCCAGAGGGGCTCGTCCCTTCCATTTCGAAAAAAGGATCATGTCATTGTCACTTAGGCTTGAGCCTCAGTGTGGAACGGAAGTATTAAAGGATTAGTGAGTCATTTATATCCAGTTGTACCTCCAAACATCGGGGTGGCTTTCATTGCATCTCCCCTGTGTGAGTGGAGGAGAAGGGGATTGCCCAGTGTTGACCCCACACCGAGAGAGGGGTTATCTAACGAGCTGTTTCCAATGAATTAATTAACAGACTAAGGGAATCCTGTCTCTGCACAGCTTCCTAAAATAACACTGCTTAGTTGTTGGGAGAGTAAATCCTAGATTAACATGTTGTTCTCACTTCCACCTTTCCTTCTATTCCTTATGTTCACAAAAAGAAAAATAGTCTCCTCCTTCTCAAGTAGGATATTGAACGTGACTGTCTCCATCAGAGGACACATGACGTGCAAGGGAAAGCCCAAATCCTAAAGCTCACGGAAGATGACAGGAGCAGTGCCTGAAAAAGGGCCATGTTAGACTTTCAGGAATTGCTCTAAAGCTGGACATGACGTATTTGCTTTACAAACATCAGAAGCCGAGATGGGGAAACATCCCAAACTCAGTTCTGTTTTTTACGCTATGTTCTTGAATGCTGTTTAGCATCAGACACCTTAACTTCAGCCTAATCTCAATTAAAAGCTACCACCAAAAAAAAAATAAAAATATTTGTGGGGCTTTTTTTTTTTTTGGGGAGGGGGAGTGTTTACATATTATTTTGATTGCTGAGCATTGAGGCGACAACCCACCAGTTTCTAAAGCAGCCAGACAGCTTGTGAGTGTGTTAGGCATTGATTGACTTCAGGCATAATAGGAGTCGGATGGCATTTAGTGGCTGTGAGTCCCTGCTAAAATCTGATGATCTAAAAGTGCTGCTTTTGGCAAGAATCTGACTTAATTGGTCTCATTGCATCCTTAAGTAATGAGCTGTGTACCAAAGTGTGCACCACTGGTTTGTATGTACGTGAGGTTACGGTGTGACAACTAGATTACGGGAGACTCTGAGCAACCCATGAGGTGGGAGAGGGCTGCACCGTCTGTGATTTAGCTCTGACTCCCTAATTGCCTCCCTCGTTAAGCTGCAGGGAGGTGTCACCCCGCCAGCCTGCTGTGCCTGGTGGGTGTGTTTAGGTGTGTGATGGGGTCTGTGCCCCACTTTGTGCCCCGGTGTGGCCAGGTCACTGCAGCGAAGGGGACACCCAGGAAAAGGTGTCACTGTAGGTTTTGACAGGGGGAGGCTGAACATCTCAGGAGAGACCACCCAGGAGAAGAAAGTAAGGCTGAAAATGGAGTCAATGTGATCTAGCACTTATGGCTGTTATACAGAGAGTCCTTGATCCTCCAGTAATCTCTCTGAAAAGAGAAATTCAAGTTGTACGTACTTGAGTTCAGCTTGTACATCTGCAAGCTATCCATTATTACCCAGCAGTCTCTTTTCTTTCAGCTGTATAATATGGCAATAAAGATTTATTGTCTGAAGGCCAGAATCCTTTGAAAACTCAGTAAGCCTCTGTTTCAGTTATGGCTGGAAAAAAATCTCTCTCCTCTTTATTTCTCCTGCTGAGTTTCACACTTCTCTACTCGCAGGTTGTATGATACGCTGCAGTATCATAAGAAGACACTGCTTCTGGCTGCACAACACAGCAGGAAGAAATAAAAAGCAATGAGACTTCCATCATGGTTTGAAGATCTGATTGGTGCAAGAGTTTAAGAGAATTCTGAAATTGTTGCTGGGATAGGGAGGTATCCAAGCGCACTCAAGCACCTGAAGATAGATCTTGCTGTCCATGGTGAATTTTGCACTTTGTACCACCCTGCCAACAGAGAGCAAGGTGGCCACACTGGCCTCCCTGGGCGGGACACCATTTATAGCTGTCATTGTAGAATAGAGTGATAGAATCATAGAATTGCTGAGGTTGGAAGGGACCTTTCAGACCATCAAGTCCAACCATCAACCCAACACTGACAAAAAGCATCACTAAACCATATCTTTAAGCACTGCATCTACCCGTCTTTTAAATACCTCCAGGGATGGGGACTCCACCACTTCCCTGAGCAGCCTGTTCCAATGCTTAGTAACCCTTTCAGTAAAGAATTTTTTCCTAATATCCAATCAAAACTTCCCCTGGTGTAACTTGAGGCCATTTCCTCTTGTCCTATCGCCTGTTCCTTGGGAGAAGAGACTGACTCCCACCTCTCTACACCCTCCTTTCAGGGAGCTGTAGAGACCAAAGGAAAGTACCCTGAAACTGGTGCCATAGACCTGGGAGCTGAAGGTAGCTGCCTCTGGGATGCTCCATCTGTGCACAGTGCTGCTATCAACAAGCATGGGAGAACTTTCCTCCAACCTCCTTTTTAAAGGAGTTGACTCAAGAAAAGAAGCAATTACACGCTGTGGTTCAGAGAGGAATGATCTCCGCCTGGGCAGAGGTTAGCAGCCAGTCAGATTTGTGCTGTGTTAAATATGCTCTGAGCAAGCAGGTCAGGGTGGCTCCCTGGGGCGACAGAGGAGCCAGGGAAGACAGCTGAGTGCATGCAGATCCCTTGAATTCATAGAATCATAGAGTCATAGACTGGTTTAGATTGGAAGGAACATTGAAGATCATCCAATTCCAACCCCCTGCCATGGGCAGGGACACCTCCCACCAGACCAGATTGCTCCAAGCCCCATCCAGCCTGGCCTTGAATCTCTCCAGGAACCTCACCAGGCAGCCACAGCTTCTCTGGGCAACATGGGCCAGTGCCTCACCACCCTCACAATAAAGAATTTCTTCCTAATATCTAACCTAAATCTCTCCTCTTTCAGTTTATTTTCCCAGTACAGAAGTCTAACCCACTGGACACAAGGCAGGGATGAGTGTACGGGTCCACCTGGTCAAAGGTGAGGTGAGTTCCAGGCACAGCAAACCATCTGCCATGGTTGAGAGGTGCCTTTGGTGTTCAATTGCAGCAGAGGAAACCCCCTCTCCTGTTGTGTGACCGCAGATACCAAGTGTGTCGGACACCAGATGGACAACAAGGAGACCAGGGTGGCAGATGCACTTGGAAAGGAAAGGCAGAGATTAACCTGCCCTGGTATGAATGGGCATCCAACTAGGAATTAAGTCCAAACTGCTTCTTTGGTAGCATGAGGGCTTTTAGTGGCTTTTCCTTTCAAGAAATGGAGCTTCTGCTACTTCAAGAACTTTAACGTTATAACACCTAATGTGCCTTTGGCTACCTTTGAGATCAAGTCACAGCCATGCAGAGGTTCCAAAATTGGAATTAGGAGAGATTCAGGAACCTCCATCCCTCTGTAGCCATTTTATACTGTTGTGAGGTTTTCACACCCCGTGGGAGTAATTAAAAGTGATGCAAGAGTCAGACTCAAATTCCCTGACTGCAGTGTCCTTATCATCACTGAAGCATCGGGGGAAGCCAGAGAAAGGTTTCACGTAAACACTTCAGGGGTGAAGAGCAATACTTAAAATTTGTGGTATATGAAGTCACACTGCCATTCACATTTCCTTGAACTTGACAGGCCTTTTGTTATTACTGTATGTCTTTTCTATTATTTTCTTTTACTTTATTTTATATTTATTTTTGTGTTATCTCATTTCATTTTTTATATTGCTGCTGTAGCAAGTTTAGCATTCAGCATATTATTCTCTGGCAAGAGGATGTGAATGAACTCTGATTCAGCAAGTCAGCAGCGCTGCAAGGAGGACTTCAGGGTCAAAGCAATCAGCTGCTATAGACATAAAAGCATTACACTAAAATAGCATTGCAGCAACCACAGGAGGCACACAAAAAAAAAAAATCAATTTCTCTTTAGAGACCACAGAAATAATGATGATGTATTTTTACAGTAGAAGGTAGAATGCAATTTTGTGATGATGTCAGGCTTTTTAGATACTCGGTGATGTCATTTGTTCTGGATGGAATAAGAACAACCAGCACCACAGTTCTCATCAGTGATGGCTGGAATTGCAGTTTCATTTCAAAGAGATGTCAGTCAGGAGTCTGGATTTTTAGTGAAATGTCACTTAACCACAAGGGACACACTGACCTGAAAAATTGAAATAGATAATCTCTCACGGGAACTCGGTTTGTTGTGCAATAAGCATTTTTTTTTTTTTTTTGCTCTGCTCTTCTTTAAAATGCAACAAGAGAACCCAAAAAGCAATTTGCCATTTTGGCTCAGAATCAGGAAACACTGAGGCAGAGGAAACTGCCCAGCATGAGATTTTGGGGATTTTTTTTTTTTTTTCAAAATGACGTATTTTGAACATGGGAAATGTTTCCCAACAGTTTTGGCCCAATCTTGGGCTGAAGGCGCCGGTTGGTTCCTCATACACCTGATCTCAATCAGGCGATTGCTGCTCAGCCCTGTGTGGTCCACCACCACAGTCCAGGACAGAAGTGCTTAGGGGTGCCCCATGGGTCAGAACCTGCAGGAGATGCTGGGTTGGACTTTTCTCCATGTCTTCAGCTCTGAGGATAAGGATGCAGGGGACTGTGAGAAGAGACAACTCCTTTTCTTAAGAGCCTGTATCTCTCTTCCATCTTTTTGCAGGGCAAATAGGCCAGGATGGTTCCCTGGGCTTCAAATAAGCTCTCTTCTGAGAGATGGTGTCTAATTCCTGATGTTGTCCCAAAAAAGTACATCACTGACAGCCTGCAAACAGCAAGGTCAGGGCAGGGGAACCACACGCTGACCAAGCTAAGCCTGGCGAGGTGTCCAGTTCAAGAGCTGAGCCAGATGTATCTCCTGCCACCTTTACTGGTTTGCAGGTGAAATAAAACACAGCCAATAGGTAGGAAATCTAATGCACTAATGCACATCATCACTTCCCTCCTGAGTTTACAGCATCACCACCATTCAATCAGCCCCTCATTACATACTGCTAGCTGCACGCTCTGTCTTTAAATCTATTTAATCATAAGACTACCTCCATAAAGTTTAGGGTACAAAAGGCATTTGACCATGCAGAGGATAGAAAAGAATCTTTGCATCCCAAGGTAGTATTTTTAAAGAGATTACTACAAAGACATAAAAATTAGTACAGCTAGAGGTGTAATAAAACCCGAAATGAAATGGAAACAATTAAAAAACCTAAAGGTTTTCCACTTTAAAACTCTCAAAGCAGATTTAGGTAACTAAAAAAAAGGTCTTGTTTAGGACAAAATAGCAATTTTTTTTCCTTTCTTTTCTCAGTGACTCCATAAGATATGAAATTTCTGATTTATGAAACTTCTTGAAAATAATAATAAAAGCTGATTAAAATTTTCAGAAAAACTTGTATGTAATTTTACAGTATTCTAAGCTTTATGATAAACTTTACAGAAAATAACAGAGAATTCCTGATTTCTTTAAAAAAAAAACAAAAAACCGAAAGTCCATTCTTGTTCATTGTCTTCAGCTCACAGGTCAACAGAAATATGAATTTAGTCTGTAAAACAATGGCCGTGTGACTTTTAATGATTTAGTGAAATTATAGATGCATTAGTTTGTATTTTTAGTTCGCATGAGCACTTGGTCCTGATGTTGTGTATTTGCTTATACAAGCACAACACCCACATGTGTAGAATAGATAATTAAAGCCCTGCTCAAAAATACATGTGTTCAAAAATACTCTTCACTTTCCAATCAGAAGATTTTTTCATTTCATGGGTCACCATTTTAGCACCTTTTCTCCAAGAGATCAGTTACCATTCTAGACGTTTTTTAAAGAGGGTGGCCAGTTGGGGAAGTGGCTCCTGCCTCAGCCTGTCCCCGTCCAGAAGTGGCCACCGCTTGGAGTGGCCAGCATGGCTCCTGCTGACCAAAGCTGAGACCTCCAAACGGGATGGAAGGTCACTTCTGGAAGGGGGACAGTGACAGAAAGACGGGTGGAAATGCTGGCAAAGGTTTTCAGAGCTGTTTCCAGGCAGCTAGAACCTGCAGCTTGAAGTCAGATGTGAAAAAAAGCCTCAAAGCAACAGCAAAAGGCAGAGTGCAAGGCAGTTGCATTAAGTTCTTTGAGGGCTGTGCCCAGGTCTCCTGCACAAGGAAGTACCGAACAAGAGAGGTTTCCTCTTCCACAACTTCTGTTGGCATAGTTTATTATATTTCTAGATGTTCCTCAGGACTTTACACACACACAAGCTCCCATTTGTGTCCAGTTACTCCTTAGGTCATGGATACCTGCAGGCACAGCTGTTTCTGGTAGTCTTTTCAACTCCTAGGGTCTATCAAACACTCTCTGTCAATGAGCTGTGCAATTCTGTTTACATGTTTTGGGCAAGAATATTTCCTTCTATTGGTTTTGAAATCAGATAGATTGAATTTGCACAGGTCCAGAAATTCTTGTCATTATCGATATTTATCTTTCCAGTCCCTAAAGGGGCTCCAGGAGAGATGGGAAGGGACTCATGATCAAGTAGTGGAGACATAGGATGAGAAGTAACAGTTTTAAACTGTTACTTGGGAAGGTTTAGATCAGATATTAGGAAGAAATTCTTTCATATGATGGTAGTGAGGCACTGGAAGAGGTTGCCCAGAGAAGCTGTGGCTGCCCCATCCCTGGAGGGGTTCAAGGCCAGGCTGGATGGGGCTTGGAGCAACCTGGTCTGGTGGGAGGTGTCCCTGCCCAGGGCAGGGGGTTGGAACTGGATGAACTTTAAGGTCCCTTCCAATCTGAACCATTCTATGTTTCTTTTCTTCCCCCCATATCTGAGGCAGTTCTGCTCAAGATTTGAGTACCATGCTCAAGATTTTAGACATTGCATTTAAAAATTTTACCCACCATAAAATGAAGACATCATCCGAGGAAAAGTACTTCCTGTTTCTAATTTGAGTTTGAGGAGAGTAAATAATTTTCAGAGAACTGCCTTGCTGTAGATCTAGTCATCAGTGAATCAGCAAGGAAAGCACAGAGCGAACTGCTCAGCCCAACCTGGTGACCAGTCCCAAAACACTCCGGAGAAGGAAGATGCTGCCAGGCTGAGTGACCATCAGTGCATGATTATAACAGAGGCACACGTGGAAAAAAATAGCCCCCGAGGCAGCCCATGTGAAGAACAGCTTGAGCTTCACTTGGGAGTTGGCCAGCTGGTGGCCAGGACCTTGGAGCTCATGAGCCCTTGGTGGAAAAAGCAGCTGAGAGACCGTGTCCTGCTATAATTTCTGAGCGGTTTGAAGGTGCAGTTCCACGTCGCTGTAATTTGACCTCCGGGTGACAAACTGAGATCAATAAACACACCGAGGTCCCAAGCAGGAGACAAGGACAAAACCCGCCTGCCAAACCCACAGAGTACAAAGAGCTTGGCAGGTCTCTCCAGCTCGTTATATTTAGTAACTCACTCGCTGTATCGGATTTGCTGCACATGGTGCAAACGAGGATTTTGAACTATTGGGAATATCTTTCATAATTATCCTCTAATGCTTTTAAGGACGTTTCATTTAGGGATCAAATTAATATATTCCGGGGTTCCTTGCTGCACACCATGTAGAGACAAATAGAAAAAGCCAAATAAAATGTCTTCATTTTCTCACAGAATGTTGTGTGACTATTCAGAAGCACGAATTTATTTATTGTTTCTCCACCTATAAAATGTTCAGAAGGATAATCCTTAGAAAAACAGCTAGCATATGAGTGATATTTTTCAAAATCTTTACAGTCATCTCTATTTTTAGTATAAGAAAAAGGGGTTTTGTATTGTGAAGGATCCAGAAAAGACGAATCTGTTGACAGATTTTTGGTTCTGCCACTTAAAAATAGCCGAATGGGTTTTAAATTTTTTTTTTTTAATATCCTTCTGTCCTGAGAATATACTTCTACTCACAGCATAGTTTTAAAGCCAAGATACAAATTCTCTGGCAGACCTGCCTACCCAGCACAGCTGTGACCAGTTTGATTCCAACCCTGGACTGACTCTCCAGCTCCGTTTGCATCTCTGGCGGAGTTGATACGGCCCTTCCAAATTAACAGGGGGACAAAAGGGAAAGTGGTTTAGGGGGAGAACGCAGCCCCGTTTTTTGCTTGACAGGAGAGATGGCAGTGCTTCACCCCTCGTTCAACCAGGCGGCTGTATCCGGCCCCAGCAGGAAGAGGCAAGGGATTATCGGAGGTGGCAAACTTCAAGGAAAGGGAGGATGCAGAAGTTCAAGGTGTTTGCCTATCGCATTATCTGGAACCGATAACCTTAACCGTCTTGCCACACTGGCACGTTGTGCCTGTTCCAAAAATCTCTTCAGACAGAAGGAAATATTTCTGTCAGGCAATTACATTAAAAAAAAAAACAAAAAAAACCAAACCAACCCTTGGCCCCAAATCATTGATAGGATGAATATGGCCCTATCTGAGGTTCCGGGGATGTTTGAGAGGGGCTGGGGGGAGGTTTATTTTCTATTAAATGCCTATTTATTTTCTATTAAAGTCACTACCCAGCTGTCAGTTCAAAGCAAAAGCTCTAGCATCCCAGCGCAAGGATTATTTTTAAGATGTCCTGCTTGATAAAGAACAGCACTGGGCTAAGCATGAATGCTTCTGCTTCTTTTGTGACATTTAACCCTATCCATTAGAGTTCTTCCACTTAACATGAAACAATCACATGTTCCTAAGGACAGAGAGAGCAAGAGAGAGTCCACTTCATGCATCCAGTGGATGGAGCAGGGAGTGCAGGAATCCGGCTGCTGCATGAATGGAAATGGCAATATTTTGTGCAAAATATTTGCAATTGCAGGCTTCCCTCGCATTTACATGTTTTATATTCATGTTCCTGATTCATCAGATACCGAGGTGACTCCAGTGAGAAGTTTCCTCTAATGTAGAGCACAGAAACTTTGTCTGGTAGACTCATGCAGGCCCTTGACATGGAGTTTAGCTTATTCTGTGCCAATATGCACAATAGGTACCAACATCCCCTCCCTCCATAGGAATTCATGCTGCTTGCAGGAGGAGGAACATTTATGCTCAGGAACGTGGTCAGCACGCTCTGCTTCCAATATTCCTGCTAGATGTCACAAGCACAGGGCATGATACGACACCTGCCCAAAGGCTTAGGTTATCTTTGAGAATATAAAATGAACATCATCCACAATTCAGTAGGTTCTTTATGGGTAATTTGCCACCTACACATCCATTATTAAAGCTCTTGATGCACCCGAGTGCTCATCTCTAAGTTACAGCAGTAATATGAAATCCCACAAAGTTATTATTACACAATTTTTCTTGCAAAGATGATATTTTACTGCTGCAATCGCTTCCCTCTAGGAGACTCCAGAATAAGATTTCATCTCTATTACTAATGATTTATAGACTCAACTCTGTGCACATATCTTGAGCTTTCCTGTGACCTGCTGAAGCACAATTAATGGAAGCTGTGATGAGGAAAGCTGACTTCCCTCTTCCTACTACAGAGGAACCATTGCAAATAGGGTCTATTTGGAAGTTTCATACAAAGTAAAATGCCAGCGTGTCCCTGCTCTGTTAGAGAAGGAAACAGGAAGGGGGAAAAATCGATTAAAGTAAGATGGAAATGGAGAAGAACGAGAACATATTAAAATAAGAACAGTTACAGGGAACTTGACTACAATGGAGTAAAGAGGTGGAGAGAGAAGCATTGTAGTGAAATAATAACGCATGTGCTACTCAGTAAACCCATTCTGGCAAGGGTCTCTTTTACACTGAGAAACCTTTTGGCTTTGTTTTTGAAATCTCATTGCCCCAGAGACCAAATGAACTAGGACGTTAGTGGGAGGAAAAAGCCTCAGACTTTATTCCTGTGTTGGAAGCTCATGAGCCAAAGCCCAGGAGCGAAGGCACAGGAGCAGAGAGCTGCCTGCACTGTTGCTCCCAGGGCCAGGGTCTCCATCTGCACGTGCTGGGAGGGTTCTGTTAGGTCTGGGAATAGCACTGTGTTCCTTGAGGACAAGGAATATAGAGTGGAATTCAATAAAAATTCCACCGAGTATGGTATTCTCCTTCATTTCCTTTTCCACTCAGCTTTAGTGCAGTATCGCTCCTCCCGGCTACTGACTGCAGCAAAACCAGTCTGGGGAGAAAAAGGTTTATACATAAAACCAGCTCCTGCTTGCAATAAAGCTGGCTGGGCTGAAGAAGAAAGTGTCCCATAAAGCTGGTGTCTTACTTTAAAGACTTGTCTTTTGTTGCTTCAACCCTGTTGCACCGAAAGGGATTGTGCTGTTTTAATTCTGTAACACGGGAACGCTACTAAACTCACACATGTATGGTGAGACCTAGAACCTTTCATGCGGTACATCTCTCATTCTCTAGCATTATTATTTCTCAGATGAAGTCTAGTATTATAATTATTCACAATAAGAAGTATGTTCTTGACTGCTGTTAAACCCTTTCTGGAGTGGATTCCCTCTATGACAATAAGCTTACGGGTTACGGAAGAGGAATGCTTTCCTTTATAACCTTCATACCACCCTTGCTTTTCTTCTGATTAGCAGAAACAACATTTAAGGAGAATTTTCTGACTTGTTTTTCTAGCAGGTCCCAGGAGGTCAGAATTTACAGTCTTGCTTTTGTCCTTGGAAATGTATCTGCATGTTCACACCTTCAGATTGAAGTATAAATATTTTGGCTTCTCTGCTGAAGCCCTAAATTAGGTTTCCCGCTGGGACTTTACAGCCAGAAAAGATACATCTTTGTTGTCTTTTTACTTGTGAAATATTTTGTGCACTTGAGTTATACTATCTTTTGTTTAGACTTCAGCTCTGTTTTGTCTTGTCTTGGAGTAGTTCAAGGGCTGAATAGACAGGGTCAGAGTCTGAGATCTAAAGAATATATGAAACAAGCAATTGCAGAAATAAAATCCAAAGGCAAGACAGCTTGGAGATTTGGAGAGAATGTTATGATTGCATTTTGTGAGGGCACTGAATTGCAGTTATTAAAGCTGAGCGCTAATGACTAAATAAGTGGTAAATCTATATTCTGGAAAAAAAGTCATCACTTTGTAGCTGGGGTTGTGACACTATTTGTAGGTGTGAGCCTGCATAGTCTCATTTGTGTGTGTGTTAATTCCTTGTGTGCATCCCTATGTGAATTTGTGCTCCCACACAGGGGGCTTTATTTAGATCCCTTGTACATGTGGAATGTGTCATTTGTTTGTGTACACCACCTTTTTTTTTTTTTTCCTTTTTAATTTTCACTTGTGTCTTACACTATTCTTAGCTTTCGAACTTAATGTAAGGTTATAAACTTGTGTGAGAAGTTACATGCTTTGGGCAGTCACGTGCTACAATTTAGAGTAAGAAATGCTTCACATGGCTTCAACTTCTACAGTTTTCCATGAGACAGGGTGCTGATTTTTGTATGAGCACATGAATAGATGTAGAGACAGAGTGATAAAGCTGTGATTTTGTCAACTCTGGTTACTAATACATACTCAACCTTTAACATATAGATGTGTCTCTTGATGCTCCGCAACAGTTAGGTATGTATACGTGTATGTGTTTTGACATCAGCACTTATACAAATATTTATCTGTGCAAAGATAGATGTGTATGTCTTGCTTGTGTAATTGTTTCAAAAGAACCAGAGACAAATAACCGAAGCATGAGCACGAACTGTTGGTGCATTGAGTATTTTAAATAACACATATATGTACGTGTAATGACAAAGTATATAGTTCCTTAAAACCTACTGGTTTGCCCACCAGTAGGCAAAACTACAGGTCAGACCTGTGTAAAATAAATGCACATAAAGTTACAGCAGTGACAACTGGCAAATTAATATACCAAAAGCATAGAATTGACTGAAAAACTATTTAAATGAAAACCTTTGTCCTTTTACACAGAGATAAGTTCTCGTCCAGCTCACAAGTTGTATCTCCTTGCAAAAGAACATCCCCTTCTGCCTATTACACGATTATAGTTGAGCATCCAAACAGTAAGTAAAAGAGAGAGAGAGGAAGAGAATTCAGGAAGCAAAGACATTTACGAGCGAATAAATTAGTTACTGACTAAACATTTTCAGCATTTTGATAAGATGTTTCTTGCGTGCCAAGAGACATTGCTGAGTAGGTGTCAAAAGTCCAAGCAGATTCAATCTAAAGATAACCTCAAAGAACACTCCCTGCCAGCATTTTGTTGATTTTAGCAGTTCAATATGTTTCACAACATGAGATGAATTTTCATTACACAGTGTATCATACTGCCAGAACCTGCAGTGACCTGACTTGAATTTTTCACCCACTCAGGAACAATTTTGCCATTAGTCAGGCTGCATGGGGGCTGGGAGTGCAAAGTTCCCATAGCTCTGAAGCTGAAGAACACAGCAAGCATGTCTGGAAGATAAAAAATGCAAATGCAATTCTAGGAAAAATGGAGCATCAGAGTTAGATAAGAGGTAAATACCTAGGGTCTGGTGAAATGGGACTGCTGGGGATGCACTTTCTCAGGGCATGTGACAGAGGATAAAGGGTCTCACTCCCTGTGACGTGGCAACTCTTTCATTTTGCCCCCATGACATGATCCAGCAACTTTTTTACAGTGTGAAGTCTGAAATGGCCAGAAACCAGGGAAAAGAAGCTCAAGAAAAATCAGTATGCTTTCAAGCAGGCAGTACAATCAATATTAGGAATAATACACCAATTGGCCGCTCTGTGTACAGACCACAGGCAATCCTTGTGCATAACTACTAAAGAAATTAACTCCTTTACTGTATAGGATTATTTTTGAAGTGACTGTTGTTCCCCACTTGTATTTTGTCCTTTGGTTGTCCAAGAGCATCTCTTTTGCTCAGTTTATACAGTGTCCAAAAGAACAGCATTCTCAACCAGACGTGGGGTCTCTGGGCACTACAGGGATAATATGTAAAAGGATACTTTAGCATTGCTCTTTGGAGACCTGGAATTAAGTCTTCTGTTTAACTGCGATCGTTACATTGACAACACAGTTTGAGGTTATGAATGTTGGTCTCGTGGTTAATGGGGCTCTAGAGATCTGGGTTCAGCCCTTGGCTCAAGCACCGGCTTCAGCTGTTCAATTAATCTCCCTGTGCCTCAGTCCCTGATCTGTAAAAGTCAGATAATAACGTATCTCTTCCCTATCCTGTGTCTGTTTCACGGAGTTCACTTATAAACTCTCCAGGGCAGTGAGAGTCTCTTTCTTCAGGTCTGTAGAGCTTCTAGCACAATTGGGCTCTGATCTTGCTGCACTTCTGCAAGACCTGCTGTATCAGGACAGGGAATAATTGCAAAATATGTCTCAATCATGCTAGTTTTTACTTTTTTCAGTGAGGCTCACAGTCCTTCTTTCCTCTGGTCTCCCCACATAACCCTTGAAAAGGCTTCTTTTACTCTGTGTAGCGTGCTGGGCCACCTCCTAGAAATCACTCTGTGCATAAAAATTCTTCTGACTCTGCTGGGATGCTGGTATGCCTTTTTCCATTAAAAAAAAAAACCAAAACAAAAAAAAATCAAAAAAAAAAACCCCAACACAAAAAACAATATGCTGCAAATTATTAAAGAGGACATCTGACAATGCCATCAGAATGCTCCTCGGTCCTCCGATTGAGGCAGAGATCATCAGTTATTTTTTAGCATTCAATTTAAAAAGGGGCAAAAAAAAAAGCGCAGAGAATGCTTTCCAAGGTCATCATTGTCTCTCTTGTTTTTCTGGGTTTATTTTTGGTCTCAGATATGCTGCAGAGTGAACATCCCCTCTTCCTGCACATTGTCTTCAGTGGACAGTTAAAAACAAAAACATTTTTGAAGGAATATCACCTTCCTAAGAGAATTGGAGTGTATTGACAGAGTATCAAAACTTCAGGCCCAGAGAGGAGACCTCATGCTGAGCCACTGAGTAGGCACAAACTCTCCTCTCAGCTGTGGTTTCTTACCTCCATCTGAAGAAATTTCTTCCTCAAAATAATGCAAATGGCCATAAGATTATTAAATCCCAAAGATTTTATTTATTAAAGTGCTCATTCCTTTTTCATTTTCTATAGGTTCTTGACTGCTGTTGTTCCGCAGTCCTGTTATGCACGGCAAGATAAAATATGTCCTTCTCCAGTTTTGAATTTGCTGAATGGATTGAATGCTCCCTTGCTGCTGCACAGGCCATGATGCTCCATATCTATCATCTCTAGATCTTTCATTATCCTTCAGACTGGTATGGCATCCCTTCTTATTATTCTTCTTTCCAGGGTCAACAATTCCAATCTTTTCAATTTCTCTGACATATGAAGGGTTTTCTGTGCCTTTGCTCATTCCTGTCACCCATCTTCAAACTCCTTCAGTTCTCCTGTATCCTCTCAGAGATCACATAGCTGGTACCACGTACCAGATTCTGGAGAGTTCTCCAGTATTTCTTTAGAGACAGGCATCCTAAGGGAATCTATATTCTTCTGTCCTGCTCTTCATTTCAGCTCCCTTTAAGACATTTTTAGGATATGTGAGTTTTTCTGCAATGAGGCACAGGAATTTCCTAAGTCACTGCTAAAGAACTTTTTGCTCCCTAGTAGACGGATTTGTTAGAGGAGGACAAGAGGACTTTCATCTGCAGTGTGCATACCTCCACCAGGTACACTGGGAGCTCCTCCCAGAAGACCAATGCCTCATGCTGTCTGAAAAGAGCTCACAGGTTTTAGTTTCTGTGCCCAAAAAGAAATTGTTTTACAAAGCCAGAATCGACTGAGCAGATCTTGGTATGAGAAACAGAAGTCAAATAAGAGAATAAAAGAAAAATTTTGGACTACTTGAAAGTAGTTTGGAAAAGGTTACCTGGAGGAGCTGTTGATGCCCCATCCCTGGAGGAGTTCAAGGCCAGGTTGGATGGGGCTTGGAGCAACCTGGTCTGGTGGGAGGTGTCCCTGCCCATGGCAGGGGGGTTGGAACTGGATGATCTTTAAGGTCCCTTCCAACCCAAACCACTCTATGGTTCTATGAAAGTGTGTCAGGGACCTGCAATTTTTGAGGTGAAGGCCTCTCCTAAGATACTGCTTTCTGTAGACAGGGCTCCCCAGATAACATTCTATCTGCAGAAAGGTTTTTCCCTGATTACTTATCAGCTACTTTTCAAAGTGAACTTAGTGCTACTGAAAGATGCCAATTCAACAGCTGGGAGGACTGAAGGTCCTTCAGAAGGATACATGGGACCCAAGAGGTGTTCGAGCTCCAGTGTGCTGTCAACGTGGCTCAGTCCAAAGGCAACTTTCTCAGCTGGAAAGAATTAATCTTCTGTCTAGATGATACTTATATGGCCCTAATTACAGTGTTATCTAAATTATTCATAATCTGGAGCCGTGTCACTGTAGAAAAATGGGACCTTTTGCAGGCACACATGCAGTCACACACACCATGCTCTGGAGCCACATGGCAAGAGCCCTTTCCTCAGCCATAGCTGCTACGGTGGCACCTTACTGGGAAGGACATAAAATCATAGAATGGTTTGGGTTGAAAAGGACCTTAAAGACCATCCAGTTCCAGCCCCCTGCCATGGGCAGGGACACCTCCCACCAGACCAGGTTGCTCCAAGCCCCATCCAGCCTGGCCTTGAATCTCTCCAGGAACCTCTCCAGGCAGCCACAGCTTCTCCAGGCAACTTGGGCCAGTGTCTCACCACCCTCACAATAAAGAATTTCTTCCTAGTGTCTAATCTAAATCTCCCCTCTATCAATTTAAAACCATTCCCCCTCATCCTATTGCTCCTCTCCCTGATCAAGAGTCCCTCCTCATCTCTCCTGTAGCCCCTTTAGGTGCTGGAAGACTGTTATAAGGTCTCCTCAGAGCCTTCTCTTTTCCAGGATGAACAACCCCAACTTTCATGTAGGAATGTCCTTATGGTACATAAGGTACATAAGGTAGGAATGTCCTTCCATGTAGGAATATGGTTTAGTGATTTTTATTGCTCTTTTTTTTTTTTTTTTGTCGGAGTTAGGTTGTTGGTTGGACTAGCTGATCTTTAAGGTCCCTTCCAACCTAGACGATTCTATGATTCTATGAATGTGTGGTTTTGCTGTGGAAGGCAGCTCCTCTTTCCCCTTCCCAGCTGCAGAGCTTTCTGCAGGCTGCCGTTTGGATGGCAGCACACTGGATATCCGCCTGCCTTGTCGGCTCCACTTGCCAAGCAATGCACATTAGTTTGCTCTTTGCTATTTTTTCAGTACGTGAATGCGCTTTCTCAAAATATGGAGAAACCATGATCTCATTTCATAAAACCCATCAGGTTTTTTAGCTTTGAACTGTAGTTTAAGGATACATTGACTCACTCACTGACAGAGACTCCTTATCCTTCAGTCCATTTAATTCTCGAGAAATTTTCCACTTCCCCTGAAACCTTCTAAATATTTTCTTTCCGTTTCCACTTGCTTGGGCGATAAAGGCCAGAATTACTTACCACGCTGAGAGTAAAAACCCTGCTTCTAGAGAAACAGGCTGACAGCCCCTGCCTTTCATCTCGGTGCCTTGTTGTTCCTCCCTCTGGAGCTGAGCAAAGGTTCAGACACCCACTCGAGGGGTGCCCCTGCACCCATAGACATCCCCCTCACCCCCCGGCTCCATCCCTGCTGTGAATCACAGCCTTTGCCCTGCACCGTTGGTGGGGCAGGGCATCCAGAGGCAGCAAAGCCGAGCTGCCAAGTACCAAACCAGATACGGGACGTGCCAAGAAGGGGAAAGGACGACAAACGAACGGGCTCGTCCAGCCAGATGTAGATATGCCTGTCTGAAGTGTGTTCTTGGCAGAGAAACTGCAGCCGCAGCATTTCGGGCAGCAGGGCACACCAGGCAGCGGGAAGGGACGGAGCCTGCCCGGGGGCTGAGGTTCAAAGGACTCCAAATGACAGGGACAGAAAGAGCTGGAGACCTGACAGGCAGCAGCCTTTCCCTAGCCACAGGTAACACCACCCTGTTGCAAGCACAGCTGGGTTATGCTCTCGAGAGGGGCTCTTGTGGGACGGAGTGAGGCTCTGTCAGCCGTGAGATAAGTGACGGTGACATCCCCTGACTCTCTGAGCAGCTCCTCACCTCCAGGTGACAGCAGGGGTGGCAGGGGGTGATGTGCATTCACCCCCGCAGCTGCTACAGGTCACAGCGCCCAGCGACAGCACATTTGCACTTACATGACTGACCATGCACTGCCATCACGTGAGACACGGGCACACTTTGTTTTCCCCACCATCCTTTGTGCCACCTTTTGCCACCTTACTGTGGGGACACTGGCACGGGGATGCTCAGAGGGATGTAGCCCCTGTGCTGTGAGGACAGGCTGAAAGAGCTAGGGTTGTTCAGCCTGGAGAAGAGAAGGCTCTGGGGAGACTTTAGAGCCCCTTCCAGTCCCTAAAGAGGCTCCAGGAGAGATGGGGAGGGACTCTGGATCAAGGAGGGGAGCAATAGGATGAGGGGCAACGGTTTTAAACTGAAAGAGGGGAGATTTAGATGAGATCTCAGGAAGAAATTCTTTGCTGTGAGGGTGGTGAGACACTGGAAACAGGTTGCCCAGAGAAGCTGTGGCTGCCCCATCCCTGGAGGGGTTCAAGGCCAGGCTGGATGGGGCTTGGAGCAACCTGGTGTGGTGGGAGGTGTCCCTGCTCAGGGCAGGGGGTTGGAACTCCATGATCTTTAAGGCTTTAAGGTCCCTTCCAACCCGAACCATTCTATGATACCACAGAGCAAACAACTGAAGGGCCAGGAATGTCTTAGAGGACTTGGTTCATTGCACATGAGTTATAATGCTCAATCCAGCCCAAGCCAGATGCGCAGAAGAGAGGAACAAAACATGCAAGAGATGTTTCCTGTCAGCCACAGCCATCAGACTGCACAGGTTTATCCCCAGGCGTCTCTTTTCAATGGTGTTCTGTAAGTCTCCAATTGCTATGCTGCGAACATCTCTCAAGAAATACTGCCAGACATCACATTGACATTCACAGCTTCATTCGTTGCCAGCTTTTACATCACCTGTTGTTGGCAGACTCCATCAATGAGGACAGTTTTCTGGTAATTATGTCAGCCAACCTTCTTCTTTGTATAGCTGCGACGATCTGCATTTGATATCAGCTGATGTGGTTCATGAATTGTTGTCTTGAGAGCTTTCAGTTGACATATTTGCCTGTAGCTTCCAGTTTTACACTTTTAATACACCTTGACTGCAGGTGCAATTCTGTCTTTTGTGCATGCACTGCCTTTTTTGGGTTTGGGTTTGTTTTTTTTTTTTTGGAAGTGGGCTGTCAAACAATTAAAGGAAAAGCTACAGAGCCTCTTTGGGGAACAAAAGCCAGAATCCTTCTAAAATGTTCAGAAGGACATAGGAGGTGGTGGGCCCTGCAAACCTATCAGTGGGCTTCCCAAATCCCCAGCGAGGGCTCAGAGGCTGGGGACGGTTGGTCAGGGATTAGGTGGAAGCTGTTATCTCAGGCTGGCTTGGTTATGTGTTTCCTTCAATTCAGCCCCCAGCAGCAATGGACCTAACAGCTGCATGTTCTTCGCTTCCCTTTTGAGCCCTGCTCTGGCCAAAAAAGCCTTTATCAGAGGACACATTTGGGTACCTTTGTTCATTAATGATAACTGAGATGGAATGCAGTTTCTTCTTCATCTCCATTGCCTCTGCTATAAAACCCCATGGAATAAAATCTCCTGGGGCTTCGCAGTGCTACAAGTCAATAGCTAAAGGGAATTTAAATAAACAGTGCCTAAGTTTGGCAACAGTAATCAGTTGAGGTTTTGGTTTTCTTCCCTTTGATGTCCACAGTCTGCAATTTCAGCAAGTCCTACTAGCCCAGCCTGAGGGAAAGGGGACGAGTCCTCACTGCAGTTCTGTGCTCTTCTCTTCAGCATTTGCATTCTTGTCTTTCCCTCATTCATTGTAAGGACCGGAGGGTTTCAGCCAGCCATCGGTGCGGGAGGGAGCCTGGGTGCTGTTCCTGTGGGAAGTCCACATTCCCTGCAAGCCTTGCATAACGCAGACTTTCCCTCGGACTCGGTCCAGGATTGCTTCCTGCCAGACACTTTTCCTCCAGCAATGAGACCATATGAGGGAAAAAAAAAACACCTTTATTCCCTATTAGGGAAACACCTCATTCTTCCTCTTCCTTTCAAACCTAAGGTACGTTAAAGCTCTTATTATATAAACATAAAAAAGCACTCTGATGAAGCTGTCAGAGTCTTGTTGTGACATCCCAATATTCTGGTTCAACAGGTTTCTGTGTGCTCTTTGCCAGTCTCCCTAAAGCCTAACACCTTCCTTCTGCCACCAGCTAATGACATTACTTAAGTAATCTGTGTTATGACACTGAAGGTCAGGGGTTTAAATCCTGCTGATCAGTCACAGCAAATGTCATCACAAAAACAGTGACTTCTTTTCTTACTCATTTTTTTTTAATCCTAGAATTGCTGCTGACGGGCAGTGCACATCCCACTGGCATGGATGCCTCAGCAGGTAGGACCTACCATGTCATTTGTGTTTCAGTACGGGAAAAACAACCACTGATGCAATTGTCACGCTGCCAAAAATCCACACCACAGATGAACCATTAAAATCCAAGCTGAATTTACTGCATGGCCAAACAAGCAGTCAGAAACCAAACCCTTACCCAGAAGAACTGCAAAAAGCAAACAGCCAGAGCTCACAGAGGTTACTCGTAGCAGAGTTGTGCATGGCTTTATCAAAATCATGTTTTAAGTACAGTTTTAATGAACAGCACTGTAGAATCATAGAATAGTTGGGGTTGGAAGGGACCTTAAAGATCATCCCATTCCAACCCCCTGCCATGGGCAGGGACACCTCCCACCAGACCAGGTTGCTCCAAGGCCCCATCCAGCCTGGCCTTGAACCCCTCCAGGGATGGGGCAGCCACAGCTTCTCTGGGCAACCTCTTCCAGTGTCTCACCACCCTCACAGCAGAGAATTTCTTCCTGAGATCTCATCTCAATCTCCCTTCCATTACCTTAAAACCGTTACCCCTTGTTCTATGTCTCCCCTCCCTGATGAAGAGTCCCTCCCCATCTCTCCTGGAGCCCCTTTAGGGACTAGAAGGGGCTCTAAGGTCTCCCCGGAGCTTTCTCTTCTCCCGGCTGAAAGACTTAATTATCTTTTGGTAAGCAAAGATTTAGTTATCTTTTGGGCCATAAACTCTCCGGACACACAGGCAATGAGACAAGAGCTAATCATATGGAGGCAAACACCAATCCTCCTGTTCGTAACTGCTTGCTCTTAATTTGCCTTGTTTCTGCTTGTGAACAACCGTGAACCAGACTTTGTGCTCACTGGCAGCGTGAAGTTAATGGGATGGTGCACAGCTCTGGGTCAGCTGAAAGCTACGGCGTTCCTCGTAGCACTGAAGTTTCCCAGAGGATTTGCAGGATAAGTTTGTGAACGTTGCTAATAGGGAAATCTCTTACATAGGAAAACGTACAGCTGAGTTTGCACAGTGTAATTCCACTGAAAGGGGTAGAATTACAGCCCAGGGGCCAGTGTCCCAGCGCAGAAGAGGTCCTTGGCAGTGCCAGGCTGCAGTGAATGCCAGGCTGTGGTGGCAAGAGGTCCTCAATGCGAGCAGAGGGACTGGTGGCAGCCACCTCCCACGTTTCCCACTTGTTTTCCCATTCACCTCCGGTCACCCCCTGCCCTGTCAAATGCCAGAGGGATAACTAACCTCCGCCGTGTTGCAGCTTTTGCCTTTACCACAGGACACATCAGTTTTTCCAAGTAAAAAGCAGGGCGGTACCCTTGCTCATGCTTCTTGAGAGAAAGACAAAAGCCAGGAAACACAGTGGAGGAAGGACATAAAAAGAGAAGAAAGATGACCAATACCGTACACATCTCATGGCATCTCTGCAGGAAAGAAGAGAGCTACTCTGTAAAATAGGTTGCCTGTAACGTGTGAGGATGTTGACACAGAAAACCAGAGTGGATGGACACCCCTCTTCCAGGGAACAGTCTAACCCATTCTTGCTCCCCGACTCTCCTGGAAAAAAGGAGGAGGATTGCTGGGCTGGGTGGGAAAAGTATTTTTCCTGCGAAGAAGTGAGACGGCTGAACTCTGTCTCCCCTCCATGTGTGTTTTTTGAGCTTAGTTCCTAGTCATGGCTGGGGTCAGCACAGGTGAGCCCTGGAGGCAGCATAATGTGAGATGCTGAAACGAGTCCAACCGCCGAACACATTTGTGCCACGACCCAGATTTCGTCAACGCATGGAAAGTCCCCAAGTTCAGCTGGGAAAATATTCCTCAGATTAATTAGAAAACGAGGGCCAGTCTGAGGCTTGAACTCAGCATTGGAAATACACTCACACCTTGTTCGTTCCAAGGGATGTGAAGCAAAGTGCAAAGGAGATTGTCAGAAATTAACCTGATGGGTCTATTACTACTTTAACGTGGCAAACCACTGCAGGAAATCTTGACTATGATTTTGACCAAGATTCCTGTTACAGAACTGATGCTCTTATCATGGGCAGGGGGTTGGGCTAGATGGTTGGGCTAGGTCCCTTCCAACCCCTACCATTCTGTGATTCTGTGATCTCTGGAAGAGGTTCAAGCAACAAGGACACATTTTTTTCAATGTCAATTCATGTGGCAAAGTAACCAGACTTTAAGAGCTGCAGCTGCTTTTCTTGTTTTATCTTTTCTTGTTTTTTTTTCCTCTGTGTGCAGTCAAATGTTATGACCGTAAGTGCTGAGCCACAGGATAAAAGTAGTGGAGTAGGAAGTGGCAAAGAAGAGAAATTACAGTAATGGAAGAACTGCAGTGACAGGTTGTCTGAAAGCTCCTCTGATCTGAGGGATGTGTGCTCAGAAAAGTCCCGAGCAACGTCCCCAGGCCTTGGCTGTTGCTTTTGATAGTCATAATCCTGGGACTGCATACCAGTAGCAGAAACCCATTAAAAATAGCATAACATAAAAGTGTCAGAGCAGTGAAAAACTTAGAGAGGTAGACAGGGAAAAGCTGTTGTAGAAGCAAAATGGGGAGTAGGAGCCAATGTGCCCGACTGGCATTACAGTTGCCAGCATTGACCAGCTGGTTGCCCTAAGGAGCCCGGAGAGCCTGGTCAGAGCCAGACGACCTTGTGTGCACTCCTTGGTGGCCTTGCCTGCACTGTCATGAACAGTTATTTTTTTTTTTTTAACCATTGACAGGCTGGGTTGTTCTATGTGTGGTTTTTTTTTTACCACGAGGTGTTTTATGAGGGTGTTGTGCTTTGGCCTGCTGCTGATGGCAAAGCTTCGAGTCCACAGGTCTGTATCACGAAGCAAACTGACCAAAGGTCAGGGCTGGGGCCAGGGGAGCAATGACAGTTATTTTCAGTATGAGCATTATCCACTGTCACGTCCTCATCTGAAAACATTTCAGCTGTTGCAAAATGTGAAACTTCCCATTCCCCAACTTTTAGAGAGGCGATTTTTTATTTTTTTTTTCTGAGAGCCAAAAGGAGACTCAGCCACTGGTCACTGTGAGACCAGTTGTCTACCTGTCATTATTAAGTTGTTGCCAGTATGAAGGCAAAAAAAAAAAAGAAACAGGAAGATATATTAAGCCTGTCTGTTATGGTGATTGTGTTTAAAGGAACAAAGGGCATTTCACGCTGCCTGAAGTTCAATGCGGAGGGTGGGATTTATCTTTCCTGGCTTTCCTATTCTGTCAAGTCAGTCATCTGTGTCTGAGCTAAGCAACTTCGGCTGCCTGCATGGTCAACTGAGGAGAACAGGAGCTTCCAGAGGGCAAGTCACTCTGTCTTGTTTTACACACCCACAGCAGTCAAAAGGATGACCCAACATCTACAAGGTTTTCACTATACCCTGTCTCAGGTTTGGTCCCAGTGATGGGATGTTCACAGGCAGCCAGGGCATGTCTTCAGGAGCCCATTTCATGCAACCCAAGATGATTTGAGATATGATACATGCAGCATGTGGGGGTGACCGGAACTCTCATCTGAAAAGCACACTCCTGATGTAGGCAGAGACGCAAATACAGGCACAGATCTCTTCTTTATAAAAGACACTGCTTTGGATAAACATCAGGTACAGGGTGGACCAGGCAGGATGTTCTCACCTGGTCCTTACATACCACTGTCAAGTGTAGGTGATCTACTTGCTTTACACTTGTGTTGGGGAAACAATTATCCCTTGCTCATTAAGAAGTAGACAAGAACGGTCTTTGAGGAAAGAGGATTCCTAACTTTGCATTCAGTAAACTCCTTTTCTGTGGACATAGAGACAACCTGATTTGGCACCCATGAACGTTTTGTTCCATATTTTAGTCAGTGTTATTGCTGCTATAAATACATTTTATTGCTATTTACACTTTGTTTACAGTAGGTGTAGCCAGGACAGGGAAGTAGCGCACAGATTCATTCCTAATTTATTTTGATTTCGCTTCTGCCATAAGTAAATAATTTTGAGAGTGTTCCAGGTGTTGTATAATTTCAAAAATCACTGTCTTTGCGGATCTTACAGCTGCACAGAGAAACCGGGCAGAAGACAGAACAACATCGAACATGGTTGTGGAAATTATGTGAGTAATTGTGCCTCTGAAAGCCATTTTCACACACTGAATGTTCCTGAGTTGTTTTATGCCCCTTACACACACACTCCTAAATGGCTATTGCTGTGTGACTGTACTTAGGGGAACTCTTGCTCCTGTTACTATGCATGGATAACCAGGCTCAAGCTGATGAAGTCCTCAGCACTGTGAGGAAGAGTAATTAGCGTGGGCCTCAATTTGATAAAAGCTCTTCCAGACATGTGCCCCCTTCCACAGAAGTTAACGCCAGGCTGATTTTCAGTAGTTCTGCAGTCTGTATTCCTCCACTTAGCTCTGGACGTCCCCTGTGAGGATGCAGGGAGGTACCTTATGGTAGTGGGCATTGTCTGTGTGTCAGCAAAAGAGGCTCCTACATGAGCAAGAACATGGGAGCAACCCAACGCACTGGGACTCAGAACAGTTATCTGCATTGTGGAATGAAAAATGGTAATTAACTGCAGTGAAACTGAAAGAGAGACTCAGAAAAGTGTTGAAGCTGTGCGTTGATACCTCCTTCTGAAAATTGTCCTCAGGACATTCAGATGGTGCATGGTGTCTCCGAGTGGGGAATCACTTAACGTCACATGCTCCCTGCTGGAACAGCTGGGAACCTCTTGGGAAGTCTTTTGTTCTAACATTATTTAAGATATGGGTCCAATGCTGCCCTTAATGAGAATACCTAAAATGTACAAAGGGTCAATCACCCTGGAAAGGAACAGGAAATAGTTGCAAAATGCACAGGGAGGGGCAAGTGTTCGAGGAGTCCAAGGAAATGCGGACCTTAAGTAACTGCTGATGTCTCCTGTGACTAATGTCTTATTGTTCATAGAACAAGCACAGGTTCGTAGAACAACGCTTGCCCATGCTGCTTACTGGGGAATAGAACCAAACATTTCTATGTCTTAAAGAAAACTGTGATTTTTCTCCGAAAGCTCATGCGTAAGGCCCAGATTCAAGGGAAAACTTCTCATCTCTGAATTCCTGTAATGTCTGAGGAAGCTGTAAGATAGGAAACCGTGAATCAAGGAGAAGAAAGTCTCACATTTGAGCAGGAAATACATTTTGTTGGTTCAGAAAAGCAGTGGCACTGTGCAACTTTGAGTTTGCAACTGCGCTCTTGCGCTCAGAATTGCCCAAAGGCTTTTGCAATTAAAGTCTGAAAGGTCCAGAGCAGCAGTTCCACTGCAGAGAAGTGCAAATGTTGGGGGACGAGAATAAAAGTGTTATAAAGAAGTGTCCAAACAAGCAAAGGCAAGAGGCTTAGTGCATGAGAAAGTGAAGGTAGCACCCACAATGAGGAAATAAGTTGTGGCTGCCCCATCCCTGGAGGGGTTCAAGGCCAGGCTGGATGGGGTTTGGAGCAACTGGATGGGTTGGAACTTGATGATCTTTAAGGTCCCTTCCAACTCTAACCATTCTATGATTCTATGATAAATATGTGGCAAAATACTCAGGAGGACAGGGATCCCAAGCAAACAGTCTGCTGTTGAGAAGACAAGGAACAAGGCAGCAGAAATGTAACTGGAGAGGAAAAACATCTAGGTCTGTTGTGGAGGAAAAAGTAGGAGAGTTTTTTCGATTTGAGTATTGGACAACTGAAGTAAATGTTGGAGTGACAACCAGAAATACCAGACTGGACAGTAGGGAAAAGGTCAGAAGTGAAGAGAGAGATTTGTGAGTCACGGCTCAGGTAGCACCTGTAAGTACTGGAGCACACGAGGTCATGAAGAATTGTACATATGGGAGCCCATAATAAATCCTCACCCTTCTTCACCTTTCAGTTAGCTGGATTTATTCCAGTTCAAAGCTGGGGATTCTTTAAGGTCCTGGTTGTCTTCTACCTACCTTCAGCAGCCCCTTCTTAGATACCCTTCCTCTTTCACATTTATACTATAGACATGTTGACAAAACAGCACAGCCAGCTCTTACACTCCAAAAAGTGCCTCAAACTACCTAGTGTTTAGACACAGAAACATCAGGTGTAACATCTGAAGCACCTTCTCCCAGAAAGTAGCATATTGAGGTCAAAGCTCTGGCATTCCAATGGTGTTGTGTGGACGTAGCAGGTACCTGGGTCTGGCATTGTGAGCAGGAACATCTCCCATGCTTCACTACCATGAAAGGAGGACAGGCAAGTAGCAGCTGCCTTTCTGCTTCTCACATGCAGGAAATTCAACTGTTTACCAACAAACAACAACTAAATCCAGGTTTTGTTATGGCTTGTCACATCGTGGAAAGTCAAACTAACAAATTCCTTTCCGAAACTCCTCAAGATTAAAAAAGCTATGTATAAAAGAGGCCCTTAATTTTAAGTGCCTTTGATGCAAACTCCTCTTCTGTTTGGTTTTTTTCCACTCTGTTTATCTAAATAGATGGCAAAACTGGTACCATTATTTTCTCTGTACTTAGTGCTAAGAGCATCAGTACTGCGGTGCGGATTCCAGGCTACAGGAGCACGGAAACCTAAGTGAATCCCATCCCACAGAGACCCATTAGACAGTCACTTATTGAAAAGAGGAGAAGGAAGCTCTCCAAGTTCATCTCTTTCTTGGAATAGCTTTCATATGCATACACAGCCTGAAAGAAAACAAATTTTACACTAACAAGTTTATGGAAGAAGGTCACAACATTTCCACTGAAAGGATGTGATCTCGTTCCTGTTGAGATTACTGGTTAAACTCCCAGCAGCTTCAGTCAGAGCTGAAGTGGAATGTGAACAAAATCCAGAATGGCTCCCTAGGCTGCCTAATAAATTTTACGCAGTTGTTGCTCTTTTTAGGAACTTGTTTTTTAGACAAATGGTAGAGATATGGAAAGTGGAGGAGCTAGAAGAGGAACAGAGAGGACTGTTTTGTCTGGACCAAAGGAATGCTGTTACAACAAGTTCTTTAAATAATAAATTGACATAGTGAGTTGAAATGAAATGAAAATGTTTTTCTTTCTCAATGTCACTTTGAAACAACCAATTTTTTTTCTGCATCTTTCTTCCCATGAAATGGGTAATATTCATCAGAATTCAAATGTTGTAGTGCAAAAATGCTGCCCTCCCATCCAGTCAAAAGCGTTTTCTGGTGAGGATGAGGATAATCTCCTCAGGCTTTAGGCCCTACTTGGCAGCCTCTGGAACGTGGTGAAGACGACAGGGTACAGGGATGAGGTTTTTGTTTCTCAGGCTTGGCTAGGTTTATTTTTGAAAGAGCATAGGTACAGGATGAAGGTCAGTGAGAAGGATGGTTTTAGCCACACTGACAAATGGGACACAAGCAGAGCAACCCAGGTGCCCAGACCTGAGGGTACCAAGGACATAAACTCAGCCGTGACTCACGTCCAACAGCAGACCCTTGTGGAGCAGCAGCAGCAGGAGGTCAAGCAGCGTGGCCAAGGGTGACCTCAGCCGTCTCTGCGCAGGCATTTGAATTGCTCCCCAAGGGCGTTTTGGCTTCCCCACTTCCTGCCTCCCCCAGGAGCAGCGATGGAGCGTGAAGCCACAGGCTGCTTTTCCAGGGAATCATCCTCTTCTGGAGAAAAACAGCTTCCTGGTCACTGAGGACCGGAGGGACACTGAACTGCCAGCCGTGTTCAAGGGCAGGTTGTCGCTGTCTCTTGCCAGAGAAGTCATTAGGACAAAGCCAAGCAAGCAGCAGCTCTCTTTACTCGTGGTTTATTCTTTCATCTTTTGATTGTGGCTGCTAATTGAGGTGTTAGCATGGCTGTGGTCACATCAAACCCAACATCAGATTTGCCACTGGCTCTGCTGGGAACCTTGTGGTGTCCAAAGGAAGCCTGAGTGCTAAATGGAGAAACCTCTTCTAAGAAGGCACAGTCCTAACAAGAGAGAAAACAAGACAAAAGCTCATTATTTTTCTGTTTGAATATATATACACACACTCTATTTTTAGGGTTTTTTTACTCCTGATCTGTCCTACCTGAAACTGAGTTTCTCCAGCTGGACGTCCTCAGCTCCCACTCATGCCAATTAGGCCCACTGTGAAAGTCTGAAAATGACCTACAACATTTGGAGCCTTTAATACAATTAGTGGAAGTACAGCAAGATCCACAGGGCTATGTAGCTTGCCCATTAAATTATATTACATGCAGACTACAAAGGGAGAAAGCCAGAGGGGAAAATGAGAGTATACATCAGCTGCTACAGTATTGGATTGTGTAGTTGCAATCCAGACAAATTAGGCAGTCACATGGGCAAATTCAACATCAACTTGTTAAAAGCTTGTTTTCAATCCAGTTCCTAAAGTGCTTTAGGACCCAGACAAATAGAGGCTCTTCAGCTGTTAACCACTCAGTGGGTTGTAGGCTGGGATGACTTCACTACCTATTTCAATTTGCTCTAAATCAGCCCCAGGGAGAAAAAAAATGACAGCATAATCAACTTCAGGAAGTTAGTTATTTGGATGAGAACATGAAGCATGAAGTAGCATGAACACACATTTTAAACTGATAATCAAACATACCTATGGCTTGAATCTCTTCCTCGGTGTGCTTTTTCGGTGCTGTGCAGCATAAATAACCTATGAGACTGTCAAAATGTAAGCTGGTTTTGTTTTGGTAGCACGAACACTTCCTGTGCTTGTGACTACCTCCTTCTGATCGATGGTGGCACCTCTGGAGGAAGTTTGGGGTCAAACACATGGCATGACTTCAATTGGCTGATTAAGCAAGTTATCATTGAGGAGGACATTCCAGCCCGAGGTGGTTCCTCATACATGGCACTTAACTCTATGTGTAATGGTAAGAGCCTGGCTGTAGTTTATAAGCTCAAAATGACCAAGTCAGGAAGTTGTGTCACACCTCCATTTTGCATAATTTGCTCCTAGAGTTTCAGCGGTTGATGAAGGTATTAGAATGCAAACTTCCTTTAATTATGCAAAACAAAGCCAGCACTGCACCGCTTCCAGAAGGATTTAACATCCAGCAATTGTGGGCAATTCAGAAGGTCACGGGGTTCACTCTAACTGTGTTTGTATGGAGACAGGCATTTGGGCCTTCCACACATTTCTCCTTTCCATTCATCTTCAGCCCCCTCCCTCCTGGGTCCTCTTAGCAACCACATACCACTTGGATGATCCTTAAAGCACTAAAAGGCTTTTCACTGAGCTGTTACAACAGTGGGAATGGACCCAGGATACATGATCTGATGTCAAAACCAGTGACTAACCTCAAGGGCTTCTCTTTACTCATCCCCTTTTTGACTGCTTTTATTGTCTTCTGATACTTTAAATCAAAGTCTTTCTGCTGACTGGCATGTATTTCCAATTTGGCTGCTAGAGACATTTGGTTTAGGCAACGTGCCTTATCTCTTTTTCCCCCTAGTCAACTGGTGGGGAAAATCCCACCCACACCAAATATTTAGAAGATGTCATTATCTGCCTATCTTTTTATTTGCATTGAGCATCCTTTGTTTGGGACTCAGAAGAGCTGTATGGTTCAGGAACAGGAAGAGCCGAGACAGACAGACTGGGACTGTACGGGGAACTGAGGAAACTCTAAAGAAGAACAACGTGTCCCGTGTCGTGTCCTGGTTTGGCTTCGGGGGGAGTAAGCACTGATTTATTCTCTGAGGCTTGGACAGGAACTGCATGTATGTCAGCCAAAAGAGTTTGGAATATCTGGGTAACACCTGTGGACTGATTTGCTTTCTTAATACGCTGGTTTCCAGCCATCCAGCTCTGTGAGAACTGCAGAGCCTATTGCAGTGATTACAGTCACAGAGGGACATTTTGGTGTTGTGGGACCAATGCTGTGCTTTCAAATAGAAGAACACCTCTAATTCTGTTAAACACTTATCGGTATGTTTTTGTGAATGTTTAAAGTATGGTTTTCATTTCCACTAAGCCAACTTTGTCATCAGATGATCTTAAAGTGTATTATACAAAGGGTAATGGTTTTAAACTTTTGAAAGAGGGGAGATTTAGATTAGAGCTTAGGAATAAATTCTTTCCTGTGAGGGTGGTGAGGCACTGGAAGAGGTTGCCTAGAGAAGCTGTGGCTGCCCCATCCCTGGAGGGGTTCAAGGCCAGGCTGGATGGGGCTTGGAGCAACCTGGTCTGGTGGGAGGTGTCCCTGCCCATGGCAGGGGGTTGGAACTGGATGATCTTTAAGGTCCCTTCCAACTCGAACCATTCTGTGATTCTATACAGTACAGATCTATCAACCCCAGAGCAGTATGAGAAGGGATCATCTGACTCTGAACACTTACTATTAAAAGTGAAGGATTTTTCTTAAAAAAATTTTAAAAATTCATTGCAAGAAACTTTCTGAATTTCTGAGGAAAGTTTTAAAAACAGTAGTGTTAGTTACTTCACTGCTAACCAGGTAATTACATGAGAGTTACTTTCAATGGGACAGAACACACACTGTGCAGGGTCAAGCTGGTAATGGCCTGCAGATATTAGTTAATGGAGCAATCCATCAGGACTGGGCACTTGGTGTTTGAGTGATGTTTATTATGCTAATAGCCATTGAAGTCAACGTGAATAACTGTGACAATGGCATTGTGGAATTCCACCCCTTGTTTCCATATCAAATCACTTCTGGTGACAGGTGAAAGGGTGAGGTGAAAGGCTCGACAAGCACTCACAGTCACAATGGGCAATTGAGGTTATGTTGATGCTTTCTCTTTAATGTTTCACCTGTGATCAAGATACTGAAAGCCAGATTCTGCCTTCAGATACAAGTATGTAAATTTGTTGTCTTAAAAAGCCTGGTCATTGTTCCCGGGAATGAAGTGTCACTGTGCTCAGATTGTATCTTCAGTTGAAGTTTAAGCAATCTTCACAGCAGCTTGCACAAGAATAAAGAGACTTTAGTTAGGAGTCCTTTCAGCCAGTTATGCATCAGATGACGTGAGGGACATCTACATCTGTAGCCAACCTGGCTATGCTAATGAAGCTCTTTTGCATTTGTGAAGAAAGAATCTATATAAATGATTAACACAAGGCTTGGCTGAGACCTATCATTTAATGTCAACTCCTGCTACTGCAAAATACCCTATCTCATGTAAATGCACCTTTGAGCTCTGAAGAGGGAAACTGTCAACCAGCAGTCTGATGGAACCCAGGCTAAACCTTCTGCTTTTGGGAGTTGGAGGTGTTCTTGAGCACAATAAATTCACGTTGGGTAAGACCTGTCCGCAGTTTGTCTTTTGAGAATCATTCAAAAATTTGACCAGGAACACCGGAGCCACAGCAGTTCATTGAGTTTGGACAACTCTTAAAAGCATGCTTAAGAGAAGGTCATGTCAAGGATGAGACCACATCTACCAAACCCCAGATTTACAAACCTAGCATGTAGCTAGGTACCAGGGAGTCCCCCTTACTGTGTAGGTGCCCGTTTTCATTAGTTGCCTCCCCACCCTGCTACTTCCCTTGGAATGGGTCTTCAGGCTCTTACACATGCTCCAAGTCTGATCTGGAAGATGACTTATGAATTGTGTCCAAAGCCACCCCTCCCTGCCCTCCAAAATTAGCCAGGGTCTATGTTTCATCCACATGCATTCTTTCTAAGAAAATGGGCAGTCTTGGGCTCTACAGTTGAAACTGCCTTTCCTGCAACCCAAGGAGGTTCCCAAGCTGCAAGATTTCATATAGTTCAGAAGACAGCAACCTTTCACTAACTGAAGAGGTCTATAGGAGATATGGGGAGGGACTCTTGATCAGGGAGTGGAGTGATAGGTCGAGAGGTAATGGTTTTAAACTGAAAGAGGGAAGATTTAGATTAGATTTTAGGAAGAAATTCTTTGCTGTGAGGGTGATGAGGCACTGGAAGAGGTTGCCCAGAGAAGCTGTGGCTGCCCCATTCCTGGAGGGGTTCAAGGCCAGGCTGGATGGGGCTTGGAGCAACCTGGTCTGGTGGGAGGTGTCCCTGCCCATGGCAGGGGAGTGGAACTCAATCTTTTCTAAGGTCCTTTGAACCCAAACCATTCTATGATTCTATGGTTTTATGAAAATTAGGCCATGGAAAAGCCAGGAGTGCAGTATCTCAAGGCCTAAGGGAGAATCCTACCTGGTAGTTATATCCACCTGGCAGGCAAGGTAGCACTGGATTACAGACCCAGCTCCCTCAGTTCCTCATATGTTGGATCCTTCATGGCTGAGGAAAAACACCAGTTCTAGGAAGCCCTCTGTAGCTGTATCCCTGTGAAGCACAGAGAGTCAACCCTGCACACGAAAGTTTTGCCTGCGTTCTCCTCTTTGCTTCCTTTTGTTTTGAGTTTTGGGCCAATCCAGTATCCCCTAAATCAATGGGAATCTTTCCATCAGCTTGGAAGGACATTAGATCAGGCACCATCTGACTGGAAAAAGTGACATCATGCTTCTAACAACACAGATATTATGAATAGCTTGGCTTTATGTAGCGCTTTTTAAGCAGAAAACATTGTGTAGCTTTAACCTCTGTGTGCAGGATTTGCTTTTACCAACCACCGAAAAGCAACCACATGTGGGGAGAAATGTGACTGCAATTAAACTGTTCACAGCAAAGTTCTATTATGATAGCACATCTCCCCAGTTCATGAAGCTCCAGGCAGCAGATGGTTGTTGATAACAACACAGTGAAGTGCAAAGTCGGGTGAAAAAACGTGATCTACATTAGTTGCCCAGTTGGCATTTTGACTAGAAAAGGTCATTAAGAATTTTTTGGTTGTGGTTTTTTTTTTTTCCTTCTTGTCTTTCCTGCATAAACTTTCCTCTCCGAGCAAGTTCAGTTTCAACTCTCCTGTTAATCTGACTAATATTTTTCATTTCACCCCCTTCTGCCTTTGAAAATGAGTAATAAGTGAAATCAATGATCAGTCCATGTACAAATCTATGGCATATCGACACATTTTCCAGTAGACTATATTTGAAAAATTATATTTTGCTGTCACAGGATGCAGAAATCTTTATAGACTGCAGATTTTGAAACACATTCTGTATCATTTGCAGATGGACTCAAAAACCAAAGGGGAATATATCTGCTCTAAAGACCTTGTGTCTCTCCTTTGGGATATTCTAATACTGGAATGTAAAAGAAAAAAAATACCTGCTCTTTCCTCCTTGTTTCAGGCAGTGTGTTCCAGCAAAGTAACACTAAGCTTTTGGATTATATGCACCTGTTAACACATGCTTGCTTCCTTCATTCCCTTAATTAATTTAACAATTATTAGCATGTTTCCTAGAGGTGCTATACTCTGATTAAGGGCTGCTGATTCCAACTTACCCTGATACAAACATGAAGGAAATGAAGAGTTGTTTCCAAAAAAAAGCTAAAGTGGGACAGACTGCAGCATTGAGTGATTGGAACTCTCCAGGTCATCCATGTGTTTGGACAGCTGAGCCCAAATCCATGGGGTCCGTGTTACGAAGGGGTTGCAGCCACGGGGTACCTATAAAGGGCACCGAGAGGCTGGAAAGAATTTCTGGGAGGGATTTTCACTCCCAGAATGAAAGCAGTGGGATATAATTTCAGGGAAAATATTACAGAAGCCTACCCCTCCCCTAAATACACGTAAAGCAAGTGAAGAGCTCAAGCCCCGGAATCCAAAAAACAAAGGCATTGGCAAAGCTAAAGCATCGAGGGATGGGAGGGATTGTGTCAGCCGTAGATTAGTTTGCTGCAGGCTTCTTGCCATATGCCTCCTTCCCAGTGCTGCCTCTACTGGGTTGAAATTTGCTTCCATAAGACAATCAATTAACATTATTAATTATGTTATTATGAATCTGACATTACAGATCGCAACCAAGCAGCTAGGATGTGAGTCAGCTGCAGAAAAGGGGCCTGAATAATGTCTGTCCTTAGGCAGTCACAAAAAGCAGAGGAATGGCTTTTTTTTTTTTTCATCAGATCTGAGCTGAAAGCTTTGCAAAAGATGAGGCAGGACACCAATTCCGTTGCGCTCCATCTTTCCCAGGGTATGGACTGCTGTCTCCCTCATTAGATCTCACAATTAGATTGATTTTCATTTTGGATAAACTGGCTTTCAGTAGTAAATACAGACTTGTCATCCAAATGATGATCCACTCTGGAGAATAAACCTTCCTTTCGCCCCCTTCCTTTCGGGCTCTTCTGTCCCTCTCAGCCCAACCAATATTCCTTCTTGCCAGGGTCTAGGCTGTACTCCCTGCTTTTTCTGAGGGATTTCCCAGTCTGTATCAAAACATTCATAGCAAAATCTGCCTTTCCTTTCTTTACTACCCTACCCTTAGATTTCCTAACAACCTTAGTGCTTCCCATCAGTCGACCTTATATTTATTCCCTTTCCAGGACTGCTAGGCTAGACCAAGTGCCAGTCCCAGGCTCCCTTAAAAGATCAGATCACCTGGGTAGCTGGGGGAATTGGAATGAAACTGGAATGGAACTGGGGGGAAATGGAATGGATTAAACTAGGCTGAAACGATCATCATTAGTGGTTTTTATTTTAAGGTGAGAAATGTGCATTTATAGAATGCTAAAAGAACATCTCCTTCCTCAGTTTTCACATAAAGTTCATATTATATATTAATATTAATATTTGAAGGAGGTTTGCATAATTTATGTGTAATTAGCATGTAAGTGATTCCTGTTGTAATCGTGTAAAAAATCACTATATTTCTGTAAAAAGTTATAACTTTTCTTGCCATCTTTTCATTAAAGGCAATTAAGTAGGAGTTGCCACAAGAAGCTAAAGCTTTCCATCATTAACATGAACTGTATTTGGCTATTTTCTGTATTTTTAAGAACTACTCTGAGGAAAAAAAAAGAAAACAAAATAAAAACGTCATCCACTGAAGTTTCTGTTTTACATTTATTCTGCTGGAAAACTCACAAAACCCCAGTTATTTCTACTAAGAGAACTTACAGATGTGACAAATAGTATGTACAGGAAAATCATGTACCTACTTTTCTGTATGTAAAGGTGGAGGAATGTTCAGGATGGGAAATTCCAGTGAAGCCAAACTGCCAACAGGGAAGGGCACAAACCTGCTCTTTGCTGTGTAGTCCACCCACCACCTTGGCTGCCAGCCCATTGCTGGAGGATCCAAGCATGGAGTGGCTGTACCTTCAAAGGTGAAGTCCTACCCCTTGGCACAGGGGAAGTCATGACACTGGCCTCTCATCACATGTTGCTTCATACTCTGCCACCATCACACTTGGACCGTTTTGGACAGCGGTGTCACTGTCTATAGAATCATAGAATTGTAGAATTGCCAAGGTTGGAAGGGACTTTTCAGATCAGCTAGTCCAACCATCAACCCAACACTGACAAAAAGCATCTCAACCACTTCCCTGGGCAGCGCATTCCAATGCTTAATAACCCTTTCAGTGTGAATATTTTTCCTAATATCCAGTCTGAACCTCCTCTGGTGCAACTTGTGGCCATTTCCTCTTGTCCTAGTGCTTGTGACTTGGGAGAAGAGATTGACCCCCACCTCTCTACAACCTCCCTTCAGGTAGTTGTAGAGCGTGATAAAGTCTGCTATGCCAAAGCATGTTATCTTTTTGCTTGTAGTCAGAGACTGGAACTGGTTTTTTCAAGTCCAGTGTTGCAGATTTGCTGGCTGCCACTGTAGTCTCTAAACTCTTTCCTTTCCTGTGGGTGTTCAGGACATAGTCTACAGGTTTTTTTGTCCCTTCCCTTTAAGTCAATATTTTTAAAATAAATCCTTGGGGAAACCGGACCTCTGAGATTAGGCACAGAGCAAGGGTCACTGTGAACTCTGCAAATGAAAGCAGCAGCTGACATTGCCATGGATACCTGTTGGACCTTTTTGGCTGATACTTGCACAGCTTCAGGTCAGTCAATGTCTGTCTGACTATAGGCAGAACCTATTGAAGAATCACAGAATGATATGGGGTTGGAAGGGACCTCTGGAGATCATCTAGTCCAATCCCCTGCCACAGCAGGGTCATCCAGAGCATGTTACACAGGAACGTGTCCAGGTGTGTTTTGAACCTCTCCAGAGACAGAGGCTCCACCACATCTCTGGGCAAATATGGACATAAGCTTGCATTCTTTCACTAATTTATCTTTTTCTCTCTTCTTTTCCTTCATGTTTGATGACACTGATTTCTGGTCTGCTTGGAAGCACTAAATACATAAAGCCAGGCTAGCAGGAACATGGTGGGTTCAAATGATATTGTCTCAGAAGGTCCATAAGGTCTATCAATCAGCTGAAAGGAGACAGAATCATGGGGGTGCATTGAGAGTCATGATTTACACTTAAAAAGGAAACTTTAGGTTGAATAACAACAATGATTTCCTGCAGCCTGTTAGGCTGTGAATAGAAGCCCACAGCAAGATGACTGGAGAACTGTAGATTTAGGATCTTTACAATCAGCCTGGGACAACATATTGCATGAAATGCCTTGTAGGGAATAATCGTGCATTGTTACAGGAAGGGACTAAATGACCAAACTGTCTCCAGCTTCTGCAAGTCTATGTCTTGAGCAGTTTTCAGCTTGTACGATTAGAATAATTGTTTTGTCAGTTACTCACTAGAAACTCCCTTCTGCTGGAGAGATTGTTCATGGCTGAAAGCTCCAGGCAAGACCCACTCCTGGTGTGACAGAATTACTCCAAAGATGAATAGAGGGAGTGTGTTCACTCTATAGCCATATAATCTATGATTAGTAAATCAAGCCGCTCTGCTAAGTACCTTTACCTTAGTTCTTTACCTTAAAAAATCAGCAAGAAAGGGAAAAAAAATCAGTAGAGTTGGGCAAATAAATCTGACAGGCTCCTATATTATTCCTAGCTTTGGAGCACTGTACAGAGGAATTCTGCAAAAGACACAATATTAGTCGACATCACAGAGATTATAAAGATGGCAATTAAAAAAAAAAATAGGCAAACCTGACTTTTAACTTGTTCAAATGTATTCATTGATGTTTACAAGTTTCTAACTGGTGAGCTTTGAATGAAAAATGTAATTTCAATTCAATTATGCGTTGATCAAAATGAAAGTAACATGGAGGCTTTTCAGCTCTTTGCTCTCTAATTTGTCCCCTTGTCGTCTCATGGAAAAGCAAGATAGAAAAACAGTAAAGTGATATTAGGGACACCAAAAAATGACTACCCCTCAAGACAAAAATGTTGAAATTGAATCATGTGAATGAAAAAGAGAAAGTGTCCAGTCATCAGCTTTGTACAGGAAAGAAATAGTCAAACTTTTCCATCAACGTATTTTCAAAGAAATTTTTTATAGAAGAGTTATGACATTTGCTTGAGCACAGAAATGATCATCAGAAGTGGTATTTTATTAGTAGCAATGACAGAATGGCTTGACTAGAAATAATGTTTCTATATATTTCAAGATACAAGTACTTCTCTGAGTTCCATTTTAGACAGTGAGAAGAGAGAAAACTCTTGGCTTAATTTTTTTTAAGTACAATTGTTTATAACAGTAGCTTTAGCCAGTGATCATGCACCATCTGATATCTGTTATCTGATACAGAGGGTGTCACTAACGTTTTTTCTCTGACTGGGGCAAAGTTGAGTAGTTTGTAATATATTGTTCTTGAAGGCTCACCTCCCACTGCCTTCTACAGGCTTCCTACTGACGGGTGAGGTTATCAGTACGTAAGAAATGGCATTTATTCTAGATTCGGTGAACTGTTTCTCTGGAACATTGGGAAAGGTAAACTTTCTTCAGTAGTTTCAACCGTCACAAAAAAAAAAAAAAATATTAGTTGGGATTGAGTTCTGCAAAGGCATATTTAGGTTTTTTCACCTTGTGCTGGGAACAGTAATCAGCCCCTCCAGTTACACAAAGGTCTACTTTGCCTAAAGCCCATGGAAAGTGTCTGATGGTGAAGGCTGTTCTTCAGGGAGTGGGAGCAGTGGGAGCCGAGAAGAGAAGGTTGTGGCAGAGGGGATGCACACTATAGCTTTGTCTGTGAGGGGATTTGCTACAACAGATAATATAAAATAGGGAAAATGTTTGATGATACAACTATGTAAAAAAATTATTGTTTCAGATTATTGTTTCTGATTAACTGTGAGAGAACAAAATTTTTAACAAGGGAGAGAACCAAACCTCAACTCTAGTTCTGTCTGCTTTCAACAGGTGAAGTAGGGATTATTTTGAGGGAAAACAAATAATGTTACAAATTCAGTCTTCTGTCAAAAAATGGCAGCAAATGTTTGCCCCGACATTTTTTGGAGGCTCAGAGTCGGGATGAGCTATCTATCACCAAGGCTGTGGGGACTTCCAGGGGGAGACCCTTCAGGGCAACAGGGCAGAGAATGGTGGGCAATCTCCCTTCTCTAAGTGCAGTCACAAGGCCTGTGACAACAATCAAAGAGAAAAGCACTAATGACCAGTTGAAACAACTGATGACCTAAGGGCAAGAGCTCAGCCAGCCAGCAGCAATGGGGAAATGTCCCTTGCCAAGGTCTGTGAAGTTATCATGGGATTTCCTTTTTTTAGAGGTAGCACAACATTTTTGCTTTTTCTGTAGTTATGTATCCTGGAAGTTTCTAAAAAATGTGTATCCAGTACCTCAATTGACCAGAAAACTTTAGTTTTAACACTCTTCTTACAGTCTGAGCTGAGCAATTTCAGTTGTGGGTTTTTTTGTTGGTTTTTTTTTTGTTTTTTTAGGAAAAAAAGAATAGAAATTCAGCCTTGACCCCAATGCCAATGTCAAACCTCCTGCTCGTTTTCATGGAGCCAGAATGTCATGTAGGTATCCTGGATATTTCTTATTTGTTTATGTCCTGCGTCAGCTAAACCAGCAGTTGTTTGGTGGTGGCTTTAAAACGAATTCAAATAAGTCTCATTCTGTTAAGTGGGTTGGTCCTTCCTCCTTCCTGCGCTGGGTTTGCCCTTGTCATTACGGGCATACAATAAGAAGGCTTCCCTGCCACAGATGTTTACAATAGAGTCTGTAAATAATGGATTTCCAATGTTTACTCAAAGTG